>OX411307.1:122640027-123017408 GCA_948150685.1 Rhaphigaster nebulosa
CAAGAAACTTTTTGGTTGGAAATACCAATTGTATTTTGACAGTGAAGGGTTTGATGGACACATTTTAATTCGTATCATGAGTAAGCATAATTTAGGGTATCTAAATTCTTCCATCTATAAAAGTTTTATTAGGCGATTGAGCGCATATTTCATGACACTGTATCCAATGTGGACAGAACCTGTTTCCAAACGGATCAAAAAAGTAGGGTTGGTTATACAAAAAGAAAATGCTTTTTCATAGAAACTTATGTTTATCTATATACTGGAGACTCCATACCTGGGCACAGTACAACAAAGAAGTATTGATGGTTTTTTTAAAAACTTTTCTCTTGCCTTCCATGAATTAGTTTAGGCTTTCGAAGAAGTATGTATTACAGTTCAGATGGTCGAGTTGGATTTTGAGGTCGCCTGCTTTACTTCATTCAAAAACAACCCAGTTCAAGAAAAATGAACTCCCAAATAATTATAGCTACTGACTGTTTCAAGTAGTTCTCCTTCCAGGTATATTATGTTAAATTTCTTTGGTTGTCAATTTTTAAAATTTAAAATTTTGGTTTTATTAAAGTTTATTATTAGTTTATTGCTGCTATATATAATATTGATTTAAAACATTAATTTTTTTAGACAGGTCTGGGAAGGAATCTTCAAAAATAACCATATCATCTGTAAAAAGCAGGAACAATAGGTCAACACATTTATTGATAGGTATATCTGGCAGATCTTGATTACGAAAGTATGCCTCGATGTCTGATAGGAAGAGATTGAACAGCATGGGACTCAATGTCTCTCCTTGTAGTACTGCTTCAGTAATTTATACCTTTTGCTATAGTCCTCCAGTGATTCCTTTTATTTGGGTACAAGCCATACCATTTTTGTTTAAAATCAATAGTCTAAACTGAAATACACAACAGGAACACTAAACTATGTGATACCATCATATTCGACTCTCATGAAATGGATCATATTCCTTTGGATAGTATTATATCAATATATCAATTTTAGTTGTTGTTGTTTTTATTTTCAATTTTAAACTGATTGAGCAAATGTTGAAGTATTTTTTTAACTTGTTTTTAAACTTCGTGTACGGTAAGGTTTCGTAAAATCAACAAGAAAATCTACACCCCATTAACGCAAGAATACTTTTATTGATTTCTTTACAGTCGATGAGGACTCTATTATCTGGAAAAAGACAGTTCTATTGTGTCCTCAAGAAATCCCAGGAATAACTCTTTGTGCTGGAAGCTCCATTGTATCTTTTAAGAAGGGCATTATACTCATTAAAATGGGCAATCCCACATGATATGAGAAGTTACCTCATTATAATATGTGAGACAGAAGAAGCGAGAAATGATTTTCAGTTCGAAAAATGGTCTTGATTTATATTTTATATATATTTGTGTGTAAGTGTGTGTCATATACTTCATAGAGAGTAATCACAAAATAGTATTTATCTATATGTTCATAATTTTGCTACTTAATGAAGTATTTAAAATTTCTATTTATAATTTAAATATGAACTAATCTTCCTTAATTATTTATTGTTTATTCATATAATTTCTTCAATGTTTTGAGTCTTTTTTTCTCATGTTTAGGACGTTCTAAATCTTCTAAATAAAAATTACACATTAAAAAGTATTGCACATCAATGAATATTAACAAGTAATTACATTTGTTTAAATTAATTACCTTATTCTCGTATATTATTCAATCACAAATTATATTGGTTGATACATTAATCCTCATACCTAGTTTTCTTTTAATTCGTTTATTATATACAAAAATATACGGTCATTTTTACAGCCGTGTCTAAAAATGAACATCGTATGTAGAATATATGAATTATAAGAAGACTATGAGGATTAAAGTATTAACCAATATATTTTTTTTTATATTGTATTAGAATTTTTTTTTATATAAATTTTTATTATATATTAGAATACTATCCTAAGGAATATGAAACATTTCATGATAGTCGAATATGATGGGATCACATCACATATGGACAACCAAAGCGCATACTCACTTCATTAGATACACTTTCTCGTATATGTTTTAAAACACTAGTAATTAATTTGAACTAATTATGGTAGAACTTTAAGGGGCACTTTATCATTCCTGTCATTTATGAGTGGAGATCGGTTCCAGGATAAATTAATTTCTGTTTCATTTAATTGTTTTCATAAATGTTTTCCACTCCTCTCTTTCCAAGGCCCTGTTAGCTTATTGTTCAATGTTGCCTTAGCAATCCAGAGTATTCTTCCAACTCATCGTCCCATCATATTCTATGTCTCCCCTTTATGCTTCTCCGTTCAACTTCCCATCTCATCAACGTGGGTGGCAGGAGTCATTCATTTGACAATTACCAGCCAGGTTAACCGTTTTTCTTTAATGGTTGAGAGGATGTCCTGGGTCATCTTTATATTTCATTTCTTATTTTTTCCTATGTGGATTTTCTCTCCGCTTTTCACCATAAGTCCATTTCAGCGACTAAGTCTTTTTCAGCACTTAGTATCTAAATGAAACATGTTTCAGAGGCATACGTAGTAACTTTTATTGCATATTAATTAATGTGCAATAGTTTTTAATGTATATTGAGGATATCCTGAAGATGAGGGAAAGAGCTTCGAAATGCTGAAAAAATTATATGAATCTTATATATAAAAATTAATGTGGGTTTGTTTGTTCGTATATTTTATGCGATTGCGATGGAACTTCGTCAACTTATTGCTTGCACTGGCGCGAAGGTTATAGGCAGGCTGGGTTTGAAAAAATCGTAATCTAAGAGGTTAAAAAAAGTTATTTCTAAAGCCTAAGAAATTTTTTTTTTCGAATAACTCAAAAACTGTACATCTTATGGAAAACTATAGGTACCCACTTGAAAGATAATTAAATTCTATAAAAAACAAAATTATCTAAGTTGGGCCAGCATTAGCAAAAATATCCTATGTATAAAAATTACTGTGGGTTTGTTTGTTCGTATTTTATGCGCTGCCATACCGTTCATCCGATTGCAATGAAACTTCGTCAACTCATTGCTTGCACTTGCGCGGAGGTAATAGGCAGACTCGGTTTGAAAAGAATCGTAAATCTAAGTGTTTAAAAATTATTTCTAAAGCCTAAGAAAAAATTAGTTTTTCGAATAACTCAATAACTATACAACTTCTGAAAAACTATAGGTACTCATTTGAAAGATGATTAAATTCTATACAAAACAAAAACAAAATCATCTAAGTTGGGCCAGTAGCAAAAATGTTAAAAATATAAAAACAATGTATAAAAGCACATTGGACATTGTAACCATGTTTTCAGCGCAGGAAACCATGGAAACACGTTCAATTTTGTTTTTGTTTTTTAAATAATTCGAAAACTATACATTTCATATACACACACACACACACACAGGTTGTCATTTAAAAGGAAGCTGATTGAATTATCAGTATAATAGAAATATACCACTCTTTCACTGACTGATTTAGTAATCACAGTATCTCAAAAATGATAATGCCAAAAAAGCTCAAATTTTTAATGGCGACTCTCCTTATGTTGTACGAGTATATGTGCAATTAGGCGTTATTTGAAAACATCGTACTCTAAGTAATTAAAATAAATTATTTCTTAAACTTAAATAAACTTATTTCTAAAACCTATTTCACTTTTTACAGGAGAAAATTACAGGAAAAATTGCATTGATGTTGCAGATGTGTTCCGACGGTATATAACTGTTATGTTGTTAAGCTAAAACGTTAGTATAGACAACGGCAAACGGCACATGTTATTCGGACTTTATCTCACACAAATAAAATGCCTCTAAAACGCTCATCACTCATTTATAAAGATAGAGTGCAAATGTAAGGTGTTTTGGAATCAGCATAACAAGACATTAAAAAAAAAATCTATATCTATAAATTCTTTTGGTTTATTATTTTCAATAATGTTTTTCACATGGCCAGTTGTATGTTGCATGCTCACGAGTCGGACAGCCAACATATTTATTTGTCTTCGCTGAAGACGGAAAAGCCAAACATAATGTCAACCCTGAGGAACTTGAATAATAAAATTAAAAAAAATAAAATGAATATCATTGAAACCTCACCTTTATATATAGTTCTATTTCAATGAATGAATTCATTATCGATAAGAAGATAAATATCATTCTTTTTTTTTTTTTTCTATTCATTTCTCTTTCCTTTTCATTCTATTATTTTAACATTATTCCTTAATTTCTTCTGCGGCAGCATCGCGTATATTATTATATACGAGCTAGTATATAATAAATAATAATGGAAGATTGGCTCATATTTTAATTATAAATTGATATTTATTTCTATTTTATTAAACAAGGTATCTATTTATGTAAATTTACGTATGTAAATACTATGACCTATCACATATAGAAAAAGGGAAGTACGTAATATACATGCTTCAGTAATACAATAAAATATATCATTGCCGAAAGTTGAAAATACAATTTTTCGATAAAACACAATAGATCAATAAATACACAGAACATTTAGCATTCATAAGCAGCTATTTTGTTTTAGATACATCTTCGCAGAGCAAATTTAAAATTATTTTTTCATCGGAAATAACCTTTTGTATTTAATATATAAATTTAAATAACTAAACAATATTTCTGGATTGTTAGTGAGCTCTGTGCAGATATTAGTAGTTTGTAGAAGTCAGCAGGTTTCTTATGAATATTCAAAATATAAGAGTTTGTTCCCTTCGCCCAACCAACTTCAACTCTAACCTTATTAAAATTCAACTACGACTATGACTATTCATATCAGCATTACTGATTAGTAAATATGTGATAACATTAATAATTAGTGATAATTAATTAATTTTATACTAGCATACCCTCTCATGCATTGTTTAGTAATAAACTATACTTAATTTATTAGTTGATCTCCGTTTAATGTAGAAGAGCTCACTGCGTGAGATTTTCTCCCAAGTTGGAAGAAAACATTATACTGCCGTACAGGTCTGTTTCCATTGTACCTGAACAGGAGTAGAAGGAAACAAAACAAGTTTGTAAAACATTTTGTCGACACACAAGTTTTCTTTATATATTTTTTTTATTTTATATTTATTATTATTTTTTTTAAACTTTTAATAACTATTTATTATTATCTTGGTCTTTTTTAAACTGATAGTGGTAGATTGTTTCATCCTGCGAATTCTATGTTATCACTTGATTTTAATTACCTCAGTTATGCCGCTCTCATTTCTTGTTGATAATGTTGAATGTAATTATATTAGAAATTCATTTTTGGTAATTTACTAATTTTTGCATTATTTTTAGTATCTAAAAACGACTATTATAAAGATAAAATAAAAATCATGAGCAGCTAAGCTCCGCCACTAAGGTCGTATTTTAAATAATCTTTAATAATAACTAAAATACAAAAATGAAAATGGGGGGAGTGGGAGAAAAATGTTGAGACCCCCTAAAGGCATTTTTCTGACACCAACTCAATTCAAATTTTTTTTTAGCCCACTAACTCAATCTGGAGCGGCGCACAGTGGTTCAAAAAGCACTTTTTCGGGACAAAACTCTGCCCTGGTCGTTCTATTTATGATAGAGCAACCATCTCAACGTCATTTTACTCCTAAGTAAATTCACTTTAAATGTTTCGATCATCAAATGTTTAGCCAATTTTAATTTTATAAAAATCTATAATTCTTTTTGTTTTTTCCAAAACAAATTTGCTCACTAATAATTCTTGTATATATCAATATTTTCTGTATTTCCCTTTGTTTTTATTTGTTATTAGATATGTTTAAGAAAATATAGCGTTTTATATCACAACTTGGTGATTTTTTATGATTTTTCCAAAAATGTCGTCAAAATTATAATTTATTTGCATATCTCAATATATACATAACATATTGGAGGAGTGCGAAGTGTGCGTAAAATTTTAGTTTTGTTTCTAGATTTTACCTTGAAAATTTTAAAACTATGCATCAATTTCTTCGCTTTAGACGAAGCGTAACGCGTATTTCGCTATAGAAATTTGTTCAATGAGTAGACCAAAAAAAATTTATCATAAAAAATAGTTTAATCCTTAAATTAAGGTTTTCAGTAGAAAAACCATTGTGAAGTTCTGCCCCCAAGCGAGATATGGCTACAAATGTGTTTTTGTAGGGTATTTTTATTTTATATATGCAATTACGTAATGTGATAACTACTGTTAAAATGATAAACTAGAATCTCAGATAAGATGGAATTAACATTAAAAATAAGTACGAGGATTGTCCAGAACATTTTCAAAGCCTATCTGAAGAACTTAAATGTTTGCTAAATTTTTTCTTAAATTTAAGATTAATTGCGAAAAAAACTTTCCGTCATTCCGTTCCAATCTAACCTCTCGCTTTGAATTGTTTTAGAAATATTAAATTAAGATCTTCAGATAGACTTTGAAAATGTTCTGGACAATCCTCGCACTTATTTGAAATATGGCCCAATAAGGATTCAATTTATTCCCACCTGATGATAAGCAGATATTCACGAGCTCTTTCGGCTGTCTGTCCTCTCCTTCAAGAGTTCCGCTCGTCAAAAGTTTAGTTAATTCATAATTAATCAAAAAAATAAAATAAAAAATAGCTGTATCGCGTTTCAGGGCAGATTTTTTCTTATTTTTAATATTCTAGTTTATCATTTTAATAGTAGCTATCACATTACGTAATTGCATATATAAAATAAAAATAAAATAAAAAAATACCCTACAAAAACACATTTGTAGCTATATCTCGCTTGGAGGCAGAACTTCACTATGGTTTTTCTACTGAAAATATTAATTTAAGGATTAACCTATTTTTTTTTGGTCAACTCATTGAAAAAATTTCTATAGCAAAATACGCGTTACGCTTCGTCTAAAGCGTCGAAATTGATGCATAGTTTTAAAATTTTCATGGTAAAATCTAGAAACAAAACTAAAATTTTACGCTCACTTCGTACTCCAATATGTTATATATATATTGAAATATGCAAATAAATTATAATTTTGATGACATTTTTGGAAAATGTATCGTTTTGAAAATCGTAAAAAATCACCAAGCTGTGATATAAAACTCTAAATTTTCTTAAACTTATTTAATAACAAATAAAAACAAAGGGAAATACAGAAAATATTGATATATAAAAGAATTATTAGTAAGGAAATTTTTTATGAAAAAAACAAAAAGAATTATAGATTTTTATAAAATTAAAATTAGGTAAAAATTTAATGATCTAAACATTTAAATTGAATTTACTTAGAAGTAAAATGACGTTGAGATGGTTGCTCTATCATAAATAGAACGACCAGGGCAGAGTTTTGTCCCGAAAAAGTGCGTTTTGAACCACTGTGCGGCGTTGAGGTTCGCAAACCGGCGAAAAAAAATATATGGACATGCCAAAATCTTGACAAAAATTACCCCCACTTCTGTGGTATTGTTGGGGAATTTTTTTTTAGTACGCCGGTTTTTACATTTTCGCGGTTTCCACGAAGAGTTATAATTATCTTTGCATTAAATATATATTCCACGTAGGCATTAATAATATCCACAAATTAATTCTCCGAAAATATTCCTACGGCAACTACATGACCTGTAATTATATGTTCAAAAATGGTCATATTTCGTGGAATTTATTTTTTTTGTTTCGGTTAGTTGTTGACCGAATTTAATTATTTCAAACTCATTTTTTTTCTTTATTTTTTAAACGCTATTACGATAAATTAAGATCTGCACCTTTCTCAGTTGGTCCGTAATTTCGAATCTGTCACATTCTTTGATAAAGAATTTGATCCATTCTTTAGCAATTTGATTTTTCCCACCGAATTTGTTGAGTATAAACTTGTTTTCAACATCAACAAGCGAGATTTCCTTAGTTTGTAATTTTGTCTTTAGATCATTTTTCCAAGCTCAGTAGCCCATGTATGTCTATAGGAACATCATTCGGCCGTCCTTCTTTGTTTAACAACGTTGAGGTTTCAGGCACCTCCTCCTCTAAGTAAAATTCACGAAAAACAAAATTTCCCTCAGTATCCATGTATAAGACAGAAACTGTATCTGGCAACGACATAGTTAGATTGCGATAGTGGCTACTTTCGTGCCGAACATCCGCGGGGAATACGTAAACATCGTTATCATTAATATGTCTAATAGAGCATACCAGAGTTACCAAACTGTTTCTTTCTTAGGTGAATTCTTACCATCTGCGGCATTTTTGGTTTATTTAGCTGTCTTAATGGACCAAAAAATCGATTTGTAAGTTTGTCTTATGTTTATGTTTGAGAATTTCAAATCAAGTTTCACTGAAATAATGATATCTTTATTGATGCAAAACATAATTACAATTAAAACAGGCAGACCTGAAATAATGAAATCGATTTTTAAAATATCCAACTAATAATCAAATATTTAATGAATATTCACTAGTAGCTGACTCTCAGTAAATGAACACCAAGGTTATAACCTCTTTAATAATTATCAACCATGGAGGTAGGGTCCCAATAGGTTGATATTAACTAATACCTACTACACAAATTTACATATATATGTATGTATATATTTTTTTTTAGGGAGGAGGGGAGGTTGGTTTAACGTTCGCGTTTCTTGATATGTTGTTACTCTCAGATGCATTATTAGCGCATCTAGTATTTCGCTAATGATTTGGCATCAGGTGGGTCTAGTGGTAAAAAGGTGAGGCAAGTGTTTTATGCATCAGGTGGAAGAGGATGGGGACATAATACATATGAAAATAGATACGTTGAATAATGCAAGGATGGTCTTCAGCTTGAAGCTAGACCATGATTGCTTCCTCGCCTAATACAGAATTTCCATCACCAACCCCTCTCTAGGAAAAATCATAACACATTTGACACCTCTTTTGTCCCCCATGTGGGACTGATTTTTCCTCGTTATTTTCCATTATATATCCTGTTATCATATAAATATAGACATGTTTCTCAATACAGCTATTATAATGAATAAAAATGATTTTATTACTCGTTTCAGCGTTAAATCTTACCATGTTGAGCCGGCATCTGAAGATATGAAGCATTTATTTTCCCTTTTCAAACGTATCTCGTAGAAGATTATTTTTGTAATTATATATGTAGTACTAAGAAAAATATTGAAAAATCACTATAAATGTTACAGATTACTTTCACTTTCTTTTGAAAACCAAAAATTACAAATTAGAAAACAAAAATTGTATAAATAAAGGCAATTGTAAATTGTATTTCAGTAGTTTTCCAAGCGGGAAGTAGTAAATTCTTTGCTTGACTGCTGTTCCGCAGGGTGGTAAAGATGAATAGGGAGGTGTTTTTTTTTCTCACACGATTGTGAACGTTTAGTCACACATCTTCATATAAAAGATTTTTCCCAACACACAAAAAAAAAAAAAAAAAAAAAAAACTAAATGTTTGCGAAACTATCTCTTATCTTTGTAATAAAGTATCTCAGCAACAACTGTAATATTTTGGACTATCATATTAGGTTTTGTCATTATTTAAACCTGTACCTATTTGAAATTAGTTAGTGACTTTTTTCTTGAACAACGCTAACATGGGGGGTTTCGCTTCCTTGCCTCCGCTAGGTCTTTCCTGCGCAAATCTAATTATACCCTCTCTACCCGGAGTTACCCTCCTACCTCCTGTAGCTCGGAGCTTAAGTGGTTTAATTAACAACAATTTTACTGTTTTGTATTTTTCCTATTATAGGTTAATAAATACTTATTTTAGAGGTAAAACAATTTATGGATCTTTATTTAGGTTTTTTTTATAAGATTTATAAGTTTAACAATAATTAGTGGTTTCAGAAAAAAACTGTTTGGCAGGATTTTTTGAATTACATATCTTGTAGGTGACTAACAGGATCATTTGAATGATGTATTTTATCAACAAATGTTTCATTAATTTAAATAATGGTTTAATTTGTTGAATATATATCAGCAGTCTGTAGTTCCCGAAAATGATTACCTACTTCTTATTTGAATTGTGTGCCCATTCATAGCATAAAGTACACCATAAAATAAATATAAACATAGAAAACTGTTTATTAATTTAAGATGAAATAGTATCATGATGCAGGTGGACAGTTGGCCTACTGGAAAAATTCTGTTTAGAAATACCGGAAGGAGTTCCTGAAATTAGCCACTTCAATCAACTTGCAATAACAAAACATACTCAAACCTTAGCTCACAACATCTTTTGATTGTGGTTGTTTATATTATATATTATTTTACATAGCTTCACAAGCTTCACAAAATGGTGCGTAACTTCCCTATAACTTGCGTATCTGCAATCCAGCAGGGTTTTGAGGAAAACATTCACAAGTAAAGGATGAGTTAAAATTAAAAAACAAGAACGTTTCGCTATTGGACCTCACGGAACCTCCCGTTAATCCAAGCTACCTATATATTTCTTAAAGATAGTTTTTTCTTCTTCGCGATAGTGCAATTGAAACTTAATTACCTTGAATAGTATTTGGTTGATCCCTTCCAAGTCAACAAAAAACGTGACTTACTTAAAAAAAAAAAAAAAAAACGCAAAACTTGAATTTCCTGCTTTCCTGCGTGTAGTGCGGACAATGGGTCCATATGAGCTTCTGAGCTGCTAAATTTCCTGTGACTTACTGTACAACCTATTTGTAGTTCAGCCGCAAACTATTTACTGTATCGTCAAGAGAGTGGCCTTATTTGATTCAGAAACAAAAAAAAATGAATAAGAAACGATACTACTCCGTCTTTCGATGTAGTAAATTCGATGGTTTGTCCCTCCGGAATTCGGGCGGACTCAGCAGATCTCGTTCCTACTATTAAGAGGAAGCTTATGACCAAAGTTCCTTGAATGTACAAATTTTTTTGTTTATTTTGTCTATTTTTCCTGTGATAGAAGAAAGCTTCTTGGCTCTGGAAAACCACTATGCGCAGTACCATCAGCATTTATGTATTTTTATTTATTTAATGACAGTTTCAAAATTATATCAAATTCAGTAATGGAATTCAAACAAATCACCTCATGGTAGAGAAACTTTAACGATTAAAACAAATTATTTATTTAAGTAAATAGTTTTTAATCAGGTAATAAAATTTAATAATGATAAAATTTCAAAAATCAATAATGCACTCGGATTTATTTATAATATTTTAAAATTTATAATATTTTAAATTAAACTATCAATTAACGAAAACGCTAAAATCGTAAAGAATGATTAATTAAATCGAATGCAATTATTAGAGAAAAATATTAAATTCCGTATTTTTTTCCTTCAAATAAAGCGAAAAAAAAATTACTTATTTTTTTTATTTTATTATTTATATTTTATTTAAAGATCATTTAAACAACAAAGGAATCAACAATGAGATGTTCGAAAGTTAATCTTTGTACAGGATGTTTAAAGAATGTTGGTAAATATACGATTCTAGAGTAAGATCGTAACTTTAGAAAATTTCTCACACTTGTAGAATAGAATACAATTTTATTTAAAATATTTGCAAAAACATGTTCTGAAAACATTATTAAGGGACTAGACTCCAGACCGTTAAGTCCGGTGTTGGTTTTCTGAATTTTTTACAAAGAATAAAAATAATCAAAATGTCAATAATATATATATATATATATATATATATATATATATATATATATATATATATATATATATATATATATATATATATAATATGTAAGTTATTTGGAAACGAGGTCATTATTGAGGTATACGCCTCCACTGATTGTGCCAGCCAAGAAGAAAAAAATAACTTTTTTGAGAAATTGCATGCAATATTGGAAGAGATCTCAAGGAAAATAATCTTTTGACTAGGTAAATAGCAGAGTTGGGATAAAACATGGTTGTTTTAAATGGCTTTTTCCAACATAAGGAACTATGTAAATTCACCTGGGATCAACCAACCAGGCAGCTGAGGTCAATAATAGATTACATCATCATGAGGAGGAATTCTCGTGTCTTACCAAACGATGTTAGGGTGATGAGACGTGCGGAAAGCGGTTCGGATCATTTCATACTGAGCGGGAAGGTCTTCTTTAAGTATGGAAGTTGCCAAAGGAAACAATATGATGTAAGTTCTCATGACGACTCTACAGATTTCGTTAGGTATCACTTCGAGAGTTTTCAACAAAATAACTTTTCGATAAAACAGTAAAAGGTAAACTAAATGAAAGTAAGGAAGGAATTACTAACTGAATATGAATAGATAAAAATCGCATGTCATAAAGCTGCGTATGAAGCACTGTGTATAAAGGAAAGAGAAACAAGGCGACACAAATATTGGTGAAATAACGAAATGGCAGTTATAATGAAACAGAAGAATACATTATACCAAAAGTGGCTCAGTACACCAAAGTATAAAGAGGTGTACAGGATGGCTAGAAGGCTGAAGCAGAAATGCATAAATTTATTATCTAAAATCGCTTGCATTATAAAAAACTGCGACCCCGAAAACGTAATAGTGGACCTCAATATCGAAAAAAAGGAGAAAAGTTTAAATAAATCGATATGTGAACGCGGGATCTTAAAATCGATAGTTAGTATCTATATGCTACCAAAATTTTTCAAATTCAACTATTTTTTATTTTATTTTGGCATTGAATGACATTTTGATTTTTAATAAATAATATGCATTTGTCGAATGATTTTTCATTCGAATAATTTTAATCCGTCGAATTCGAATAATGAACTGTGATAAAAAATGGCAGATAAATTTGAATTATTTATTATTTACGGTTAATGGATGATGCGGTTATCTTTATTGGACACATCCAATAATAGATAATTTCATCCGTTATCTATTATCTATAGATAAATTTTGACCTACTCTGGTTCAAATCAGCAATAGGCTTCCTAAAATATTTTTCTTCTAGCTTTATCTCTCCTCCGACGATAGCGTTAGTCCATATCTTCCCCAATCTGTAGGCTTAAATAGGCCACCACCATTAACAGGAATTCATTCTATTTCATTCCACACACATGATGCAACGTGTTAGAACACTATAAATATTTTTTTAGAAGTATGGTGAAATTTATATAAATTTTATAATAATATCTAATTTCTAAAGTCTTTACTGTAGTGAGTTCGTTAATTTGCAGAGGATCTTTTCTATTCAGATTAAAAAAAAAAAACACTAAGAAATTGAATAAAAAGCTTTTTTATTCTGATGCGGTTCGAATTTATTAGGTTACCACCTCATCGATTGTTAAGATATTTTATTTGGGCATACAATACAAATATGATGGACTTATTTCCAACGAATATAATCATATGACATAATACTGGCAAAAAATATAGCTTTTAATTATTTCTTATATTTAGATGATTGAAAATTTTAATCTTATTCATGTTAATGTACGATACATTTCAAACATTGTACAGTAATAGCAGCAATTATTGTTTTATCTTGTATCTAATAAAATATCTCTGGGATGAACTGGGCTGATGAGCTAGAAGATGAATTAACCCTCCTTAAATTTTACAAGAGCTAAGAATAGCTCAAGTTGAGATATGGGAGGATATCACGCAAGATGGTATAGCGATCCTAATCAGAAGTATGCTTAGAAGACTAGAGGTAGTCATTCGAGTGCGAAGATATAATATCTGCCGAAGAAAGTTTATTTTATTTTGCTTCCTCACTACTGAAGGTAAGGAAGCCTTGTATTCATACAGGAACTGAAAACAAATTATGCCCTCAGATTCGAAAGTTTCCAATAGCGTTTTACGTTTTAGCTATCAAGGAACAAATTTGGTCTCCTTTCTGTTGACAAATTCATGTGACGGGCATAACACCTACTACCGTTAGTCCGATTTTGATGAAAGTTTCAGGAGTTGTGCGGGTTGGTACCTAGATGGCCCCATATAAATTTCGTTTAATTTCATCCACTACTTACACTTCCGCATGTACAAACTTATTTTCCTCGATACGCCAATATTTCAAAAATGGCTCCACCGATTTGGCATGAAGTTGGAGGAAAGTTGGGGACTAGAGTTGTGAAATAGTTTAGGATAAATTGTATTAAATTCCATTAACTACTTTCGCTTACGAATGTGCAAATTCCCTTAACATTTTGCAGAGTTCATCGGGATAGGGACCATTTATTAGGTTGTTAAGGACGCAATTTCCGAATTTAACATGGGATTTTTCATTGCGCATGCGTATTTCCATTTGCTGATACTGTTGAAGTATTCTGTGACATAAGTATCGTTTATTAGGTATTCCAGGGTTCTAATTCCGTTTTTTTTTAATCCGATTTTCATTCGCCCATGCGCATTTCGATTTATTGTTATTAATGTAGTTTTCTTCAATATAGGACTTGCTTATTAGGTAATCGAGGGTTCTGATTTCGTTTTTTGAATCAGAGTTTTTATCGAACATTTGCATTTCGAACTGTTATTAATTTTTTGTTTAATTTTCCGAAACATGTCGAAATAAATAATTAAAAAAATTAATTTGTTTTGGTTTTCAGTTTGCATTTGTTTTTTCTTATGCACCCAATTTAAATGGTGAGGAAGCTATACCGACCTGCTTGGCAGAGAGTTCTTTCCATTGGATGTTTATGGGATTTTTTTATATTTTTCAAATTTATAAACAGGTTAAATTAATCTGTCTATCTCAACTAAAAAGTTATGCACAAATGCACAAGCATTTGAATCAGAAAAAAATTGAATTTAATGATTATTTATTCCTATTTCAGACTAGATAACTTATGATAACCATCATGATTTAAGGTTTTGAAAATATAAATAAGGTGCTAGGTAGAGTATTTAAAATATTCTCCCAAGCGAAAATTCTGGAAATTTTTTCTGAAATGTCACATAATATGTTCTTTCACCTAGCACTTGAATGTCTTATTTACACGGGCATATTCTAATTATAAGAATATAGATGAAAAGTATAATGATTTCATGAAAATTTTCAAAATAAATTTATCAAAATGTGCACTTTTTTGTTAAAAAAATAACAAGTGTGTAATATATATATATATATATATATATATATATATATATATATATATATATATATATATATATATATATATATATATACAGTTACAATGCGTTAGATGATGCTCAGGGAGTCCAAACTTATATACCCTGCTAAAACTACGTCGCATTTATTTTATTTAACAATCATTTGTTCCAAGAAAATCCTTGATCTTACCTTATTATTTACTCATTTTCCGAACCAGAGGGTTCTCATTAATTAATGTTACATCATTACGATATATAAAACGACCTCTTGGAATTTGGCTGGAGGAAAAGCAAATTGGAGGTAAATTAATCAATTCTGTTCTGAGAAGCAGATAGGTGGACAATGTTTTGTCCAATCTTTTAAATTTTTATCACAGAAGGGTTATATCAGGCCATACCTTTTTGCTTCACCATCTACGAATTTCTAGTTTGACAAAGCCTGTTATACTGATTATTTTCAGAGGACAAACTAAAACTTACAATTAAAAATAAATGTTTAATTTACATACATACATTATTAACAGTAAAATAAAAAGCAATCAACATATACATCACAAGCAAATGACAATATTCAAGGGATCAAACGCCCTACTCTAGTGCACAAAGAAATTTTAACTATCAAATCCTAAAATGTTTATTATATGGGGGAAAAATGGATATTTTTCTTTTTCCTTAAGAACAACGTATTTAAAAAAAATAAAAACAACGATATATCGTTTTTTTCTGCTGGGATCACTATTGGTGAAGTTGGAGTTTTATACCGAATGTTGGTGGAAAGTTAAAGCCAAGTGAAAATTTCCAAATATTTAAAAGTAATAATTATTATTTTACTTTAAGTTGATTTACTTTTTTCACCATTTAGATTGTCTGTGTTAAACATCGTTTCCTGGCAGAAAATTTAACGTAGAATACCAATCCGCGGTCAGATTTCACTTTACCACAGCAGAAAAACGATATATCGTTGTTTTTATTTTTAAAAAACGTCGTTCTTATGGAATGAGAAAAATTTCCATTTTCTCCCAGATAAAAAACATTCTGGGATTTGATAGTTACAATTTCTTTGTGCACTGAAGTAGGACATTAGACCCCCATGATTATTGCCATCTGCTTGTGATACACCCAGTATATTTTCTCTTATGGTAACCCCATAAATCAACGGGTTTTTTTATTTGTTTGTTTTTACATGCTCCATGCACTTACAGGCTATATTGCACTGTAATAATCTGTTTTAGGCAGGCATAATCTGTTTTAATATACTACGCTACATTTAAAAATGAAACATTACAAGGCAATAATAAAATTTACAAAGTAAAATAGCATTACTAATATTAATAGCATAACTAAGTAGGTAAGTATATCTTAACTGAAATAACACTAAAAACACGATATAAAAGTATAGCTGTAATATTAAGTACAACAATAATTTATAGCGGGGAAGCTCGACCCTCTGGTCGGGAATAGGGATTTTGAAAAAATATCGATATTTTTTAAAAAAAATTGTCGATATTTTTGCCCAGTATTTTTTCTTGATATATCGATATTAAAATTTGAGTACCGAAAACCGATATTTAAAAAACAAAAGTGAAAAATATTAGATAAAATAAAATTCTACGAGGACGACGGGTTCGACAAAAAACGAACCATAAAACTTGTGATGTGGTGTGTTCGGGTTACTATATATAACGGCTTTGTTCTAGAGATGGGATGTCAAATGCAAAATATCGATATTGATATTGATATCGATATCGGTTATTAATATCGATTTATTGATAATACCGCCTTAAAAATATCTATATTAAATTTTTTTTAAAAAGTCTAAACGAATTGGTGGAAGATTAGGAGATCATCTATTTCTTGATATTTAATTCCTGCGGGAAATAAACTTAATAAATACTATATCTTAAATATATTGGCACAAAAATATCGTTATTATAGAAACAATTTCTCAATTATATCGTCCCACAAATATCGATATTATAAAAAAATACCTTAATTGTATCGGCACAGAAATAACGTTGTTAAAAAAACATTATATTAGTTACATCGGCACCAAAAATATCGTTAGTATAAAAACAATTTAATTTTATCTTCCTAGTAATATCGAAATTATAAAAACAACATCTTAATTGTATTGGCATAGAAATATTGTTAATTTTTTTAAATTAAATTAAATAGAAAACTTCTAAACAAATCAGAAGAAGATAAGGAAATAACCTGTTTCTTAATATTTATATCCTGCTTTTAATGAACATAATAAAAACAATATCGTCACAGAAATATCGATATTATGAAAACAATAACTTAATCATAACGTTCTAGTTAAATGTAACAAGTTATTAATATTTTAAAAACAATTAATTATTTATCTTAATTATTTCGGCACAGAAATATCGATGTTGTAGAAAAAATATCTCAATTATATCGTTCCACAAATATCTGTATTATAAAAATAACATCTTAATTATATTGGCTCAGAAATATTGATGTGTGTGTGCCCCTTTAAAAGATTAAAAATATCGAGGCCGATATATATTTTTTCGAAAAATCGAAATACTGTTTCGATATCTTCAAAAACTATCGATATGATATATATCGATATATTTTTTTTTAATATTCACATCACTAGTCGGGAGACCAACCCGGGGCACACCCAGCCTCTATAACATTGCACAACTGTTGATCAAGAAGCAGTATGCACTTCCTTACCAAGTACTGAACCCTTCATGGCTATTCAGACTATTCATGAGTTATAAGTTACAAGTTGTTTTTTGGTTTTTGTATACTGTATTATATGTAATTTATCTTCATATTTAATACTATAATATTAATTATCACTATTATGAAAAGAAATACTATATTCTTAAGTACAGTCTTAATTAAAAGTGTATATAAATATAATAGTATAAATATAATTATATTTATAACTATTGTTATGTTATAACTAGTGATACTTATTATAATTATAATAAGTGTCATCGGTTGTTAATTAGTGGAAATAAGGAATTAGCACAGTATTAAAAAAAACTCTGCCAAGATCAGTATAGCTTCCTCGTCGTTTCTATTGGACACATAAGGAAAAACAAATGAAAACTATAAATGTGTAAGGAACAACATTCAATGAAGGAATGAGATGGACCGGGAGGCAGTAAAAAAAAAGGCGAATCACAGATAGAAAAAACTATTTATTAGGAACGTTACTCATTTTATTTATTTTTTCCATTTTTCATGTCTTCATCAGGGCTTAATAAACAAGATACAAAAATAATAGTAAAAGAAAAATATATATACAGTGAATGAATAAATGTAAATAATTAAAAAGACAGTAAGAAAAATGAAAACAGTGTTGAATTTGTAAAATGTTATGAGATGAAATTGATAGAGTAATAACAAAAACTAAAAATAAATTAGCTAATATTAATAGATTAAACTGATGATTAATGAAACTGACTATATAAAAATAATAATAGATAAACTGAAAGAGAAATAACAATTACTAAAAAAATTAAAAACTGTATTAAAAAGGTAAAAAGAGAAATAAAAAAAAAAAAAAAAATTAGTACCTTGAAGCTCAAAGAGATGTGAAAGAGTGACTAAGTAAAAAGTAAAGTAATTAAGGAGGCGGTGTAGGAGAGGTAATTTAGAATGTCATTAATAGTTATACAGAGAAGGCATTGGGGAGGGGTTATCTTTATACATGTCGGTTAATCATAAAAATATAAAAATAGAATTGAAAATAGAAGAAAAGGAAAGGAAGAATTGTAAATAATAAATTTAAAATTATAAAATGGCCAGAGGAGAAAAAAAATTATTGCAAAAAATATGAACTAAAGTACCATCTGTAGGGGATTTAATTTAATCGAAACATCGGTTCCTAATAAATAGTTTTTAATATTTGTTATACACTTTTTCTGAACATTAAATCTCCAACAGATGGCAATTTAGCTCATATTTTTTGCCATGAAGTTTTTTCTCATCTGACCATTTTATAATAAATATATAATAAATTTTTAAATTTATTATGTACAATTGTTCCTTTCCTTTTTCTCTACTTTCAATTCTATTTTAATATTTATATGATTAACCCACATGTACAAAGATCTCATATTTCATGTACAATCCTATATTTCAACTTACTCTCATTCCATAATTTTGCGACATATCTCAGAATCAGAAAGTCCGATTGTTTATTCCATGTACATATTCTTCATAAAAGCACCTGAGTAGGTTTAAGAAGGTTTCTTAAATAAAATATACTAGTATACCCGAGCGAGAACTCTCGCATTAGATATCTATCCTTAATGCATTAGAAGTATAAGCGATATTAGAGAATCATATTTATTTGAGTAAAAAATATAATGTTACCAAAAAAGTTTATTTAACACACACATTTGGTGAAGCTATATAGTTTGTAATGATTATGTTGAAGTTACAGTTCATATTTAATAAGTAATTAGCTTACCCCGCTGGAAAATATCTCTTCAATTTAGCAGTTAGGCAATTAGATCCAGCTATAAAATAGTGTAGTATTTATATTTAACAGTGCCCTTTGGGGTTGGACATGGGAAACAATATATAATTTTCCACTCATTAAAAGTTTTTGTAAACAGACTCAAATTGATATAAAGTTGCCATGACAACGGCACGTACGCAAGATGGCATAGGGCCCGTGCGGACCTATATCGTGCGTTATCTCAAAAACGGTAGGTTTTTAAGCTTTAAAACGCTGGACCAATACGCTCCATGGGAGCGTATATGGTTTTGATGCCCGCGTCATAATCTTTAAAACCCAACTTATTCCGTCTCGATCCGCCGACTTTCAGTCGTCAAAGTTTTGAAACCTTCCAGTTTTTTCATCACTTTTATTTAAGCCCTTGTAAGATTTTAAGAATCAAAATAAGGATTCGTCACTTCTCCGAGAAATTTCCTGTCATTTGATACCTCACTCGTCAAAATCCATCGCTCCTGAGAGCCGGAAAAGGGATCTATACTACCGTAATAATATATAGTAGTGATTAATCCCTATCAAGTTTTTCAATCAGATTGTATTCCCTCCTTATCATAGAAATTTGGGAATTACAGGTGAGGGAATTCGAGATTTATATTTATTTAACATTTTTCCAACTAGAATGGCCATTTTAAAATAAAAAAAATACACAGTGAGAGACCTGTGGTAACTGAATTTTCTGGGGCAAAAGCAGGTTACAATAGTTGAAAAGAGCGGAAAAGGTGACCGTTTTTTTTTTCTACTTTTTCACACCATCTCTATTACTGAAAAAACTCTGGATTTAAGAATATGGTGGAATTACATAAAACCTCTGGACGAAGTTTTTTAATCATTTTTAATTTATAAGAATAATAGTTAGAAAAACTTCACATTATAGTTTTTTAAACTAAAGAATATGACGATTTAAAATGTAAGATGGCACTTGCCCAATCAAGATACCATTTCAAGGACAAGCTACTAAATGTGTCAAAGTCGACTTCGGACACGATGAGGGAATTATATTTTGAGGCTTTAGACTTTTTTTTTCATATAAAAACAATATAACTAGAAGTTTCAAAATGTTATATCTAACAACGGAATTTTTTTCATAACTAACTGATTTGAGAAAATGCCTTAAAAAAATCCGGAAACCCGATGTGAACTTTTTCGTAGAATGGCCCTGTTACAAATTTATCTTTTGAAACGAAAAACATATTAAATGTATACATACTTCTAGCCTGAAGATGAAGGCAAATATACCTTGGAAGCTTCGTAAATAATAATGACAATTAAAAGGCCGATAACACCAACGATTTTCACCGAATCCCACCAAAAGACGAATTATCAAGGTCAGACTAAAACAACCCTCCCATCAACGTTTCGGTCAATCCATAGGACGTTTACTTGAAAATCACACTTCAGATATCGTGAAGCTATCACTTCAATATATTTGCGGGCTGATGGTTGCGCAATTCAACGACGTTTACCCATCGAAATTCTCCAACGGGCTTTTCCTTCTTCGGGACAAATATCCTACAAAATACGCTATTCCAAAAATCCTAAGGCATTGTTTTTCCCTTCCATACTTTTGCATCAGTAGAGAACAGTAGAAATATAATAGTTTGAATTTGACAAATATATTTTTATTTTATTTTTTTGTTTACGATAAATTATACACTCTTATTAGAAACAAATTAAATATGAAATAATATTTTAGTGACACTTGATAAAAGGTATAATTTAGATATTTTAAGGATACGTGGAGGATGTGAATAAATATAACTTATAGTAGTTTTGATGTGAATGAATTCACTTGATGCTGGTAGAGGTTCTGTCACAGGTTGTATTCAGTTAACGATATGAAATTTTTTATTTGAAAAATATATAAATAAAAAAAGGTATTAAAAAAATAACCTTCCAAAGAAGACTATGAAAAATGGCAGCACGGAGATCCGCTTTAAGCTTCCTAAGAAGCTTATAGGGGCACTAGAGCAAAAAGAAGAAACCCCAACTGAGCCTGAAAACATGCAGAGGCCATGTCTGAATGAGGTTTGCTTCAATATACCAACCACTCTGGAATATTCCATTCCTCCAAGTTCAAAATATATCTCAGCGGAAAGCTCAAAACTCACAGCTTAGGAAGGCTATGAAGGCACAATAAATGCATTTGTGTCACATTCATTTGTCAATTACGCCCACTGTATTTTTCATGTTACACTAATGATCAAATTTCGTAACTGATTTCAGTAATAATTTACAACTACATTTGTAAACATCTGAAAAGAATCTAGTGCCTGGAACGACAGGATTTCTTCTATGGACGGATTATTTTCATTTTACCTAAGTCATCGCAATAACTTTATTTTTTTTTATAATGTTCATTATAAGTTGAATTAGTAAAAATCTTTAAATAAAGATTATGTTAAAGGGTCATTCCCAAATAATCTACCAGGTAATAACGTAGAAAACTGGGGGGGAGGGAAAATTAAGAAAAATTATTTTTAGTGAGTAACTCTCGTGACCTAAAAGAGTTTTTTATTATTTAAAGTGCCTAGACAATCAAAAAATCTTAAAACTCGCAAACCAAGATAGATTTTGCACTCTTTTAAACTGGCCCAAAACTATTTTTCAAGAATGTGATATTTTTTCGATTTTTTTTTTCGAAAGTTTCAGTTTATTTGAGAATGACCCTAAAGTTGACAATCAATATTATACACAGTTATGGTAAATGTTACGAGAGAAAGTAACGTAACCACGTTTTTACACTTTAAGAAAATTTAATACATGTAGAACATAGACAGGTTATTTTATAATGGTAAGAAATAAAATACTATATTTCTTATTTTAATGCTTGTTTATGTTTTAACTACATACACATATTTCCCTCCTTATATACCTCTATTAACTACTATAATCCTTTTAATAAATTTAATGGAGATGTCTTATAGAAAATATATACAAAATCTAAACTAGTCATAGTCACAATATATAAAAACTATAACTAGTTATAGTCACAATATATACATAATCAAAACTTGTCCAGTAATTTAAATATTTAAATTCTAACTAAAATATTATTATATTACAGTAAAATAATAAGAAATAAGTCAAAATCTACAATAGCATCTAATCTCACACATATGATAAAAAGTATCCACTTATTTATAAATAAAACAAAACAAAATATAGCATAACAGATATTAAGTGGAATAAGAGGTTTATCAGGACAAGAAATCCGAGATATATTGTCGCTCGAAAATTACAAAAGTCTTGGAAAAGGAAAAATACCGACCGAATCCCTTGAGTATGGTGGAGAAGCTATCTGGGATCAAATTTATAAACTTTGATATTTGAACAAATATGCCAGCAAAATGAGGGGTTGTGAAAACTGAAGACTTCAGGCGACTTTACAATTTTCCAGCTAAGAAAGTAATTTAAACAATTGAACTATTGAATAAGTATTTCTTGGTATTGAGCTCTAGAATAAAAGTGGCAACTTAAAGAAGAAGTTACGGCCTCAAACAATATTTTCATAAAGTAGCTTGGAAAGCTATGGAGTCACCTTGTTCCCCTATTTCTAATGATAAAAGGTAATCCGATGGTTAATGAATAAGAAAATACATTGGATGCCACGCTTCCATGCAGGGGCACTGAAGTCTAAAGGCGCGCTTACACCAGATGTTGTCAACTTATGTTGTTGCCCACAAATGTTCACAACTTAACCGAAAACGCATTTACACCGGAGTTGGCAACATATAAGATTTACTTGAGGGTCAATGAGATTAACTCACAGAGTCAAAAAGATCCACTTACGGTGTATATAAGGTGTTCTAGAAATAAATTTTATTAACTGGGCCAATAAGATTTAATAACAAATAAGATTCACTCACGGAGTCAATAAGATTCAATCACAGGGCCAATAATATTCACTCAAGGGATTAATAAGATTTACTTACGGGGTCATGATATTAACTCACGGGGTCAATGAGATTAACTCACGAGGTCAAAAAGATCCACTTACGGCGTAAATAAAGTCTTTTAGAAATTAGTTTTATTCACTGAACCAATAAGATTTAATAAGAAATAAGATTCACTCACAGGGTCAATAAGATTCAATAACAAGGCCAATAAGATTCACTCAAGGGGTCAACAAGATTCACTCATGGGGCGAAAAAGGTTCAAAAAAAAAAATTTCACTCACTGAGTCTATAAGATTCAATCACGGGGTCCGTAAGATTTACTCACAGTGTCAATGAGATTAACTCACGAGGTCAATAAGATTAATTTAAGTGGTCAATATGATTCACTCACAGGGTCAGTAAGATTTACTAACGGGGTCAATGAATTAACTCCTGCTGGGGTCAAAGAGATTCAAAAACAAATAAGATTCACTCACGGAGTCAATAAGATTCAATCAGGGGATCTCTCTCGCTCTCTCTCTCTCTCTCTCTCTCCCTCTCTCCCTCCCTCCCTCCCACCTCCCTCTCTCTCTCTCTCTCTCTCCCAAAGTTCTCACTATCAACTTAAATTTCATATGTTTTGCAACTATACACAAAAATAATATAAAAAAACAAACAAATCCTCGAACGTCTAAGTACTCTATTTACCATAATGTATAAGACTAACTTCAATAAGTGATAAATGTCAAAATTACTGTCTATATATAGCCAATGGTAAGTAAACAAAATTATAGCAATTTTCGCAAATCATTTGATCTGATTTGAATTTGACCTTCAAATTGATCTATGATATAAAATTACGTAATGAACTGATCAATTTGTTCGAATCCGTGTGATTATAAAATGCAAAAGTAATTTTGATACGACAGCTATTCTTGCTCCTTTAACTCAAAAAGGAATAATATTTTATTATTTAGATAAATAACTAAGGAGAGTCGGGAGCCTTTATGAAAGTCGGAAAAATTCAGAAGCTATTCTATTCTCTTTTCGACTAAAGGAGAATTGTGGGAAGTAGAAAAATAGCGGCGATAAATTTAAAGGCGGTGGTATTGGGGTGGGGCTGGGTCGTGACTAGAATTCAGTCGGCAACAGAACAAATAATTACCGGGCTGGCTCGGACCTTTATTAGTCCTAGTAACACTTTTCAAATTCATTGATACTTTCCGAGAATATTGGGCCATTCTCTGCGTGGAACCTTTCTTATTAGGAGTTCAGAGAATGGTACATTTCGAAAAACAGGTCGATATCAATGAAAAGTTGACTGTTATTGTTTATGCTAATCAAAGATGTTATATCTCCTTTATAATTTTTCTTAGTCATTAAATAAATAAATATTTACTTTGAGATAAAATTACAATTGATTAATGCCCCACATTGTAGTGCCAGGTCAGACGGATTTCACACGATTTACACCATCAGTAGCGTAGTCTGGATTTCGTTTTGGGGGAGGTACATCCAAAAATCTACTTTAAACCCTGCCAAACCGTAGATGTAAGGGGGCCTTCTTATGTAATACTTTCTATGTCCAGGTATATTATTTATAATATAAAATTCAAATAGGTTTATACAATTTTAGTTTACAGATAAGAATAAGTAACAGCTATTTGTAATTTCGGGAGGGGTCCGGACCCCCTGAACCCTCCCTCTGGCTACGCCACTGTATACCATCGTCCTTACAAAGATCAAAATGTAATGAACTACTTCAAGGGTCACCTGGTGGAAGAATGTTTATGGCTGAATGGACGTCATCTTACTTTAGTTATTTTTTAATGCTTAGTTAAATTTACTTAATTTTCTTGAATCATTTTTAATGTTCTTTAAGGTGCTAAAAACACAATTTGAAAAAAATTATGACTTTTTTTTTTTACTGCCTTTTCAATATCGCTCTTTAGTCTGCCCCACACTGTAATTTTTATTACTGGCGAATGCATATAACCATATTCGTGTCGAAAGTACAAGAAGATAAAAAATCTAAAAATATGATATAAAAAATGGCATGTGAGATGAATATTGAGCTGAATGGTATTTTAAATGTTGGAGAAGTTGATTGTTTGTATCTGCTCCCTCCCCTCCCCCCTGTAACCATTCGTAGCCTCTAGAAAAGCCAATTCAATCAAATGCAGGCCTGGTTCTCCGTCATTCCCGAGGACAAAGCTTCTGGATGTATTCCAGGCGAACACAGCATCTGTTTGCTTTTACTTGGGATTCTTTTCCTTTGCTTGAATTTCTATCTTCGTACTCTCCAGTCAATCAATTATGTCAAACTTGATTTGAAAACGTTTTTCAAAAAAACAATTTGTAATGTTTCTTTTCTCGTCCTACTACTAATCAGCTTTTTACAGAAATATTATTAATTTCAATTATAAATTGAATGTTGATGAAATATAATTTATTAATACAACAGTATATTATCCATATAAAAATATAACTTCATAGACAACTCGTTGTATTTCTCTTTTTTTTGCATCCTTTGTGATTAAAAATGATCCAAATTGCATAAAGACTACATAATTTGTAACAATGTGGTAAATCGCGCCTATTAAAAAATGGTATATGATGATGATTTTTGCATAATTATATTAGAGTATAAACATTTTAAGCAATATTAATTATTTTTGTTAACTTTCCATTATTTAAAGCAATTACAATAATTGTATCCCTTCGTTGGCAAGGCGGTGTCAAATCTGACTCGTTGCGTCTAATTATCCCACCTATGCTTAGTGCTACTCTAGGACACGTGCTAGAGCACCACTAAGCGTGGGAATGGTGCCACGGTGCGGATTTCACCCCACCTTGTGAACAGAGGGTTTGGGGGTTTTGTGTGGTACAACCTTTCCACAAATGCGCCATGTTGATTAAAATATCGATATGATAATTCCTTATTTGAAAGTGACGAGTATGTGAACATTAGTATATCCTGTCTAGAAGCGCGCAGTCGTATATAAAATAGTGAAAATAGCCGTGGAGCTCGACTGTGTTGAGGAAGCACTCCAGCATTCTCTAGTCAGAAGTAACGCTGCACAGTGGGATGAAACCGCACAAAAACAGTAAAAAATCTCTTCCTTTTTTTTTTTTATACTTTTTCCTTGACAACTTAAAATTTACGCCTAAATATATATATGTTCAAAGCACAATGTCCCAAATTGTTTAAACAATATATCCATCATCAACACCAGTAATTCTAATATAAGCATAACAAACTGCGGAAATTGAATATTAATCATACTAAAATAATGTATTTTATTTTAATCTTTAAATCATTTTAATTAATCTATGTGTATTTATACTTGTGGCATTTTTTTTATCCTTAGTGAATGAGTTTACATTTATTTATTCACATCTTTTACTGTCAAGTAAGTGCCAAATCGAAATCATTTACGTTAAAAATCATTTTAACTATGAGTTTGTATCGATCTAAAATCTGTTAGCACCGACTTGCTCGTTTTAAATTAATAATAATAAATCAGTAAGGATGTGCGATCAATACGATATTTAGCTGCGTATATCTGCGAACTTTGGAACAAGCAGTATCTTCTTCTTTAGCTTCCTTCTTTAGTGCCTTTCAGCGTAGAGGATCATTCAACCAGGAATTCCATTCTTCCCTACTTCTAGCTAGGTTCCTCGCCTGTCGGAGGTCCTCTCCCCTTGCCCTACAGAGTCGTTCAATGTAGTCGAGATAGGACATTCTAGGGCGACCCCTAGGTCTTCTGCCATCTGGGACATATTCCATGGTCTTTAGAGAATCTCTGTGGTCGTCCATCCTGATAACATGGCCGAACCACTTTAGCTGACGAGTTTCTAGGAGCTCTTTCAGCGGGGCTATCTGCAGTTCCTGACGAACCCTTTCATTGCGAACTCGGTCTCTCCTTGTTTTCCCAATCGTCCTTCGCAGAAATTTCATTTCTGCAGCGGTGATTCTGCTCTCCTGTCGGCCTGTTAATATCCAACTCTCCGCTCCATACAAAAGTATAGGTAGATATACTGTCTTGAAGATGTGTAGCTTCACATCTTTGCCTACTTCTCTCTTCCCTACCACAGTGTTACATATCTGGTAGTAGACTGCATTTGCCTTGTCAATCCTGTTAGATATTTCTGCGTCTACCTTCCCAGATCCGTCTATCACTGTACCCAGGTATGTGAAGTCTGTTACCACTTCTAATTTTTCTCCATTACAGTATATGTGGATATCTTCCTTCTTTCTTCCAACTTGTAGGATCTTACTTTTGTTGGTATTTATAAGCATTCCTTTTCGATGGAGCTCTTCATACCATTCCATAACTGCCAGCTGCAACTTTTCCACAGAGTCCGTAATCAATACCACGTCGTCAGCGTACAGAAGAAGCTGTATCACAACGGGATTAAAATTCCTACGTCCCAGGAAAGTCCTGTCCGTCCTTCTCTTACAAATGGATGCCACTTCATCCATGAACAACAGGAACAGCAAAGGGCTTAGGCTGTCTCCTTGTTTGACCCCCTTTGCAATGTTGAAATAATTTGATTCTATCCCGTTTAGCCTGACTATTCCTTTGGGCTCTTGATATATAGATTTAATCACCTCTGTCAGGTTTATAGAGACATTCTTCGCTCTGAGAGCTTCCCATATTTCATCTCGTGGAACCGAGTCAAAGGCAGATTTGAGGTCAAGGAAAGCCAGGTACATATTTTTATCTAAGTCCCAGGATTTCTGTGAGATATTTCTTAATGAGAAAATGTGGTCATGGGTTTGGCGCCCGGGTCTGAACCCAGCTTGCTCTTCTCCTATTAGGTGCTCAACTAGTTGTTTTAAGCGACCCTCCAATATGGATGTATATAGCTTGTACACAACTGGTGAAAGGCATATGGGTCTGCAGATAGAGCATTCTGCCCGACATCCTTTCTTGTGAATTGGTATTATAATGTTATATTCCCAATCCGTTGGAATCCTTTTTTCGTCCCAGGCTCTCTGGAAAAGGACTTGCAATGACCGCACCAATTCAGGGCCGCCATTCTTTATTAATTCAGCTACTATGCTATCCCTTCCTGGCGCTTTTCCTGTTTTCATTGTCTATATTGCTCTTTCTACTTCCTCTTCCTCAATCACCTCGTCATACCCTTCTTCATTCCAGGTTCCATTTCCGTTTGTTGAATGGTGATCATAAATACCTCACTGATTCATGTAATGATGTCTCCGGACCTCCAAGATAGCTTTTTCTTCAGTGACCACTTTTCCTTCCTCACTCTTTATGTATCTCACTGCTTTGCTTTTACGACCTCTCAGGGCTTTAATCTTTTTCCAGAAAATCCTGATGTTTTCCCGATGATCCTGATCCAACTTCCTTCCAAATTCTTCCCATGATTTCTGTTTCACCACTCTCACTGCTTTTTTCGTCTTGTTTCGAGCCAACACGTATGCTTGCCATTTCTCTGGGGTATTGTCCCGATAGTATACCTTCCACGCGGTTTTCTTTTGCAAGACTTACACTCTCAGTTCTTCGGTCCACCATGATGTACGTTTACCTTTCGTGCAAATCTTTTTCACTCCACACACTACAGTAGCTGCTTGCAGAATGCTATCCTTTATTTGGATCCATATATTGTCAAGACTTGCATTTGCGTCTATTTTCTGTACCCGATTCCTTATCTCCACTTCATACTCATCCTATCTTTTGAGGGTTCTGCAACTTCTCTACTTCAATCCTTGAATAGGCTTTCATCATCTGCTTTCTTTCCATGAACACTCGGGTATCAGCAACCAGGAGCATGTGGTCGCTTCCTATTTCTGCACCTCTGATTATTTTCATATCTGAAAAATATCTTCTTATGTCTCGGCTTTATATGAAATAATCTATGACACTACTGACATTTCTCTCAGCGGCTGAGAAGGTAATTTTATGTACCAGCTTATGCGGGAAGAATGAATTCCCCAGTAGTAAATCATTTTCAATGCAGAAATCAATAAATCGTTGCCAACTTTCATTTTTGATGAGTTCTCCACCGTGGAGTCCCATCACTCCATGTGCTGTTAGGTGTTCCTTGCGTGTTCTACCATTGAAGTCTCCCATGATCACTATGATTCTATTGCAGTTTCTAGCTTTGGTGATGGTTCGTTCAAGGTCGCTATAGAACAACTCTTTATCTAGGATGTTGGCATCATTTGTCGGGGCATACACTTGTATTAAAGCCCAATTCCCAATCTTCAGATTTATATGAGCTGCAATTATGCGTGGACTTACTTCTTCCCATTCCACAATTTTCTTGTATAATTCGTCTTTCAATATAAAACCTACTCCTTCTATAGCTCTGTTTCCTGGTAGGACACCTGAGTATATCAAACTGTGGCCTATGTTCATTTTAATTTCTCCAACTCCTTTCCTCTTTACTTCTCTTAATCCCAGGATGTCCATCCTATACGACGTCATTTCCTCAATGATCTCCACCTCCTTGCCGGCGAGTGATCTCGCGTTCCATGTCCCCAAACGTATGTCCTTATCCATTCCATGTCGTTTCCTTCTAGACTGTCCAATTCCGAGACTTGTTGCTAACTTTCTCTGAATCAATGATTCTCTCCTAGGGGTCTTTAGCCCAGTTGGAGAGGTCCCGTATCCTCGGGACAACTGGCCTCCTGAATATTTATGTCCCCTCAGGAAGAAGGGTGGCCGGGCTGTACCCCCCAGCACTGGGTACCTGTTGGTCCACGGGTCTTTATTCAGTATATTCAGAACACCCCTCCTAAGAGGGATCCCCCATCCGCCACACGGGGGGCGCGCTCCCTAGCGGCGAGGCTCCGCCGAGAGTACACGCAGTATAATCCTATAAAATATGTTTTTAAATATTCCCCTTCTTAGCCCAGTGGAGGTATATCTATATATCATTTTGGATTGACCTTCTCCTGAAAAATCCAAGTTTTTAACCTCCCTCACCTTGTGCGTTTTCTGCCATCTTGGAAAAATCACTAAGAAAAAGCACTTCTTTTTTTTCAGTTTTTCCTCAGTAATTAGCTTCCAGGGAATTTAGAAAACAAGTTATAATTTCCATTTTAAAAGTATTAAATTTCGCATAAGTTGTATTTAACATGTTTCAAAAATTGGAATAGCTGCTGAGAACGGGGGGGGGGGGCCTGAATATCTTCAAAAAAGTAAAAAAAAAAAAAAAAAAAAAACTCAAAAAATTAGATTTGTCAGTCGTTTCGCCTTAATAACTATTTTTGTGCAGTTTATTGCAAAATGCATCCTAATCAATCTTGTATACGATTTAATTTCCTATAAAATTCACAAACAAAATTGTGATTATTTTGAACAGGCGCCAAGAAATATTAAAATAACAATTTTAGAGAAAGTGGACTGAAAAATAAAAATATCAACGTCTATTCAAATTAGTGTTCCTGAATATAATATCATCTGCAATCCATTGTCTATGTAATCTATATGTGTAGGTCCTGATATTCATATAAATTCTTGAGGAATATGATTTTAAAAAAAAAATTATTAGCGTATTTTTGAATTTGAATTTTAATAAGTCTAATATGTTCTGTATTTTCCCTTAATTTTTTTAGATAAAAATCAACTATTTATTTTTCATTATAAATACATTAAAATGTACGAAATGTATTTTTCGTCTTGCTTGTGATATAAAGACAGACAATATTATTTTTATTTCTGTTGCTATGGTTTTAATACATTCCGTAATTACCATATTTTTTTGTTAATTACTAATATTACTATAGACAGGTTTAATTCGCAAAATAAGGCTGGCATATGTACAAAATTTGAAGGTTCTAGGCCGTTCTTTTTGAAAGTTAGAGAATAATGACTGGCTTTTGTCATATTCAACAAAAAACATCCATAATTAAGGTCTTCACTGAGTTTTGGACAATAAACCTAAACTAGCAGTTCTGTGAACAGTAGACCATGCGGAAAATCTGCTCTTTATTGCTGCTTTTAAAGGTTTAGTCAATGTTACCATTCATTGAGAAGTCTACTATGTTACCTGGGATAACATAATTTGTTTCTCCAGGAGCTATCCCCTTTATTTTAGAGCTAAATTCCTTTATCGCAATATCTTACATTAATAAGATAATTATTATTTCAATTACGCAATACGTTAAATTCAAATTCAAATATAATTCACTTATAATAACAGAGCTCATTTTAAAATTGGTCACTTTTTCAATAAAAAAATAGTTGAATGCCATCAGCAATCATTATAATTATCTGATTATATTTAATTTCACCTACAATTTATAGAACTTGTCTACCAAAATTATTTGGTACGAGAAAAAAAAAAGAAGAAATACAGGGTGAAGTCGCTATTTACGGAGTAATGAATAATATCCAACAGTTTATATTTATTGCTCCCCAAGAATTTCCCCCTCCCCCTCTAAATGACCTAATGCCTTTATTCTACAGCTCATAAACTACAACGAACGGTTGGTATTATTTTTTATTTAATTTAATTTTTTAGTTTTTTTTTCCATCTGTGAGTAGTTCTGTTACGACTGTGTAATATCGATTGACTATCGGGTAATGACACTTATGCCTATTAAATGTCCCTTGTATTTAATTTTTTTTAATCATTGTCTACAGCACTCTGTGCCTGGTCAGTTGAGAAGAATCTAAATTGTCCACTATTTAGTGTCATTTTTATTCGACAAAAAACGCTACTCTATTTTTATCCTTTTTATCTGGCCTATAGATTTTTATAGATGGTACTTTGCTATCTCCAATACTTACGCAGACAAAATAGCCAATTTATATAAATCAACTGTTGCACGGAATTTACTTCAATATGTTTTAAAATTTGAGGATTGGTAACTAAAACTACTCGTAAATATAATAGTATATGTCGTGCTTTTAACGATAATCCAGATTTAAAATCATGCCATAAATTAAAAAAAAAATTAATCACCAATTAGCTAATTACTACTAAAAAAAAGAAAGAAAAAAATACAAAAATTAATAAAATAAGATGTGTAATCCTAAAAAGAATCTTTTAATTATGATGAAAGGGTTGTTTTGATTAAGGAAATTAAGCACAAATTAGGTTCCTCTTAAAATTAATTGCACAAGACGTCTTAGGTGTTTTGGGGGGCAGCGATTCTCAGCTTACCTTTCTCATCAATTTCTTTTTTTCTCACAGAGGAGATTAATTTTTGCCTTACGTAAAAATTACGGTGTTTTAAATTTTATTTTTAGAACAACAGTTAACCCATGCCATTGACCCAGGAAGTATTAGCTATTTAATAGGGTTTATATATAACCCAGGAAGTTATTGTTATGCTTCCTGGTTATCAGCGTTAAAACAAGTTTTATTTCCTTAATCATCCCTTCTCCTATTGTATGTATAAAAGCCTATCTGAAATGGACAGATCAATCAGTATAGAATTAGTCTTAGAATGTAGTATTAGAATAAGAATCAGTATTAGAATGTAAGATAATAATTTAGGTATAGTATCAAGTCTAGTAGTAATATATTTAGTAGAGTCTATCTGTAGTTAAACACTCAGTTGCTCATTACTTATATCATGTAACTTGTACTTCTGCTTAATAATGTTATTTTTAAGACTTGCATTCATCGACTTTGTTAATTCAACGATAAATCATTAGGGTACGTTTTTTTTTTAGAACAGCGATAAGCCAAATTATACCTCATATATTAAAGAATAAAAACTAAGTTATAAAAAATCTCGAGTTAAGACTTGATAACAAGTTCATATTTTACTCTTTTACTAATCATGACATAAATTTGCATCTCCTAAATAATATTAATAGGCTTCAACAACTAACCGAAATACAGTTCTCTTCCATTGATTTAAATTTGTTGTTATTAAATATGCCAGTTATCAAAATGGTTATATAGGTATCTGAAAAAAATAATGAATTTATGTAAAATAGTTGATTTCATTTCTTAAGAGTTTTTAATAAACTTAAGCATTACCCATTTTTTAAAACATCATCGTATCAGAAAAAAAAAAAATTCTCGATTACAGGCAAGGAGACATATTATTTATATTTATTGATGATAGAAAATAGGTAATTCAACGTACTTATGAAAATAACCTACAAATCCATATTCGCATAGCGTCATAACTTTTTATGTATGGAGCCATATTGGGACCGCCAATTTAAATTTCATATCTTTGGCAGCATATTAAAAATTCGCCCAGCTCCCAAATGTACGTTGCTGAGTTTTAGTTCTTACCAATCTACAGATTTCTTTATATACTTGCTCAATACTGGAATAAGAGAGACGCGACGGAATTTATACCTGCGCTCTTTGTAATATGAATACTCCAGAAGACACTTACCATTTTATTGCTATATGTGCAATTTTAAAAGGTATAGGAGTCCAAGTAGAAGAAGTTTTGTAAATCATCCTGACGTGTTTTGCTAAATATGGGTAAATTTGCTAAAGTATTGAAAGGCTGTTAGTAACCTTGTAAATAGAGCTTGTCATGGATGCTTTATTGTTAAGCTCGGTGATTAGGATAAATCCTGGGCACCGCATAAGGTTTGTAAAACTTGTACTGAGCATTTACCCCAGTGGATTAGCGGGTAAAGAAAAAGTTTGGAATCTGACGTACCGATGGCTTTGAGAGAACCCGAAAACCACATCACTGTTATTTCTGTCTAGTAAATATTCCTGGAATTGAAACAACCGTAGCAAGTGGACTTATCCTGATTTAGTCTTTTCAAGGCGTCCGGTCCCTCACTCAGAGAAAGTACCGATCCCAGCCAGCAATTCACCAGCTTCCAGAGCTTTCTGAGGACGAGTGTTGTCCCTATAATCACTCTTCTGATACTAATGAACGTGACAGTAATTATGAGGAGATACCTATGATGTAATTACCTCGGCTTCCGGACTGAACGACAAAAATTTACTGGAGCAAGGAACCAAAATTACTTTTTACCCTACAAAAGAAAATGGTCTGCTACTATTCTTCTCTCAAGAAGAAAATCTTGTATTTTGTCACTATATTAGAGAGGTGTACCTCTGGGATAGTAGAGACAAAACACACCACTGGGTTAGATAAGAGTGGCCAAAGAGAAAAGACATGATCGTTGGAGATAATAACGTTATTCACGAACCGTAAGTTGAACGGGGGAAAATAATCTTTTCTCTACTGCATATCAAGCTGGACCTTATGAATCAGTTTGTAAAGGCTCTTGATAAGGACGGATCATGCTTTGCATTTATAGGGGGAAAATACCTCACTGGAATAAAGAAAAAATTAAAACAGGAATATTTAACGGCCCAAAAATAAGAAAATTCATTAAGGATCATACCTTCGTAAATTCCAGGAATGAGACTGAGCGAAAATCCTGGACTTCATTTGTTGCAGTAGTCGGAAATTTTCTGGATCAACGAAAAGCAGAAAACCATGTTGAACTGGTAAATGATATGCTTACAAATTTCAAATCCCTTGGGTGCAACATGAGTATTAATGTGCACTATTTACACGACCAAATGGACCGTTTTCCTGAAAATTTAGAAGACAGCAGTGAGGAGCAAGGTGAAACATTTCATCAAGACATTACAATTATGAATGACCGCTATCAAGGAAGATGGGAAACGCTGGAGTTTACAAAAGAATTGTTCCAAGATATATTCAAGGTCACGAAAAAGATGCTTCCGAATTGTTGAATGACTAGTTGGTTTCATCGATAACTCGGTATTAGCTTTGTATATATAATAATATTAGTATACACTAATAAGATTTGTATAATAGAATGATATTTGTATAATAATTGCGTAATTTAATAATAAACATTTTAATAGCTTAATTTTTAGGTCTGGTTCATAGATTTAACCTAATATAAAGTAAAACGTACATTTCACTAAAACGTTATATCTTAGAAATTTGAACTCCTTGGCAAAAACTAATGCCATATTTGAATTCAGGGAACCAAATTTATCTGAAATCATTTCCAAATACCGTGGCACCAAAACTACTGTTGGCCTTAGAAATACTATAATATAATATATAATAATACATATAATAGTATAACCTATTTTGTTTGACATCTGTCTGTCTATCAATCTACTGAAATAAGTGTATGTCATATCGCTTTTTGCTGTATAATTTATAAATCGGCGGTTATTGTGGTTATTTTCTTTGTGTTGGTTATATTTAAGTATTGTAATTGACTTTTTAGGGCACTGTCTAAGGTTTCATAGAACGTCTCTTTTTCATTAATAGCTGATAGTTTTATCAGATCATGACAACTAATAAACTGTAACTCGGTTTATACCACGTTACTTTATATTTCTCAATATTTAAATAAATTTGAAAAAGATAGCTATTTTTATAAGGTTTATGGTCTATTTCCGACCCATCTCAATTGAGTTGAAAGTCTCATCTCTCAAGACTGATTATCTGCAGCATCTGTTGGAACTTTCCTCTTATGTATTATGATAAAACATTCCATAGTTCAAATTTTAAGTCCTTATAAGGAGTCATAGGTTTATTCTTTTCTGAGTACCCAGGTATAATGGTTGATATAAAAAAGATTTAAGGGAAAATGTGATCAGCCCTCAATATCCTGAATCAAGTGAAGGGAATCCTTTCATTGAGTCTTATGCAAGTCCTAAGTCTGTAAGTGCACGGTATAACATGCAACATTCAGTTCTATATGCTTATGTGCGTGAAGTTTACACCTGACTCAAAGGACAGAGGATCCTTAAGAAGACTGAACGATAAGTATCCAGTATCCTGCGCTGATCATACAGTGTAATAGACTGACCGACGTAAAAATGTTTAGTGGCAATCCTCCTTTTCGGTTGACCTCTAGGACTCTCGCACGATGGATCATACTGATTCATTCTTTATACATACAAATACGCGCCCACTTCTAATTTAACCGGCGCAGTTCACTCAATTAAGCGTTGTGCAGCCATCTAAATTCTTCGGTTGACTTATCCCTCTACAGTCCGAAAATTCTATGTAATATTTTATTTTAAAAAACCTCAAGGTGCTGTTATTCGCTCAATATAAGCTACTACGTTTCGTATCCGTAAAGAACAATAGGAAGTATAATACTTCGAACTGTTCTTTTAATATAATATAAGTTTAGTAAATTCTAACATTTAAGTTTCTAAAAAGAAGGTATTAACTAAGTAATTTTATTACAAACATTAACCATCTTTACCTTTTAACTTGACCTTGGGTTTAAATATTCTAATTTAAATTAAAATTAATCCCATTAGATAAGTATTAATAAATATCAGAAAATACTAATAAATATAAGGTAAGTCGGGGTAATTGCATACTCGGGGCAAGTGCACATATGGATTTATTTCAAATTTATTTTGTTGAGAGAGCTGCCTTCTATGGGAATTTGAAGTAAACAGTAAAATCCCCATGGATGGCAGCTCTCCTAACTAAATAAATCCCCACATATTCACTTGCCCCGGTTATACACTTACCCCGACTTACCTTACATATTTTTATAAGTGTATTAGAACAAACGAAAAAATAATCATACAATACATTACTGGAGGTCTAATTATGTATTCTGATTTGAAGATATTTATCATTTTTCTCTTCTTATTATTGGTTTTAACAAAATCAGTATTCCAGCAACGAAACTGAAGTTATTTATCCAATAACGCTAGTATTTACAATAAATGCCAGCGAACGAAAAATGGAAGGAGCTAGGCACTAAATGGCGGTGGCTATAAATACAAGTGGAAGTAACAGAAGGTTGTTGATGTGTATAGGCCCCTGGAGTTGCCCCACCCCCTGCTGTTCCAGTATTTCATTGCATCTGGAGCTGGAGAAAACACTTTTCTCCTGCCTCCAGTCTTCGATATAAGGTGCTCGAATTCAGGGTTGGTAGGATTGAACTTAATGGTTGGTCACTTTCGATAATTGGCTACGAAATTCATATGTTATGCGAATATTCGTAAATTTAAAATTTCCGTAAAAACATTAAACAATAAAACAGCTACCGATTAAATTAGAGTTGAAACTTTTATATTTTCACTCAAAGTCCAAAATAATATTATTAGTAGAGAAAAAATTATAATTAAATTTATATATTTATTTGAAGAATAGGTACCCATCTCATGAATATCATATGTTTTTATAATAATTTTCACATGTAATATCATTCATAAAAACCAAGAATATTTTATTTTTGTTAATCCGATCCTTGAAATATATTTCCATTTATATTTTTTCAAGCAACAATAATTGTTATTGTTTATTTGGTCTAACGTGATCATGGACTCCAACTAGGGCAGTAGGAGTGATTTCCTCCGCTGTTGTAAAATCAGGTGCAGTCGTAAAACGGTGGTTCACATCACTATAAGTTATGTTGATCCTTAATTAACATATCTAACTCAAAGACATATTTTGAAATTCGTTTTTCGTTATGCCAAAAGTTAAAGCATACGGCGTCAATTTAAATTTCCTCCGAGAAATTCCCACCGAGAAACAAAAATGAACATAAATATTTTTATTTTATTACGGTTCTTTCTATGGCACAAAAGTTGTATATTTTAGAAAGTTTAAAAGCGCTGAATTCAGTATATATATATATATATATATATATATATATATATATATATATATATATATATATATATATATATATATATATATATATATATATATATATATATTTTTCGGTTGGCTCTATAGACCTTGTAGATCTTTGGCCGCGCGATGTGGTGTTCTTACAGACATTTATTGCTTGCGGGAGCACAGACAGCCTGGAGGGGGTCACCCAACCTCACGTTGCTGCGAACCATGGTTTCCATGGTGCAGCGGCAGGCTGCCCATTGCTCCACAACCGGTCCCTTTGGGGCCAATTCGGCAGTGTCCTTCCCACCGACTCACTCGGGTTCAAGGACAGTGCCAAACCGGTCTAGATCCACGGATTATGGCTGTTCGGAGTCAGCAGGCGCACGAGGACCTATATTTCTTTCCCCGAGACAGACCGTCCATGGACCAAACCTCCGGGCGGCTATTTTATGTCCTGGAAAACCACAACGCGATTCACAATTAAGATACACGGGGTAGGGTCATCACTCTTAAGCCCGGTCTGTGTGAGTGGCCTCCAGTAGGCTGACGGGCCTCACATACCCGGGGGAGGGGGATAGTGGCAGGCTACGTGGATTTTCCCTGGTAGGCGGTCACCCAAATCTGGGCGGTCACCCATCCAAGTACTAAACACGCTCGACGTTGCTTAACTTTGATTACGTATTGCAAGCGCCTTAGCCCGCTCGGCCACCCCGGCCCCCTATATATATATATATATATATATATATATATATATATATATATATATATATATATATATATATATATATATATATATATATATATACGGGCGTAGGAGTGATGAACTTACCCCGTGTACCTAAATTATGAACCGCGTTGTGGTTTTCCAGGAGGTTAGGTCCATGGAATGTCTGCTTTGGGGAAAGAAATATAGATTCCCGTACGCCTGCTGACCCTGAACAGCCGTAATCCGTGGATCTTGACCGGTTTGTCACTGTCCTTGAACCCGAGTGAGTCGGTGTGAAGGATACTGCTGAACTGGTCCCAATGGGACCGGTTAGGGAGCTATGGATAGCCTGCCGCTGCACCATGGAAACCATGGTTCATAGCAACGTGAGGTTGAGTGGCCCCCTCCAGGCTGTCTATGCTCCCGCAAGCAATAAATGTCTGTAAGAATGCCGCATCGCGCGGTCCATCTTCATGGTCTATAGTGCCGACAGCAAAAAAAATAATAAAAAATATATATATATATATATATATATTTTTAATAAGTATTGTAAATAACAGATTTGAAATGTTTAGAGAGTTGAATTTCTCATTCTTCTTAATATTGAAAACAAAGATTCTAGCTTCCTAATTTCGAGTATTAAATCGTTCATTTGGATGGAGAGTCTCATATGCTAGAGCTAGAGCCTGGCTCCAGTATTTACAGAATAAATAATTATCCTAAACTTTCTTTAACTTTTAAGTTCCGTGGACTTCACTTCAATAAGGACGGAGGAATCAAGGAGCCACCTGCATCCCAGCTGCGCCATATTCCTTGAAAACTGATTCCACATACTTTAGCCTATATATCCTTGTCCCCTATACCCACACATCAATAGTGTTTAGACGAGAAAGTAGACGAGTTATTGTTCTTATTAGTTTATAATAGTGTTTTAAATCGTAGTCCTTGAACAAATAAAGATAAATTAACAATTTTTTTTTTGTGGTAAATAATGAAGCTGAAATCTGACTTTTAATCTCGAATAAATATACGTCAATGGAAGCTTCCCAAGCTAAAAAAAAAAAAAAGAAGCAAGAACTACATGTATTTATTGTGACACTCTTCTTCCATGTTAACGATATATCCCTTTATCGGACAGAACTACTTTTATGGTCTGATCTAAAACAAAAATAGTGAAACAATTTTAGGGACTTATATCGAGTATGATAAACATTATGATTTGTTTATAAAAAAATTATGTTAGCAGATATGAAGTGGGACCTGTTTGTCCCTCTGTTCACTGAGACAATGACAATTTTTACTCGATCCCTAGACTAATTAATCCTGTTACGGGTAATTGCGAGAACAAAAACGAAAAATTATACAAATACTGTTTTCATTAGTGTAAACAAAGTATAAGATCACAATATTATTACAGGGAACTGATTGAAATTAAAAATTAATAATAAAATTAAATGTATCTACCATGAAAAGTTAATTATAGCGTAGCCATAGCATAAATACAACCAAAGAAAAAAGGACAGAAAAATGTATAATCTCAAAAATATTTCATGCAGCCACAAAATGCATTAATAGAAGCACAGTGGAATGAAAAATTTGTGGCTGCATCAATTTATAAATGATATCAATAAATTATGTCAGATTTAAGAATAGTTACACAATTACAGCAAATAAATTCACAGGAACAATAGATTGCTCAATAAACTGCGTCCAGTAGTTATGTTAACGTACAAATTATAGTACGGAAGGAGAGGCCAAAAACCGCGTACGAATTCAAAAAATTGCTTGATCGTCTAGGCCGAAAGTGTTCTCACAATAGACTGGACATATGAAGTCTGTCACCCTAGATCAGTGTTTTTCTCGTCACTTTTATCAGAATTTTCTCAGTTGCTCACTCCCAGTGCATTTTATGCAAAACTTTGAAATGGCCAATTTTAAAGAACGTTAAATTTTCTGAAAGTTTTATCCTCAGTATTTTTTAAAATTCGGAACAGCCCCGGAAATACGGTGCCGTACAAATCTACGAAATGTCAAAAAATTAGATATTCAGTGGCTTCGCCTCAATAACTATTTTTGAGAACAATTTAGTACAAATTTCATAACAACCAATCTTGTTGAAGATTGAATTTCCTACAAGAATCATACAAAATATTTATAATTACTCTCAACAGACGCCAAGAATTATTGAAATAGCTATTTCCTTTTCTCTAAAATTGTTATTTCAATATTACTTGGCGTCTGTTGAAAGTAATTACAAATATTTTGTATGGATATTGTGCGAAATTTAGTCCTCTACAAGTCTGTTTTTTTTTAGTTCTATATAGTGCAAAATGCATGTAAATTGCACTAATTTCAATCATATTTTATCTTCATATTTTGGTTTTATTTCTTTATATTTTATTTATTTCTCTCCTACTGCCCCGATGACGCCCGAATTGAAGAAATATCGATAGATTATTTTTTTATTATTTTTTTTCTGATAATTTTGAGACTCTTGGCTTTTTTTTTTTTTTCCATGGATGTCATAACAATTATTTATGTCTCATTTTGAGCTTTTGCTCTTGCATATTAATATATTTTGTGGAATAGCTGTGCACCCACTGTTGTCTTTGTAATGACCTTCGTCTTTTGTACATATAAATTTTCCTTTTCCTCGTGCAATTGGTTGATCTTATCTTATTTAATCATTTAATTTATTTTTATGATCTTTTATACATTTTTGGGTTTTTAGTATGAGTATTTCCTTTTTTTTTTTTTTTATGATCAGCTGTTTGTTATTCAATTTTTCCCAGCTGTTGATATGTAACCTCTCTTATCCTTCAGCATGTGCCTGGGTGTCTTGTTGTGGGGTACTGTCTCTGGTTAGTGACTTTTTTGACTCCGGATGTGAGATGCGCTACATTTTGTTCTTTATTTGGATTTTTGTTTTCTTCATATTTTATTTCTTTCTCTCCTACCGTCCTGATGATGCCTGAATTGGCGAAATATCGATAGATGATTTTTTTTTATTTATTTCTGTTAATATTGAGATTCTTGTCTTATTTTTTGGATTATTCCATTTATGACATGACAATTATTGATGTCTCATTAAAATTTTCTATGTGAAAGTTTTACCTAAAATGCACTGGGAGCGAGCTACTGAGAAAAATCTGAAAAAGTGACGACAAAAATCGAATTCGTTGATCTATAAAATTTGATTGCAACCGTTCTAGGGCGGCAGACGTTCATATTTCCATTCTATTGTGAGAGTACTTTCGGTCTAGACGATCGAACGTTTTCTTGAAATCAGACACGGTTTTTTTGCCTCAGCTCCCGGACTATTACCATTGGTATATGAAAACTTCGACAGATGGACGGAGTTCATTGTCAACATATACGAGTACATTAGCAGTTTTATAGTAATGACTTAAATTACTTATGAAAATAATAGTCGTGTCTATCAATTTATCAAATCCAGTCTAATCTGCATGGTTTCATTTCATCATATTTCAGCGTGGTTCCTAAGTATCTTTTATTATTTGTATTATTTATCGATTATAATTCTTCGGACAGTGAATATTACAATCTTTCTCACTTCAGAAATTTAGTAATAAGTTAAAAATTATACAAATCCTTTTTATTTTATTTTCTGTTCCAATATTTTCCTCATCGAATGAGTTAAAATAACGACATGGAGAGTTGATGTGAGTGAGCCAGCTGTGGGGGATCGTGCCGCCGCTCACGCACCGTTCCTTACTCATATTGACCCTACTCTTGAGCCTTCTCCCATCAACGCTCCCCACTCCCTGACAAACAAATAAAAAAGACCTATAACATTCAAATGAATATATTTCGGCACTCATCGTCCATCGTCAATCATTGTCTTGTCCCCGAATCAGGATTACTTGAAATGAGCGAAATATTATGACTGCAAAAAAAAAAAATCTCCTTAAAGGCTCCTTCAGTTGATATAAAATCACGGAGGATCCGCATTGATATACTCTCCTTCGCATGATTTTGAGGACCTGAAGCAATAATCGATAAAATGGAATAGATAAAATGTTTAATGACTTTAAAACAAGTTATCGCAGCTCAAAAATTCTGATAGGTAAAATTCTTCAAGAAATGATGTTGCCGACACAAAACAAATTCAAATTATAGTTTGTTAGAACTGATATTATAACTTGAAAATATTTGCTTTTGCTCAATTGCTGGCAGATTAAACTGCAGTTGTTGTAACTAACGGAGTTTGAAGGTTAGTGTTTTTATCTTTAAAATGAGGAGTGTAGTGATCGATTTTTTACGCTATTTTTGTATAAAGAGGCTCTTTATTTTCCGATTTCGAATATATCGAAAACTATGAGAGATACAAAAAATGTTGTATTTTTGAACAAAGATCATGGATCAGTGGTAAAAAAAGATTTAGAAAATTTATAATTTAATTTTTTCATGGCTTAGCAGAATTACTAAAAAGAATGAATTAAAGATTTAATTGTTACAATTACTATTTTCCGAGCTTAATTTTACCCGTTGAGCATAAAATGTTGCCCGGCCAGATGTAGAATAATAAAAATCTAACTTTTTTGTGTTTAATAAAATTAATCATACTTTTCATTTGATTTAATTTAACAAGAATATTTCCTAAGTGTAATAATTACCCACTTATGCCTTTATTTTAATTTTCTAAATATTTTTTCTTTACCATAGATCCCGGTACTTGGTTCAAAAACTCAACTTTTTTATCTGAATTTTTTTTTTCGTATCTACCATAGTTTTCGACACATTCGCAATCGGAAAATAAAGAGCCTCTTTATAAAAAAAAAAATTAAAAATCTATTGCTACACCCCTCATTTTAAAGGTAAAGGCACTAACCTTCAAACTCCTTTAGTTTTTATATCCAATAATAACTGTGTCTAAATCTGCAAATTGAAATTGAAAAAGAGCAAATATATTGGACTTTTTTCCTTTTATTATCAGGTACAACAAACTGTAATTTGAATTTTTTTTAAGACACAACATCATTTCTGAATGTTTTATCTTTTCTTTCAAATGGCGTCAGGATTTTTGAGCTGCGACAATTTGTTTTATAATTATTAAACTGCTTACCTTTTCCGAATTCTGCTTGGGATGCGCAAAACCGTGTGAAAGGGATTGCAGATGAAAAAGTAAGATTAAAGATTTTGTACGAATGGAAAAATATTCTACTTGGATGAAATGTGTTTAATCTTTAATCTAATTTAATGGATATATATATATATATATATATATATATATATATATATATATATATATATATATATATATATATTTTCTATTGGCTTTTCTGAATATTTCAATATTATACCGCCTAGACCAACTTTGTCCTCCCCATATTTTGCAACTTTTTTCCAATCCGTCGCATGTGGTATCTATTCATTCGTTTTAGGTCTACCATTGGTATTATGTAAAAGCGGGCTTTCACTTATATATATTACATATATATATATATATATATTACATTTATATATATATATATATATATATATATATATATATATATATATATATTTTTTTTTTTTTTTTTTTTTTTTTTTTTTTGAGAAACCCAAATTAAATGAAATCAAAATAAATTTATTTATCCCAGTCTAGCCGTCCCCTTAGAACACATTTGAGGAATGATATGTTTACCCAAATATCATTTAACGTACATTTTTTTTACACATGATAATAAAAATAAATAAATAAAAGATAATTATTATTTAGAAATATTTATATCGATTCAGGGCAAAGGAAATTATGATTCTTGGAAAGATATGTGACTGGCAAAGAGACGAGATTAAGCGTAGAAAGAAAGGTGCTGAGGAGTAGGGGTGGAATTGAGTTCCATCAAGATGTAGCAAAGTTAATGAATTATTTGTCAAATGAAAGTTTTATGAGAAGCGGTATAGAGATCGGAAGGGCGGGATTATATTCCAGGTTTCAAATGAAAGAGATAGGAGATATAAGGAGGGCGATGGGATTGTATAATGAGATATATGAAGGAAGCAAGAAAGTACTTGCGGCTTCGTAAAGTACTTACGAACAGCTTCGAGCTAATTCCTGCCTCATAGCCTCATTAACTCAAGACCACTGATGGGTTTTCCTGAATAACCAAGCTTAATATTAAATTCTTCTAAATCCATTTCATTAAATAATACTGATTAAACGTCAGATATATAATAGACTCACTTTTAGGCCGAGTGAGTTGGATTGAACGGAGTGGAATGGAGTTGGGTTGAACGGAGTGGAGCGGAATTAAGCTGCGTGGAATCAGCTAACCCAAGCCGAGCTGTTGGATATGACAGGGCAAAAAGTAAGATCTTCCTTTGTTTCGCAGTTAATTTAATTAATACAAAAATGTATTAATACAAAAAAAAATTAATTAATAACAAAATGGGAAAGTACGTGATTAAAACAAAAACCAAATATAAAAATGGTTAATTATTTTTGCTATAAATATTGTTTCTTAGAAGAATGGATTTTAAATGTTTACTCTCACTTATCTTATGAAATATATAGTAAGAAAAAATAACCCGACTCAAAATAACCAAGTCTTGCAAAATGGTCTGTGAGTGTTTATGTGGCAAGTCTAGTTCGAACACGAAAAGATTAACGAAACTGAAATTATGTATTTATGTCTGGGACGTTATAGCAAATGTTTTCCCTAGTATCGCATTCCCGGAAGTGCTACGCTATATAATCGATTTTACAACTTTCTCCAAAAATACTGTGACGATTTTGATCAAACTCGTTGTATAAATGTACAATTAAAAGGTCTTTAATATCAGCTAGGTCTTATCCTCATTGAAATCGTCTGACAGGGCTAAATTGTCGAATTTTCAAAATGGCTTCCTCTGAAGTACCCTTAATTTTGTTTATTTGTAAATCTTAACCATCTCTCATTGTTACTAATAATTAAAAATGAATAAATGTAAACTATGAAAGAATTTGATGATTAACTAAAGAAGAAAACAGAAAACATTTTTTCCTGTAGTGATATAGGTGTATAGTATAATAAACCGTTGGAAAGCAAAAGATTTTAAAAAAAATATAATCTAACATAAACAGTCCGAGAAAGTCATCTATTAGTTGTATTAGACCTATGGCCACGTATTTTACTTCGGGGTTATTATAGACCTGTCCGTAGCTTCTCCCACCATGTCATGCCATTTAATTTTCTGTTTTGAAAGCTTACAATAATGGACAAGGCTTGACACGTCACGAAGATAGTAATGCCCACCTCCCCCTCCTTCGAGGTCGGTCACGCTAAGCCAAACTCCATTGAATCGAGACGTATATGTGGTCGGCCCCTATAGAAAATTTTAAAAATACAGCGAATTAGAAAATATTTTAACATGAAACAGAAAAAAAATCCAATTATTCTGATAATTGTTTTGTTATCCTTTGATAGCTATTATGTTTTATTTAGTAAATAATTGTTTGAATTTTTTTAGCAGTTTTCATCTCTACTTCTAACTACCAGTATAGTGGCTATCGATCTAGTATTTCTTGCTGGATTTTTGAACCTGGATATATTGTTATATAGTACTGTTTCGGTAAAAGACCCAATACAGCACACATTCGCTCTCGCAAGTTCCACTGTGCCGGTCGGGTATGGACACGATACGACATAACACTTTGTGGAGCCCTGATCCAGAGGGCCCTTCGTCAACAGAGCCCCCCGTGTATTGGCTGTGTACACAGTCTTCGGCCATCGACAAATAAAAGTGGAAAAATGACCCGAGGGGTAATGGACATCAAACAAAGCTCCATCATTAGGGGCTGGGCAAATGTTTGCTCTTCCCTAATTACTTGCCTTTACCGGTATAATTTAAATTCCGTTCTAATTATGAATCTATCGTTATACAGAGATGTTACTTACACTTTACATAGTGTATAAAGTAAATGAAAATTGCCTTAACGAAAAAAAATACAAGCAAATTAAATTAAGAAAAGAAATTAAATTCGCCCTCCCACAAATTAATCGTATCCGTACTCTAGGAATACGCTGAAAACTAGAGACGAAGCTCAGGGTAATACTGCTTGACTCATGGATTTCTGTTAAAATATATTTCTAAAAATCCTTTGTTAGTTGAAAAATTGAGAATTCGAACAATAAAATAATGGACACCATGGACAGTCAAATCAGTATTAAGGCAGAGAGAGAAGATATCAACGTTCTGAAAACTACCTATATGTGTTATATTGACCCCGATATACAGGCATAAATAGTTCTCTATACAGCAGAATAGAGTAGCCAAGCAGGTGGCTGCTGTGGTTTTACAGCTTTGTGGGATCACTGTATTCACTTTATTTATATTATAATAAATTAATTTATGAATGACACTTTTCCTTTGATCTATAACTCTATATTTAAAAAAAAAACATTTTTAGAAGATTGGTTACGACGTTTCGAAGTACTTCTTCGTCATCACGATATATGCTTTCTTTAAATTACATGATTCTCTCCCAATGTCCCGACATCTATATAATTTTACTTCGTCAATCCTAGCTGGTTTCATTATTAAATTCTTTATTTATAATATAATACACAGTGAACACTACAAACATTGAACCAAGAATACCAAGCTTGATTTAACAGCCATGGTACAGTTATTAAGGCCTTGGCATGGTTATTTTACGTAAGTGTCCATATGCGGTAACACACTCAGCACTTAGTAAGTACTCGACATTGGTCAGGAAATAAATCAGGTTGTAGGAATGCAGTGCTGATAATGATCTGTATTTCTAGAATATCATGCTCTCATCTTTCAATTTTAAAGATTATGGCTTATAAAAGATCCTAAGACGTATCAGGCCCTACAGACCAGTACAGTCCAGCAAAACATGTGACGATAAAATGTATCCAATTCTTGCAATCCAAAATAATAAAAACCATAGTTGCCAACAAAAACCTACATCATGGCCATCTTATAGCGTTGATCTTATACTGGTAATTTTATCATAATTTCACCAGAATCATTTTAATCATTCTAATCCTCAGGTTCAATCCTCGTCCAGCTCCAATATATAATCCTCCTGGAAGGTTGAAACGGTAGTGGCCACAGGAGGTTTATTTAAAAAAATTGCAAATTTGGATTCTGTCAATAGCCAGTTCTATTGACAGACCACTAATGTTCAAAGTGCTTGCTACTTTAGCTCTCACTAGGTTTCTACCCCATTGAAGAGTCAAGAGAGAATCGATGGGACTTCTTAGTCCCCTGTTTTACCCCTCAGAGGGTTGGAGTGAGTTAAGGGGTGCTCAGGCTGAGTGTTAATATTATGAATTAATATATATATATATATATATATATATATATATATATATATATATATATATATATATATATATATATGTAAATGGATGTAAATTTAGTTTTTTTTTCAAATGTATTGTTATTCTTAAGATAATTTAACATAGTTTTTCATTTAGTATTATCGTTAATTTTTAGTTTTATTACTTGCACTTACCTTATGAAATATATAGTGAGGGAAGTATTGCGATCGTCAAAAATTTCGAATCCGAGTTTTCAACGGAAATTCACACTTAACCAAGCCTCACAAAATGGTCTGTGTGTGCGTGTGGGTATGTGTGAACAGCTTAGCTCAAAAACGAAAAGTCGAAACTGGAAGTACATATTTCAGGTAGGTATGTGCCTGGGATTTGATTGCAACTCTTCCGCTAAAATCGATTTACCAGAAGTGGCACTTTTTATCATAGATTTTCATATGTATACAATTTTTTTTTTTAAAAGGCTCTAACGATTTTATTAATGTAGAATTAAATTTTATATAATATCTGCTAGGTCTCATTGAAATAATCTGACAGGGCTTAAATGCCGAATCTTCAAAATTTCTTCCTCTGAAGTACCTAAAAAGGCGTTTCAAGATCTCCTGAGTCCAAATAACCAAGTTTCCTAAAATGATCTCTTTGTGTGTGTGCGCGCGCGCGCGTGTGTGCGCGGTAAGTCTATCTCCAAAACGAAAAGTTGTACGAAGCTGAAATTACATATTTAAGTTAGGCATATGTCTGGAATGTTACAGCAACTTTTTTGCTAAAATCAATTTACCATAAGTGGCACTTTATATTATCGATATTACACATTTTTACAATTTCTTCGAAAAAGGCTCTTACGATTTTGACAAAACTCATTATATTAATGTAGAATTGAATAGTCTTTAATATCAGCTTGGTTTCATCCTCATTTAAATAGTCTGACATGTTTAAAATGATGAATTATCAAAATTTCTTCCTCTGAAATACCTTTAATTTTGTTTTTTTTGAAATAATAACCGTTTCTCATTGTTAGCAGTAATAATAATAAAGCAATGGATAAACATAAACTATAAAAGAATTTATAATTAACTGAAGGAGAAAAAAAGATATATATTTTCCCAGTTTAAAAACAAATTTCTGGAAATAATAGTAGTAGTGTATTTGAATAATAGACCGTTGGAGATTGAAAGATTTAAAAAAAAGAATCCAGCATAAAATCGTAATAGGTGAGTGATAGTGAGGAGAGTGACGAAAAAAGCATAAAATTTACTGATTTCTGGGGTTAGTAATTTCTATTTTTATTTTATTTAATGGGAACTAAATGTTTCCATGGAAACTTAAAAATGTATTTGTAGTAGGGTGGTAAATGGAAGTTGTGTGATGCGCGCATCGCACCATATTTTTTTTGTTGTTGTAAACAGGGCATGAATGTGCATTATTACTGGTTGTCCTTGAAAGAGACAAATTATAATATATGCTTTATATTTATAAGTGATGATGAACTTACTTATTGATGTAAGAATACTTGAGGGTTTCCGACAAAAATGATCTAATTAGGAAAGTAATATATGTCGATAAATACATAAATTATATATTTATAATAATATATAATTTATTCAGGTCCTTCAAGTGCTATTACTAATTAAATTTATTATTATAAAATTTTGAGCTACTGACTTTAGATTTTATATTTCAACATGTTCCATTATCGATCTGTAAGATTCAGGAGACCGATTCATATTGATAATAAAATTAACCTCTTAATATTTTCAATCGGGCCGTATTGATGAACCTTATAGACGTGATATAGACAAATCACATTTATAAAACCACGAGATAATTTGAGGCATAACATCAGGATTATACAATTGCGTACCTGACAAGGTTACGCAGAGAGAGATACGGTGCTGAAAATACTCGACAAAGGTCAATAGGAGAGTGATGAATCCGGCTAGGAATGAATAAGCAATCAGCAAATAAAGGGGATCTTGTTGGTCCAATAATCAACGTGACTCCTCTCCCACGTGTTCATATTCCCCGGGAGAATAATGTGTAGGAGATTAACTAATTTTATATGAAATTTGCAACGCATTCATAACATTTTGCCAATGAAATATCCAGAAGCGTTTTAGTCCAACTTAATGCTTTCCGCTTGCACTGCCGGCGGAGCCGTGTCTCGAATAGCATTAACATCGTTACCACATCTTAAGTTTAACTATTAACTTTTATTAGAACGTGAAGTACCATTCATCTTCTATTCTGGCTTAGGAAAGCAGGTCTAATTATTCGTATTGATTCACAACCAGCTATTCTTGTAGCTACTCAGTTTTCGTTAACCCACTATGATAGGAAACCCTTCTTGAAAGAGATAAACTATTTTATTGTCAATTATTGTACTCTGACACATTTAAGAGCGATATACGTATGATTAAGAATGGATATATGTATCATATTTATTTACAATTCATAATCATATTTACCGACAAAAGAATAAGTAATTTATTTTTACATAACTATTATGTACTCCTTATGATGTTTATTTGCCATCTACGTTTTCGGATATAGATTTATATCTTTTTCTTTTCTTTTGACAACATGATTATGTGTATATATCTTTATAATTATTTTTATAAAACAGATATAATTTTTTTTTCTATGGTCAAGTTATTTTTTTTTTGCTTATAAGATGATTTTTTTGTTTACTTCTTTGTTTTATTTTTAATAGCGAATACATTGTTTTACCATTCTTCATTTTCTATTATATATATATTTTATATGTATATACCTAATGATTTTTTATTTATTATGAAATAGGTCTTATGGCCATAAATAATCTCTATTTTAGTACATCTTTATTATTCTCAAGGAACTTTGTCCGAGAATAATTTTTTTTCTTCTGTTCAATTCTCATTAAATCATAACAAAATAAAGAAAAAAACTTTCAATAAAATAAAACAAAACACCATAAACACAGCTATCTATATCTTTGGACAATATTTACACTCAGTCGGGGAACTCCGAACTAAGCTTGTCCCCTCCTCTTGCAGGACCTCCAGGAGATCCCAGTACTTCTCTCTTCTCCACTTCACTGATATTGAAAGCCAATTGAGTTTGAGTGTGGGCGCTACAGCAGCAGACTTTTCGCACTTGATTGGAGAATTTGGTCATTCCCAGAACTGGATTGGGATGGTACTAAAGAATTAGGATGACGGATATATAAGGCTCAGATGAAATTTATAAAATGTGGGTGGAATAAGGTCGAAAAAAAAGCGGATATCGAGGTCATATAGGATATTTTTAGTTATACAATATGGGGCATCGATACAATATGAGGCTGATGAAAAAATATATTATAGGATAAAAAAATATAATATAAAATATTATGTTATTTAAAAATATAATATAAAATAATATGTTATTTAAAAATATAATATAAAATCAAAATATACAATAAAATTATAATATAATACAATACAATACAATGCAATGCAATGCAATGCAATACAATACAATACAATACATAAAAATATAATATAATATAAACACATAATATAATATAATATAAACATATAATATAATATAAAATATAATATAATATGATATAATAATATAATATAATATGATATGATATGGTATGGTATGGTATGGTATGGTATGGTATGGTATGGCATGGCATGGCATGGCATGGCATGGCATGGCATGGCATGGCATGGCATGGCATGGCATGAAATGACATGACATGACATGACATGACATGACATGACATAATACAATACAATACAATATAATACAGTACAGTACAGGACAGTACAGTACAGCACAGCAAAGCACAGCACAGCACAGCACAGCACAGCACAATACAGCACACTATAGCACAATACAGCACAATACAGCACAATACAATACAATACAATACAATACAATACAATCATATAATATATAATACAATATGATATGATATGATATGATATGATATGATATGATATGATATAATATAATATAACATAAAAAAAATTGATATTAGGATAAACAAGATATAATAGTTACGAGTTTTGCAGTCATGTTTCCGGAGACACTGGACATCTTAATATACTCAAATTCAAATATGAAATTTGATATATTTTGTATATTTAATCATCAATAAATCTAGTATCGTACCAATTCAGGGATTCCGATTTTATTTTGCATCCGTTTATTCCAATCACACACATATCTGCTGAATACGAATGTGACTTTTCATAAACCTCTTTCGTCTCAGTTTATCTTGTAATGTCGTCAGTTAATCTTGTAAGTCCTCTTGTAATATCTACGACGTCATCAATATAATTGCAAATCCCAATGCCAACAAATAGCCATCATTCGACTAGATTTGAGCTAGGAACATCGAAGAATAGTTTAAAAACCCATTATGTAATTGATAAATTTTTAGTCGTATTTTATCCGAAAATGGTAGACTTTTGCACTGTATCGTGAGGGGAGTGTTCATTTCATATCCGTTTCGTAACCACTAGAACACGATTTTTTGGGTTTCGGGGATATTTGATATAAATATACCTTTATATATTTATGCCGTTAAATTTAAGCACTTGCAGTGTCTCTATTTGGATCAAAAGAGCTGAAATTCGAGTATGTGTGGTTGTTTTCTAAGCAGAACAATGTCTTAGAAGCGTGGATTAATTTCAGTCAATATTTCGGGTACTATTACAATATTGATCGGTTTTTCGCGGTTTTCTAAGATTTTGCGCACCTGCAAATTCAGTTAGAGGGTTAAAAAGTTTGTATGTAAGTGGCTTCTGGGAGTATTAACTTTTTCTCCCACCCCCACCATTTTGGTGTTTTTAATTTTGCATTTTAGTTATTATTAAAGATAATTTAAAATACGACCTTAGCGATGGAGCGCAGGTGGTATTTTTTTTTCATTCAAAATATATATAATTTATATCAATAGATTAATATATACCATATAGATAATTTATATTAAGAGATTAATTTTAAATCTCTTAACAATTATTGAAATTTTCTGATTTTGTTTTCCCTCCACCTTCCGTGTAACTGAGAAACAAAAAAAAAAAAAAATCTTGCACACTTTATTTTTTATTACTTCAAGAAATATAAAAAAAATGTAAATGCGATGATACGAAGTGATATGAAGCTTTCTTATAATAACGTATATATATTTGCCATAAAATGCATACTTTATACGAAAAAGTTATACGAAAAAAAAAGTCTTTTCTTATAAACTTTTTCCCTGCATTTTCTCGGTGATGTGCTAATTATATGAAAAGTTAAAGAGTTATAAGCAGAAGACTTTAGGCAAGTTCCATCAAAATCGTTAGAACCATTTTCGAGAAAATTTGTAAAAAAGTGTAAAATGTATGATATAAAGTGGCACTAGCAATCCTGCTGCATTTATTCTACTCTTTTCTATTAGTCATGTATCTTGTTTTGGTAAACCACAATGGAGGTCTACCACTTAGGCCGAAACGTCGGTATACATTAAATCAGTACATTATCATACTATATGTTTTATTTCTGACCGCACCCATAGCATCTTATCTTTGATTTCTTGTATATTTCCATATTTTTTATTTTTAAAAGAACTCTGATATGATTTATTTCTGCAGTTAGCTATGTAGTTTCAATAAAGCTGCATTAAAAAATTCTAAAATAATCCATACGTCGTAAACAGTAAATAATTTTATTCAGTTATATTGCGTAGGTCGTATGTGAATATGTATTGTAGTTCCAGCATGCATAAGCCGATTCTTTAAATTTATTCATCGTATGGCTTTGATACCATACTTTAATACCCGCTTCGTTATTTAAAAAGATTAAAAAAGTGCTCTGGAATTTTTAATAACTTTTGAAGAAAATGGCATTAGGTATATTTGGAATAAAGAATTGTCGACGTTTCTTAAAATGTGTCAGAAAAAAAAAGAACATTTCTTTCCGGAATAGCATGCAAATGAACTAGCTGAGACAGCCGATAGCTCTTCCATTTAATCCGGACTGAATCCTCGTTCTAGCCTCGACCATATTGAATTCAAATTACATGAAAGCCACATCTGGCAGGTGGTTGCCTCAAACGCATTTTCACTTATCTAGATTAGGATCCTGTATTGTACCCTCCTCTATCGTCCCTCTAAGTTAATTAAATGCGGTTCCATGTACTTAGTCAAGGGAAAGAACCCCTTCCTCTATCCTTACTCTGTTAGGGCCAACATTATTCCAATCCCGAAAATATTTTAATCCGTTTTAAAGTAATTTTGGATAGTGAGATAGGTGGATAGTAACATTGTCAATTGCTTGGAGAACACTTGAATTCTTTAACATTTATGAGTTATTTTAATGATTAATAATCTTTAGTGGCCGATTCACAAAATATGAGTGTTTTGTTTTTAAAAAGTGATATAAACCCATTCGGGAAAACTAAGTAAATGATAATTTTAGTAACATACGATTATTATTATTTTTTTATTAGATTTGGCTCATGCTAGAAGGGCTTCAGTTAATTTTTGTAAACTTTTGGAAAAATAAATCCTGTAGACAATAGTTGAGTTACATTCATAACATCACTCTGTCGAATCAATCAATCGAAAAAAAGAGTTTTTTTATAACTTATATAATTATATTTTACAACTTCATCCATCCTGGGCGAATTTATGCGATTTTTTTAAGCCTGTAGACGTGCCTTTCCAGCATGGGGCGAGTTAGCCGGAATCACTTAGCAGGTTTAGCTCATCATCAAAACTCACAACCCTTCAGTATAAACTTAATTTTTTAAACAATAAAAATAATTTTAAAGATATAAGCTTTTACTCTTTGCCGTCGTTTTCTTCTTCACTAGTAGTAGTCGGCCATAATGATGGCACATTAAAACAGCGTCTATACTTTGCTGGGATGAATGGAGAAAGCTTATTCATGCCATCAATTTTTTCTTTGTTTATAGGGATTTTTGATTCATATGGTGGAATTGCCGGATGTACAATAGGGTATTTTTAATGTTTGCACCAACTTGAAGGTGAATTTGCTATGGTTGTTTGTGTAGTGCAAAATCGGTTTTATAATCCGGTTGATTGAATATAAACACTTCTTCCTTGCTAGAAAGAAGTTTGGACTGGTCACCTTATAGTATGAATAAGTTCGGGCACATCCGACCTGCTAGACTTCAAAACTAGTGAAATCTCAATTTTGATAAAAATGTGACTAATGATCTAGAATGAGCCAATTCATTTACATGGATGTTGTTGAGGATTGTTAAATCAGCTAACAATAACATAAATGTTACTGACCACAAATTTCAATTGTCGGGTCATTCACTTCTTCCAAACGAGAGAGATTTTATATTTATTGGAAACAAAAAAAAAAAAAATCAAAGTCATGAACATAACCCTTAATTCCAACTCTCATAATGAATCCTATAAGAATGTTTTTGTTCCTACTATTTATGTAAATGTTTACTTTGACTTATCCTTCAATTCCTTGTGACTTGAGTTGTCTTTATGGGGTCATTTGCATGAAAATAAAAAAATTATCACAAGTGACGAAATGTGGATATTAAAAAAAAAAAAAAACCTAGCAAACATAAGCAGTGGGTACGGTTAGTTGAAGCTGCACAACCGGAGGTTTGCCAGATCGGTTTGGGAAAAAAGTCATGCTGTGTTTGGTGGAACTTCGAAGGCGTTTTACATTTTGAGCAAACCTTTACTGTGAACAGTTAGGCAGAGTTTATGCAGTTTTGAGTGCATAGTACCCTGATTTGGTCCGCAGAGAACCAAGCCATTTTCCAACACGACAATGCTCCTGCACATCGTTCTCGTTTGACCAAGGAAAAATTATCGGAACTGCAAGGAGTAAACGTTTTGCCTTATCCTGCGTATAGCCCAAATATTGCACCATCAGATCAATAGCTTATTTTTTTAAAAAGCCGGATCTTTGATAATTACGAGGACGTAAAAATTGGATGTGAAGAGTTCTTCGACTCAAAACCAAAGGAGTGGGGCCGACATCAAATCCAATTACTGGCAGAGACATGGGTGAAAGTAGTTGAAAACAATGAACTTTACTTTGAAGAGTAGTATTCAATAATATTTAAAGTATGTAATCTGAAATAAAGCTATACTAATGCATAAGGACTTTTGCAACATCCTAGTATAGTACTCAGGACTTTTGTAATGTAATAAAGAATTGAGATTAAAGAAAAGGCTTAATTTTTTATGAAACAAAATGAGAAGATTTTCTCTCAAACTAATCTCTAGAAGAGGCAATATCAAACACGAAAAAAAAAATACTTTTTTTACGGATAAATTATAAATTGGCTAATAATATGATGGGTGTGGTTTAAAAACGACGAACCGCACAAAAAAAAAAAAATAAAATACTATTTTGGAAGGAAACACTCCATTTAAAGTTAATAGGTAGGTGGCTCCCTAATTAAAAAAAAAATATAGTTTTTAAGTGTCTTAATAGCAAAAACTTAATAAAAAAAAGTTTTACGTATAAAATTATTATGAAAGATTCTAACCTTAATTTTAATTATTGGTATTTTTATTATATTTATTATTGTTCAGTGACTAGCTTATATAATTGGACTAGGTCCAGATTATACTTAATTTATTGCATTGTATGCATTTTAACATATTTTTTGAAATAGGTATATGGTAATATATAAAAAAAAATTTAAATATATTTATTCCGTTTGTTATGCTGTAAATAAACTTAATTTAAGGGTCATTTAAGAAATTCCTGAGGATGGCTTAAAGGCCGAAACGTTGCATCTAAATATAAGAACTTGTGATTATTGTTTCACAAAAACATTTCTCTTGTTTTAAGTGAACTCAGTGTATGTTCAAAAAAAAAAAAAAAAAAATGTCCGACACATTTTACAACATTGATACATTCATAAATATTAATATATTTAATATAATTATTTTTAAGAACATTAAAAACACACTTGAACGTATTTGTTGCTATAGAAGTAGTGCAAAATTAAAATCATTTACAGAAAAATTATTCTTATATTAGAACATTCATGATATAAGAAAGACGGTATCAATAAACATACAGTATCTCGGTATAATACATTAATTGGGTCCGTCAGAAAATGATATCTATCCATTGACTAAAATAAATACAATAAACAAATTGTGTTACCTTATTTTATTATTAAAATATTATATAGGTAGGTACTTAAACTTGTTTAACGACCTTAAAAACAAAATATATTTTACACTCTTTTAGGTACTCTCCTGGCATTGCCCATTACTTTCTTTAGATGAATCCCCTATTTGGTGAGCTTTAGCCATATATAAATAATATATTAGACTAGTAAATTTGTATATCATATTTAAGTATATTAACTACGAAATTTTGTGGAGTAAATATAAGAATCTATGGACAAAGTAATGTATAATATTTAGTGCAATAATTCTCAAACGCAGCTTAAGTTCTCGATAATTTTTTTTTTCAATACTCTTTTTCTATACAAAATGTGTAGGCAATACTTAATAACTATTTTCAAGTATTTATAAAATTTTCTTTTTCCGAACAGATAGTTCCTGTGGGTTTTATTAATATAAAAAATCCTTGTGGAAAAAATGAAGATAGAATTGCTGTTAACACTCTCAAACATTAACTTCGATTCTGTTAACCCCTGCCTTAGTATTGCCGAACCAAACCTAGGTAAAGGAAGGGGGCAACGCAATACTAATACCAATGTCGGAAAAGAGAAGTTTATAGGCCCACTATAAGAAATCATAGTTTTCATAATACTCGGACTATAGTGACTCTGTACTCCTTTTGTATTCCATTGGATTAATCTGTACTCCTAAAAACATAAACATAACAATTATTATATGCAACCTTTGATATGAACCGTGTGCTAAAGTTGTCTGTGTGATAGTTTCATAGACAACTTTATATCACTGATAGTGTCAGTATTCTACCGATTAATACCAGAGGTCCAGAATGAATGAGATCATCATTTATTTTTTAAACTTATTCGACATTCAGCATTTATCTTTTATTTATTAAATATACATTCAATTTCACAGTCTCGGGCGGTTTCCGTACGCTTGAATGGAATTGAATGTACATTTGATGCAAACGCGTACTCTCTATCAAGTTAAAGAGGACCGTATCGATGATCGCATTCATTCTGAACATGTCCAACACCTTAATGATATAAAGCAGTCTAGTTAATTATCATACAGACAACTTTAGCACACGGTCCGTATAAAAGGTTGCATATAACAATTGTTATAATCTTTATGTTTTTAGGAGTGCAGATTAATCCAATGGTGTACACATTGAGTTCAAGATCTAACTGGAGTATGTTTGGTCACCTTATTACGAGAATTATGCAAACTATGATTTCTTATAGTCGACCATAAACTTCTTCTTTCCCGATCATTGTCTTAGAATTTCGTAATTGGAAAAGATCATATCAGTTTCTTTTGCTTTGCCTAGACATTTTCGTTGGTTTCTTGATTATATTCTTCTGAGGACGCATATAAATCAATAATTCAAATATTGATTTCAAATAAATTAAGATTTCTTAATTGCAGAGTAGAAAAGCGCATCCGAACTCATGCTGATCAATTCTTCCGTTATAGTATAATATATAGTGCTTTTCTTAAAGCCTGTACACTACTACCACCGTTCATTCTGAAAATCCACGGTATCAAAATAATGTTTAGTACATTTCGGCTGTGTTCATCAATGGACAAAGGTCTGAAAATCTTCTTCTTGTTCCATATAGCCATTATATTAATTGAAGGTGTGCCCATTTGACGTAAGAGGCGGGTCGTAGTCGTTGATTAGTACATGATCCGAAGATGTTTTGCTGAACTTTCTTGACTAAAATTGCCCATTTTAACATTAAAGGGGTTGTTAGCCCCATAATACAGCCCTCTTCCTTCACCCAGGTTTGGTTCGGCAATGCTAAGGCAGGCCTTAACAGGATCGAAGTTAATGTTCGAGGTTGTTTACAACAATTCTATCTTCATTTTATCCGTAGGATTTCATATATAAATAAATCCCACAGTAACAATCTGTTCTGAATAAGAAAATTTTATAAATACTTGAAAATAATTATTAGGCATTGCCTGGATATTTTGTACAGAAAAAGAGCATTTGCCAAAAAAAAGTTATCAAGAACTTAAGTTGCGTTTGAGAATTATCGCACAAAAAACATTAGTTTGTCCACTTGTATTTTGTAAATTTTGTAATAAATATACTTAAGTACGATAAAAAATTTGAATAGTCTCACTTATTATTTAACTATGGCTACAACTGAACAAGCAGTGGATTCATTTAAAGAAGGTACTGCACTATGCCAGGAGAGAAGCTAAAAGAGTGTAAAACATATATTTGCATATGTTAACGTAATTAACTAAGTTTACGTACCTAACTTTTGGTAATAAAATAAGCCAATACCATTTGTTATTTATTTATTATTGTATTTATTTAAGTCATTCAAATGAAATATACGTACTTACCCAGTTCAAGGAGTGATTGGAAGGGAGATGAGATTGGATTGTTGTAACAACTGGGAGTTCCAGGCACATGCTTTTTAAACTGTTTAGGGAACATAATGAACTATGACGACAGTTTTCTGAGCTATTGACGTGCAGAATTGTAGGGCTGAAGCTATCGTATGAAGCTCGGCAGTGTAAATATCAGATAATTTATGTAGTTTAAATTTATGGGTGGAGGCACGGGTTACGAAAGACGAAGCCTTTGGGTTTTCTGACTTGGATCCATCGGTGTAAATTGAAAAAAATTCTGGACTGTTCTGGGACGCCAGAAAATGGGACTGGTTCTGAATACGCCGATTGCAAACCGGATTCCGGTATGATGGACTGTGTCAAGCTTAGCTAGCTTTTGGTGACGTGCAGATCAATAAATATAAGTCCAGTATTCTAATATAGCAGAAACCAAAGCCTAATATAGTTTTGACATGGCGAATCTGACTAAACCACAAGATGTACCACTAAGAAATCGTAAGATATTTAATTTTCTGGTAGAGCCTGTCATTAATGATGAGATGTGTGGTTCCCAATTCTATTTTTGACCAAGTATAATGCCTAAACATTTGTGATGATTTGTATAGAGTATCAATGAATTTCCTAAACGTAGTTCGGAAAGGAATGGAGTATTTCTCTTAGATCTAACCTAGAGGTATACGGTTTTATCTATGGGAATTTTCAGACCTATAGATATGGACTAGTTATTAATTCTTTTGATGGATTATTGTAATTCATTTGTTAAGGTATTTATGTTCTCAGACCGGCAAACAATCGCCAGATCATCTAACGGTGTGACCCCTATTCGTAAATTGAGCTCCAGATCATTTATAGCAAGTGAAAATAGAGTTGGGCTGAGGACGCAACCCTGAAGGAGACCATTGATCTGTTGCTGATTTTAGGATAGCTCTCAGTCAAATTGAATCCTGAAATGGAGATTTAGAAGAAATTGTTTTATGAAACGGTACATTTGACCACTTATTCCCACCAATGATAGCTTGCGAAAGATGGCTATATGGTTTACGCTATCGAATGACTTCATCACATCAAAGAATACCGCAACTGTTTGTTGTCCATTGACACTTATTGGACTTCGGTCTGTATTGCAACCAAGTGATCTACTTTGGATCGTCCTTTGCGAAATCCAGACTGGAAAGTTTAAATTTGGCCATTCTTTTCTATTATCCACATTAATATTTTATTAACCATCCGCTCTTATCATTTTGATAAGACAACTTGTTAATTTTTTGCTAAAACAACCTCTTTATACCTAGCAATAAACAAATATTTTTTTAAAATAAATTTGAATGCTTGTATTTTTTTCAGATTAATAACTAATAAAAAAAATTTGTAATAGTTGATTGACTACTGACCAATAAATAAATTGTTCTACAGAAAGGTAATCTTCACGAAGTAAATTTGATTTATTTCGTCTCTAATATATTTGAAATGAAATAACCAATATTGAAGTGGTAATTTAAATGATTTTGAAATAAATTTCAAGCATTCCTATTAATTCCTAGAGATATATGAACTGTTGTTTTCGAAAAAGCAATCAGCTTTTCTATCAGTCCCATGTTTATTCTATGCAATGAAACTATATAAATATTTTTCATTGATTTTGGATTTATTAAAAAAAAAAAACAGAAAAAAACGTTCGTTAATAATAATTAAATATTCCATACTATATAATTCCCTTAGTTAATTATTGTCTCATAATATTGTTTATTAATAGAACTCTTTTAGGTACATATTTTTATAGATTTTTATGAAATAGTAAATGTATTGGGTCATTTATCATCGATTTAAAAGTTGTTTTTTTTTTAATTAAGCCATCTTGCGTTTCACTATCAGCTGTTTGGTCATTTATTCTAACATTTTGTAGACTGCTCGCTCAGAGTTATGTCATATTTGCTTAATGTGATCATTTATTTTTATTCTTATTCTTAAAATAATTTATGTTTTATTGATTTAATATAATTTATTTTGTCTTTGTTTATGGTTGATAATATATTATTCGGTGCTTTTCAATGCTGACAATCTTAGAATTAAATATCATGACATAATAAAAATGATTATAAACATAACAATGAAATTAGGACCATGAAGTTAAGGCACACTCACATCACCGCACAGTATAACAAAGTCGGTGAATAATAGACAAAAATCATTAAACCACACGTCATTTTCAAATAAACATTTTTATTAATTAATTTTTTGATTTCTTATGCAACATTGCAAACTATTTCTCTGGCCTGCCTCTGGGTAAGTCAAAAGGGCCATCAATACGTAAGTTGCTATTTTTTTTACAATAATTGATAACGTTTTCTTCCAAATTAATATCATGTTTCAAACAATCTTTATATAACGTTATGTTATGTTTATATATAATTTTATATTATATTTATATATAACGTTATACATAATGTTTTATTTGAGCGGTGAACACGCTCCTAAATTTATAAAAACTTAAATGAAAAAAAAACTGGCAGTATTTTAAATAGTGGTCGGTTTTTGTTTAGAAATATCCTGGAGATCAAGTTTGGGGCAGTATTTGCTCAAAGATTGATTCAGTTTTCCTGCATTAATCCACATTTTTCAGATCTGGAACAAAAGAAAATTGGTATTATTTGATGGATCTGGAAATTGAAAAAAAAAATAAATAATGAATTTGCGAATTTCGGCAAATTAAATTACCCTTAATACATTATACATGAGTTAAACTTTATCCTCTAAAATACTTGGGAAGGTATTTTGGGAAGTTTTTGTTTTATCGTTCATCAAAATTATAAAGTAAAAAAAAAAAAAAACTCTAGTAATAAGAAAGTAGGTACTTACCCATATTCAATTATTAGTAGTTAAAAAACTAATAGTTCTATTATTATTATTTCCTTGGAATTACTTAATAGAAGCACTTCTATGATTATTAAATTATTTAATATATTATATATTTAATTATATTAAAATGATTATTGGTATGAAACAGATTTCAAGGACGACACCTTGTTTCCGATATTACAAGTGCGTTTGTAGACAAAATATAAAAATATTTTTATTGTTTTTATACGATTCTAATTCCTACAATAGTTTCTTAATGTAACTAGAGGGGTGAAAATTAAATTAATATTCAGTGTTTTGTCCGTTGTTCACTACACTATGCATTGATTAGATCCTTTTACGCAAGTCAAATAATTTGTATCATTTATCATAGTTTTTACTATGAGATAAAATGGATCTTTCCTAATTTTTGATATGGCGTCTTATTTGCAATTTTGTGTTAACCAGTTTCTACAGCCCATAGATCATACACAGCCTACTTGATGGGTTAAAACGGCGATGGTGATGTCAAAGACCATATCCCATGAAGCGGCATCTTTAATCATCTTAGATCTTGTCAAGCTTTGTGGTTTTGATATGTTATCTTCAGTAAGCCTCAAGTCCTTTGCAGCACATTCTGGGATGCCAGCCAGCCTACTTACAGAAGGGAATAGAATTTAAGAGGGACAGATAACAACACATATCTAATCCTCACACAGGCCTTAATTAACCTGACAACTTCAAAGACATGATGGCCTGCTGTGGAGTCATGTGTCAGAAGATATGTATATTCCAATTTTGGTTGTGATTCAATTGTTGCTCTCTACATAAAATAAATATTAAAAGTTTAGTTTCCATGGAAAAAATTAGTTCCCATTAAATAATATAACAATAGAAATTACTAACTAAAACGATCACTTATTGTTCAGGCGCGATGGAGTAAATACATACATACATTTATATACATTTATTGATTATATATATACATTTTTTGAAATAAATTGCCGCCGGACTTTCTCTAAGTGATAATTGGGATAAAAATAGTAGAAACAAATGTTATATGTTTTAGATAAAATCGGTATGTTGTAACATGTTGAAAAAAAATTCATAAAGGTACCGTAAAATGTTTTTTCACGTTTAAGATGTGAAAAATAATTTGTTTGTGAAAAATACAAAATTGTATACAATAGCGTTTAAAAATAAGGAAAAAATGAGTTTTAAACAATTGAAGTCGGTCAACAATTTTTCGCAAACAAAATTAAAAACCGCGAAATATGGGCATTTTTGGTCATTTTATTACAGGTCTTCTAATTTTATTACATTTTTTTCAATTTCCGGGAAAAGTTATGTTTTTTGCATATAATTTTTATTATAAATAGGCACCAACAAAAGTCACAATTTAAGCCCCAAAACAAGTTCCTGCGATGATTAAAAGGCCTGCAACAAAATGAACAAAAATGGCAATATTTCGCAGTTTTTAATTTTGCCGACTTCAATTGTTTAAAACTCATTTTTGCTTATTTTTAAACGCTGTTGTGTATACTATTTTGTATTTTTCATAAACAAATTTTTTTTTCACATCTTAAACGTGACAAAAACATTTTGCGGCACCTTTTTTTTTTATGAATTTTTTTACCATGTTGCTACATACTGATTTTATCTAAAATATTTAAAATTTGTTTCTCCTAATTATCACTTAGAGAAATTCCTGTGGTAATTTATTTCAAAAAATGAATATAATTACTCTATCGCGCTTGGACTATAAGTCTATGAAAATTTCGTCACCTTCCAATACCTTCTACAACTTAATATATTGGATAATATTCTTTATAAAATCTTTAGCCTTTCAACAGTATATTATACATCTATATTAATACTCTTATTTCCGGAATTTTTGTTTTCAGCTTGTGAAAATATTACTCTGTTTTATCTCCTTTTGTCAATTACCCATATTCGTTTATAGTTTATATTTATCCATTTATTATTACTACTAACAACGAGAGATGGTTAAGTATTACAAAAAAAAAAATTAAAGGTCCTTTGGAGGAAGAAATTTTGATAATTCGTCATTTAAGCCCTGTCAGATTATTTAAATGAGGATAAAACCAAGCTGATATCAAAGACTATTTAATTCTACATTAATATAATGAGTTTTGTCGAAATCATAAGAGCTTTTTTCGAAGAAATTGTAAAAATGTGTAATATCGATAATATAACGTGGCACTTATGGTAAACCGTTTTTTGCAAAAACGTTGCTGTAACATTCCAGACATATAACTATCTTAAATATTTAATTTTATCTTCGTATAACTTTTTGTTTTGGAGCTAGACTTACCGCGCGCGCATACACACACACAAACACAGATCATTTTAGGAGACTTGGTTATTTGGACTCAGGAGATCTTAAAACGTCTTTTTCGTTAAAAACTCGAATTCAAACTTGTTCACGATCACAATAATTTCCCTTGATATTTGCTTCATAAATCGGTTACAGAAAATAATAAATTGAACTTGGAAAAAAAAAAATAAGCTCAAAATTTTTTGTTGAATGTATTTAATTTAACAAAATAATATTTTCAACATAAATAACGAAGTTTTCAAATAGCTTTTGACAAATTTGATACCTTTTGGTCACATAACATAACATAATGTTTGACGAGTAAAATTATAATAGCGTAACTAAAAATATTTTTTTATCATGGCAAATATTAAAACTGAAAATTTGACATTTTTTCTCAAACAAATATACGTCAATGGAATTTTTCTATTTCAAATAATTAGGAAAGACAAAACTTTTCGTATTGTAGCACTCTTATTCCAAATGAACGATGTGTATGATATTTTAGGGAAAAGTTTAATTATTCGACACTTTTGAAAAATATCCTCTTGTTAAAATATCCCTTATTTCGATTCTTTCGATTTGATTTCACCTGTACAAATTATCTGTGAAGGGAACGTTCAGAGTATCAAAATGTGATTCTCTACCCATGTCCAGATCTCTCAGCTAATATTCTAAGCCTGTAATCAAAATGGTAAGCATATCAGGGTATAGTTAAGTAGTTAAAACTGGCATGTCTTTTTGTTTTAAAAATTATAAAAAGATTGTTCACCGACCTTTCCAGTATTTATGCACCTCGTTTATCCGGAATAATAAGGCCGGAGCTATTCCGGATAACGCAAAATTCCTGATAAAATATGGTATGATCAATAAATAAAATACTCTTGAAATTAATGATAAATTACATTAAAACATGTAATCAGAATGTTTTGTTTTCCGCTCTTCTTCTAGCGGCTCATCAGTAATAAATCGGCAGGAATAGTCTCTTCACATTGTACTTCGAAATATAAAGCTACCTGAGATAAAACTATGTTACAGACAAAAATTCAATTTTTATAGATACGAATTAGACGTTCCGGAATATTCGGGTTAGGGATAAGCAAGGTTATAATGTTTATACGAATACATGTGAGTTGGTAATATTTCGGTTATTGTGGATACTAGTTATCATTTGCTGAAGTAAACATTTAAAATTCATTCTCTGATTAAGAAGGTTGTCATTTATTGTGATAAATCAAAACCTACTTGATGGTATAAGATAAATATTGACAATTACTCATTGACTACTAAATTTAATTAATCGCTCTTTTTATCAAAACATGCTCCAAAAGAAGAAGCCATGGCAATGAACACAATTAAAAGGTATTAAAAATGTTTCTATAATCTTGAAATCTCACTTTTATTTTGAATTTCCATTTAGGAACTTTATAGTGGGCAACTCCATGTTTTTTTTCTTTACCCTTGTTAAAAGAACGAAACCTAAAGTAATAATCTTTACTTTAAAGATTATTAAATAGGAGTTAAAGGAGTCTGAAATCTGCTTGAGTTGATTCCCGTTCGCGGCTTGAAGAGCTTTTGCATAGCTAACCGTCATCCTATTATCGCTCTGAAGTGCTGATGTTTAACCCTGTGTGTTACCAATTAGGTAACAAATATAAAAGGTGGTCAAGGTAAATTTTATAAACCTTAACAAATTAGTAAAATACTTTCTTGTATTTAAATTGTTAAACTAAACTACAATTTATTTAGGTAATTGAATCATACTGCTATGCATTTTTATCACCTCAGCGCAAGCTCCTTGGAGATAAGTCTGCTCCCAAAATCAATGGTTTCTGTGTCCTATAACGAGGTTAGGAAGTAACGCCTTCGATCAAGCGAGGGGAGTGGATGAAGAAACACAGTGAAACATACGAAAGGTCCATCCCTTTCCTAAAGGATAAATCGATGTGTGTGATATTTTAGGAAAAAGTTTAATTATTCGACACTTTTGAAAAATATCCTCTTGTTAAATATCGCTTGTTTCGATTTTATTTCACCTGTATAAATTATCTGTGAAGGGAACATTCAGAGTATCAAAATGTGATTCTCTATCCATGTCTAGATCTCTCAGCTAATATTCTAAGCCTGCAATCGAAATAGTAAGCATATCAGGAAATAGTTAAGATTATACCCTCGAATTGTGGTTTCGGAGTATGGTAGCGGGAGTGCTGATGCTACTGGCAACTCACCTCGGTATTAAGATGCTCCATAAGTCACAATAATAGAGACCATGTCCGTACCACTTGAGCTGGCGTTCCTCCAGGATATCCCACGTTGGTTTAACTCCGAGGGTTTCCCTGATGGTTTTATTTCTCACTCGGTCTCATCTGGTCTTCCCAGTTACTTTCCTTAAATATCTCATTTCTGCTGCTATGAACTGACTCCCGTGTCTTTGTAAGAGAACCCAACTCTCTGTTCCATAAAGCAAGACTGGGAGGAACACCGACTTAAAGATTCGGAGCTTGGCATCATTGCTGATTTCTTTCCTACCAGGATGGTCGATATTTGATAAAAGACCTGGTTAGCTTTTTTACTCTTTTGAGAACCTCCTGGTCTATTTTAGCGTCCCGGCTAATCATAGTACCCAGGTAAAGGTAGTCATCCACCACTTCCAGTTGTCCGTCACATAGGATTCTCAGATTTTCCTCTTCCCTGCCTATATACATAATTTTGCTCTTGTCTGGATTTATAGCAAGACCTCTTCTTCTTAGCCCCTCCGTCATTCCTCCACAGCGACTTTCAGTCTTCCTGGACTGTCAGCAACCAGTACAATGTCATCCGCGTGCAGGAAACACTGCACTGGTATCATATTCCAGTATCCGACAACAGCTCTGGGAGTCCTCCTCTTACACACTTTCAGCACATCGTCCATAACAACATTGAAGAGGAGTGGACTGAGGCTATCTCCTTGCTTAACTCCCTTATAAAATCTAAAGGGGGCAGACTTAGCACCATTGAGGCGGATGACACCCTTCGGATCCTGGTAGATTGACTTGATGGCGCTAATAAGGTTAGGAGGGACACGTCTCTCCTGGAGCGCCCTCCAAATTTCTTGACGAGGAAAAGAATCGAAAGCAGCTTTTACGTCCAGGAAGGCAAAATACATGTCGCTGCCTCTATCCCAGGCTTTTTCAGTTATCATCCGGAGGGAGAATATGTGATCCTGAGTTTGTCTGTGAGGCCGAAATGCTGCTTGTTCCTCTTCCATGTTTCGTTCCACGTAGGCTCTCAGATGCTGCTCAAGAATTCTTGTATATACTTTGTACACTACAGAGGAGAGGCATATCGGCCTATAGTTTTCGCATAGAGTTGGGGTTCCTTTCTTATAAATTGGAACAGGAGGAGGTTTTCCTCCCACTCGTCAGGTATTCTCTTTTCATTCCATATTCTCTGAAAGAGGCTTTGCAGAACTTTCGTAAGTTCTGGTCCGCCATACCTCACCAGTTCCGGTAAAATCTCATCAATGCCGGCAGCCTTTCCAAGTTTTATATTTTCCATAGCAGCTTTGACCTCATCTTCCTGGATAGCATCATCCATATCCGGTGGCATCTCTCTAACCTTTAAAAAACTCTAACCTTCTCTAACCGGAACGCCTCTTACAAACTCAAATTTCAAACTTCCTAGAACTAACCCTCATTAACAATTCCCAGTATGGTGATTAGGTGTTCAATGGCGGTTTGGAGGTCGAAAACCTCTAAAAATATAACTATTCTCATCCTTTTCGGAATAGATTTTTAGATTTCTCTAAAGCATTTGACAAATTCGACGATAACATCCTCCTTACCAAACTACAAGATCTTCCTCTATCCCACAGCGCTATGCGCTGTTTCCAAATCTTCCTCTTAGGTAAATCACAATGTGCAGTTGTTCCAGATCAACTCCCGTCCAAAATGCTGCCTCTTTCCTGAGGTGTCCCTCAGCGTTCGTCTCTATCCCCCATTCTGTCTGCTATTTATATTAATGACCTTCCCCTCCTCAACCATCATTCCTAATACCATACCTAGCTGACGATTGCCAAATATACCTGTCCTTCCCGCCTTCCGACCTATTATCAGCCAAAAATTCCAAGAGGACTTCAATGCAAAGCCACTGTTCATTTACGCCATATCCGTTCTCGGCCTTCAGATTTATAAATAACGGCCCACCGATCCGCAGCTTTTGACAGATCATTTCCTATCCAATTCTCATCCTTATGGAATTCCATTCCTTCTTCCATCCGTAGCTCCAACACTATCCTCTCCTTCAAATCCCGTCTGTTCAGCCACTTCACTTCATCCAGTTCCAAAAGATTTGCAAATAGGTATTTCCTATTTTCAACTAAATTTTATACCTAACTATGTAATAATACATTGTTTTGTTTTTTTAATTATTATATTTTTATATCTTTAATTATATTTATTTTTAATTAATTAATATTGGAAGTTTGTTTTTGCTTAAAGGCTTATAAGTAATGTCATTATTATTTATTATAATTTCATCTTCTTTTTCTTATCCTTTTAATTACGTATTTGGTTATTTGTTGATTCTCTTGTTCATTTGAATTTTACTCTAAGGCTCTAAATTTTAACTAATATTGCCTGTAATGTTATTCTGAAGAGACATGACCCGGAATAAATAAATAATTTATTATTATAATTGTTATAACGAAACATAACGATATATTTAATAATAAAAAGGAATTTTAAAAACGATTGAGTAGTTGATGTAATAATTAGGGTTTGAGAAAAACTGGAGATATCAGAGAATGAAAGAAACCTTATAAGTCACTGAATGGCTTCCCTCCAAATTAACTTCAGTTTAAACAGCCGAAGATAAAGGCAGATCTACTATGCATTTAATTTTCTTATATAAATTAATTTAAGAGTAAGAAATACAATTAAATACCGGTTGAAATGAGCTTATATCATCTCTCATACTTAAAAGTATTATCTGTTTGATGAATATTACGTTTCTTAATGAACATTTGATTGGTTAGTTATTTACTGCTACTGAGAGACTCATGGCTTTGGAATCTTCAACCAACAGAGCCTTACAAATTCTTGGATGTATTTTTTATATGGAGACAACCGGAGAATTTATACGACTAAAAAAAATGCTGATTTGCATGAACTGCACCCCATAAATATAATTGAGCCAACAGAAGCACGGCAAGCGAAACAGGCGTAATCAGCGCAAATTCGACAGGCAAGCGTCCTAGGAGTCGACTGAAACGTAGATAAAATATTGTATAATATAATACAACATAGCGTATATAAAATCAAAATATTGTAACCATATTTGTTGGAAATTCCCTTGCCTTGGAAGCACGTGTACATTTTCTTTTCAGTGTAGAAACTTATTGTTTAGTGTTGTCTCTCCTGTGGGGATCAAACAAATATTTTCATACTACTACTGAGCTGTCAACTTATACAGTATAATAAACATATACCTCCGTCTAATCCATTTTATCGGATAAGCAAATATAACTAAAAATTGAATGTTTTATGACTAATGAACGTCTTTATCTCCATTAAATATTATATCAATAGTTAAATACTATGTTTCTGGCAAATCTGTTTTTCCAAGGCAGACTGGGGGGCTCAGAAACATATCTTTCATTCACTACTTCATATATTTGTGTCATAAGGACAACTTACAAATGGCAAACAGGTCCGAACTCGTTTTTATGGATTCAATTCTTACGATAAAATCGTGAATTTTGGGGGGAGGGAGGTTAATCACCAAAAACATTCATGGTTATATCCATGGGCTAGTTTATTCAATTGGATTTTTGAATGGACTATTATATTCAGTTGGAAAATACAATTGAATATACATGGATAAACCAATAGAATATGCTTTGATAATTGATTTGAATACATTAGTCCATTGAAATATGCAAATTAGAATATATTAATAATATATAATATTAGTAATGGATTCTGATTTGCACATACAGGGTGTCCCAGGAGAAAACGTCAGTAATTGAGGGAGGAATAGTCTAACAAAAATGTTGTTCAGTGCCGCCAACTGCATCTTCTTATCTCAATCCGAAAAATTCCGTTTTACCGTAAAATATCTACACTTCATATAGGTATTGTGTTGTAGAAAAGAAGATTACCGTAATGGAAATGATTATTAATTCTGTTCTAACATTCAACAGACCCTAATTTTTTTTTTTTTTTTTTTCCATTTCGATAATGTTAAATAATTTTTTAGGATTTATTCCCAGGAGGAAATGTGAGTAATTAAGGTATGGTACCTTTATGTGGGGTATAGAGTCTTTCATTTAAATAAACTCACAAAAAATAGTCCAAAGTATTTAAATCTGGCGATCTCGCAGGCCGTGAGGCAGGACCTCCTCGTCCTATCCAGCGGTGGGGAAAGGCTGCGTTCAAAACAACAAATTACTCAAAAAATCTGAATATTTACATTACAAATACTGGTGAAATATACTGAATATTTTAGCTGAAAGTAGTTGCTAGAGTACCCTGATCACTTAGGAACTATTTTTAATTGAATCTGATGAAAAAATTATTCAAAAAAGTCGTACTTTAGGCTGGTAGACGTCAGTTTTCCAGATGTGGCATTGAAAATAGGTAAGATTGTGACCACCATTTTAGACAAAATACAAGGCGAAACAAAAAAACTAAAATACACATTTTTCTTTATTTTTTGAGTAGTTATCAAAAATGTATTCAAAATGTGGGTTACAGAGGAAACACCGACCTTCAACCTAATACTGTGTACACCATTAAAAAAGGAAGGTATGATGGTTGGGTCATGTGATGGAAGGAAGAATAGAATCCCCATGATTATTATGGTGGGGCATCCAGGTGGAAACAGAAAGAGAGGAAGACTTTGGGAAGAGAGGAAGAAGGTTGGCCAGAGATGCCAGATTGGGGTTATTTCCCATAGATTTAGGGTTTTATTCACCCTCTGGGGTATTTTTTACTTTTCTGTTCATTTTTTTTATCTTATTCTATGGGTTATTTCGATTACACTAATATAAAAATAAGAATTTAGGGTTAAAGTTGGTGGATTTAGAGGAAAAGTTAGATAGGTTAAGGATTAAAGTTGGTGGATTTAGGGGAAAATTTAAAGAGTTTTAGGAGGAAAATACAGGGCTGACCAGGAAATACTGAGGTTGGCCGCGGACAGAATTGAGTGGAGGAGGATTGTGGAGGAGGCTTGGGTTCATCATGGATTATTGCACCATTGGAAAGAAAGAAAAAAAGAATCCATTGGAACGAACGCCAGTACACGTGTCCAATATTTTTGGAATGTAGAATCACCAAAAAATAAAATTGGTGACACATTGACTGTGCCCTCCCCTTGTAAGATGAATATTATTTATCTAAAATTATCTGGTTTCCAACGCCCTATCTCAATCTACCCTCGGGCATCTTGTCTCGCAGCACGCTACTCTAATACCTTCCTTGTCTGATCTGCTTCGTCCCAGTCCTTCCAGACGTCTCCCTTCAGGTGAGACTCCTTCGATTAACTTCTTGAGCTGTTTCCTTCCATAAACTGATCTTTCTTCCCTCTGTACTACTCAAAATATTTTTTGAATTGTTCCACATTACCGATGGTACTTTTTCCGCGGAATCTCCCTTTCAAGTCAGGCTGCTCAGAAGTCTTATTTTAAGACGGAACATACCAAACATTGCCTGTACCTCTTATCTTTATACCTTGCCTGGATTTTCTGGCGGTTCTTTCAACATTTACAGCATCCCCAACGCTACTTGCTTTAACCACTTCAGTTATTATCAATATTCTCTTTTGCTTTCTTTAAATTAATACTAATTATTTGTATATTAATATAGAAGAGCAAAAACTCTAAATGAGTCATAAAATAATTGTTTGGATAAAAATGGAAAGATCCACACGTGATGCCAAGAGTCCCTAAAATAAGAGAAAACAACTGACCTGCCGATGTATCGCCAATTCAGCCATTATCAGGACAGAAGGGAAAAAAATCATCTATACAAAGACAAAATGCAGCACATCTCACATCTACAGTCAAAAAAGTTATTTTTTCCCTTCTGTCCTGACAGATTCCCGTTAATTGGGGAAATATTTACAGGTTGGTTGGTTTCCGTTATTTTAGAGACTCTAGGCATCGTTTATGTAACATTCCATTTTTATCCTAATAGTTATTTTTATAATTAATTGAAGAATTGATATTTAATAATTATTGTTCATCAAACTGTATTCCCTACACTTATCGATGTCTTCAATACGCATAAGAAAAAATAATAAGTTTATTCATTTTAATAAGGGATTGATAAATTATTTGCCACTTCTATAATTTTGTTTTTATTGGAAACTAGTTTCGAATGTTATACATTCATCTTCAGTTCTAAAAACACACAAAAATTCAAAATGCAGTTTGGTATTATTACACATATTAAATTAAATGTAATATAAATTAGTATTATAAAACATTTATGAAATATGAATTTAATTAAGACAAGAAATCAAATACATGTTGGTACTCACCAAGGTCAAAGTAGATTATATCAAACAGAAAAAGTTTTTATTGGCTTGTTTTCGCAGTGAACTAGCAATAGAAGAAAGGTGGGGTGTTTATCGGTAAACGGTTTAAGGGTCGGGATTTTTCCAGTAATTCCGGTGAGTAATTGTTTTTTCTGTTATTGATGTGAGTAAATTTAAAATTGGACTATTGGAGTTATTTATTTGGTCATCAAAGCAAAAATCTGGATTGGATTTGAAGGATTTTATTAATGCAAGTGCTTCATATATATTTAATTTGAGACTGTTTTCAACATAATGTATTAATTTAACTCCTGAGTCTTTGATGAATTTATGGGGTTTTTCATTTAAATGAATTGCAAAGTTGGAATTCACTGTCTTATTATTGTATACACGTAAATGTTCCTCTAATCTCTGATTTAGTGATCTTCCAGTTTTACCCGTGTATTTGGCTGCAATATCTTTACAATTCAGTTCGTATACTCCGCTTTTTTGGAAAGGGTCTGTTTTGTCTTTGGTCCGAATTAGGAATTGGTTTGTCCGACTTTGGTGGAAATAGGGCTGTAATATGGAATTAATACCTAGTGTTTCGGGATGGGTCTGTCTTCGCGGGTTGTTGAATAGATATCATTAGTTTTCTTTTTTTGTATTTGTTTTTTTTTTTTAAATGTGATTGATAGTGGTTTTATTGTGCCCGTTATTTTTTGCTATGGAATATATTATTATATGAAAATAATTATAATAAAGAAATTGAAATAATGTCAACTGTTTATTCATTTTGTTTGTCTAAACTTAAAAACCTTTTGGATCTTCCGCCGCCTGGGCAAACCCTACGCCACCTCTGTCTTAGTATTATTACTGTTATACAATTTACTGCACATGGTCTGGAATCTTAGTTTATTCTCTCAATTGATCTCAACCATCTCTTTTTAGGATTAACGTTGACTCTTTCCAGCTACAGGAATATTGATTGTGTAAGATGGACAAAACCGTTCTTTTCCTTTTTTATAAAATTAGATCACTCACTGAAGGAGTATTGATGTGTATATTGATTTCATTGAAATGCATCCTTGAACAATTTTCATTATTCCTTTATGATGTTCTCAATTCATTCCAGTTATCTTTCGGAGGGATTTTCTCTAAAATATCTCTATACTAGTTTTTTGTCTGTCAGAAATAAAGTATCACGGCGCACAGTGTGGCCTATTGAGACTCTAACGAAACAAAAGTCTGGAAGCTATTATATTGATAATGAAATATTTTCCACTCATTCAGACTAATTTGTTATTGTTAAAAATGGCCATTAAATCATGCCTAAGCCATTGCGTTTCTGAAATCAGTAAATTTTTTTCTAATTCATTAACAATTTTAAAGCCAAAATAGCAATAATTGCATATCACTTGACCGAGATCATCAATTTCTTTTTTGGTAAAATCATCAAATTTGGATGAATATTAATAATGAATAATAAGATGTGAAAATTCAAAATCTTCCATATTATGGTTTTGCCCAAAACTCAGCAATATCCCACAAACGTTACGGGATTTTGCCCTATCTTCAGGATTCAATTTCCACAACATTGCTCTGTAGTGTCTGTGTCAATTTCACTCTTAACAGCCTACTGATTCTCTTCTTATGGTTATCTCTTAGTCTCATTGTTAGTTGAATTTTAATAATTAAATGAATAAATTGATCGATAACAAATAATTCTTATTCATCTTTTATCCATATGTTATTTACATCTGTCTTTTTACTGTGCCCTTATATCTCTTGTATATTCCAGATATCTCTTGTATATCTGATAATGATGCCCTTTATATATGGGTCAGTTCGTCGACTTTTACAATACAAAATCATGTTGCCTGAGTCCTGAATATTTATTCCAGAAGAGTCTAATTGTTCTCTCAAAGCATTTACAGATTGTCCCCAGATTAATTTTTGTTTTACATGCTAAATCAAGAACATTTTTCCTTCAAGGGAATTGTTAAAACGATGGCGTTCTGCCCTGGATGCCTCAATTAATTCCCGTTTCAAAAGCAAGAGTTTTCCACCTGAAACACTATTCTTATTGCTGCTTTTAAACAGGGGGGGGGGGAGACGGGGACAGGCGATTAATTTTTACATACTGCAAGAAACAAAGAATGAAAATTTAAGTTTCATGTTGGTGAACATAAAAAGTTACCGACTAAAACGTGGAACAGTTTTCTGTATAGGTGAATGTTGTTGATTGACTTCGATTCTGAGTGTGTAAAATGGCCTACAGTTGAAATTAAAAACAGTATTAGTATTTCCCTTTTTTATTGCATTCCATTGTAAAATAGTACACAAAATATCAAGAAGCTCCTTATACTATTCAGTACTAAGAGAATTAACGATCTAATATAACTCCAACTATGAAAAAGTTGAAAAGGTATCAGTTAGTTGTTTAGCCAAGTACTGTATTGACATTGCCCTCGTATTATTCATATATTTTCTCGTTTATTAACCCTCTAGCTAATCCTACAAAAACGTTTCTCGTCATAATCACAAACTTCGTTTTGGGACTTTTGTCCCGCTAGATTCACTATCGGCCACAACTTTCCTCCAACTTCAGGCTGAATCGGACAAGCGGTTTTTTTAAGTATGGGCGTGCTGAGGAAAATACGCTTGCGCATGCGTAAGGAAAAGTGGTTGATGGTATTGAACAAAATTGATACGAGATAATTTTAAAATTAATCGCAAACTTCTCTCTAATTTTGAGCTAAATCGGAAAATCCCTTATTGGAATATAGATGAGTCAAGGAAAATACATTTGCGCATGTGTATGTCAAAGTAGTAGATGAAATTTGATAAAATTGATAAGGGGCCATCTAGGTACCAACATGCACTATCACTGAAAATTTGATCGAAACCGGATAAACAGTAATTGGTGTTATGCCCGTCATGTGGCTTTGAGAACTTTATTACAAAGGAAGCAATATAGAAATAATAATAGGAATTCCATTTTCAAAATCAAATTGTGCACAATGACGCAGCTGTATCATTTCTAATACTTTATTAGGAATCTTGTTTTAATAAAAAAGTAGATTTTATTCAGAACAAACAAAAAATGCATTAGATATTTTTGGTACCTATTCAGGATATTATTTTTAGCTTTATAAAAAAACAAAATTGATGTTTTTTTCACTCGATATATTGTATGGTATAACTGTTGTTGATTACAAAGGAAAATTGCACTAATGAAAAACAATGTGAGTGGCCATGATAAAATCTCGACAATTTTTTTCTTGAAAATCAAATCCAACCATGATTGGATTTGAAAGGCTCGCTACAGGCGTAAAAATTAATATATTTTTGATTAAATTGGTAAAATATTTCAGGTAACTAATTTATTTATCAATAATGAAAAAATAAATATTTTTCCAATGCCTTGAAAAAATAGTTTTTTTCCGCCTTTCAACCACTCTGCGGGTAGAGAGAGGATCTGGAAAGGAAATCCAGGCTCGGCACGGGTTATCTCGCAACATATCATTATGTACACTTTATTCCTATTTTTTTTTTTTTTTTGAAAAATGAACACAATTCAAATAACTTCTTCTTTCACCCCCCCCCCCCTTAGTGCCATCAGCGTCAATTCAGATAACCAAATAGTTTATTCTTATGAACTCAAAAAAAAAAAATTATATTTTGAAATTATGAAATGAGCGTAAAGTAAGCATGGCGCACTTGTTCTTGTCTTTTAATACTTTCATAATTTATTTATAAAATAATAAATTCGAAGGATTTATCAATCTCAAATAACATAAAATATATAACCGAGATAGAATATTTCTGTGTTTTGTTTTTTCAGGTGTGCCAATCACTAAATGTGACGGACAGAGTTATAAATTGAAACAGCCAACTCTACTATTTAAAAAAATTAAAGTTATTTCGCTGACAGCCATTTCCTCCAATGTAAATTTAGCTTTAGAGATAGCTGAGATTCGAATCCAGACATTATTATACCCTGATATATAGTCAGTCTGTGGGGTGAGTGAATGCGAGCCGCCTAAGTTGACGGGGCAGTCTATTACCGGAGGGCAATTTGCCGAGGTCATATAGCAGCTTCCCAGGATTTATCGGCTGGGGCCTGCCAAATTACACGATTTTAGTGGAACCTACCACGGTCATCTCGCCAGCTTTTTTTCAATACCCTCGACTTATTTTTCTAAAAATTCCTCACTGTTCTTTCCCAAATGCTTGTGCATTATTCAGCTCATGTTCTCAATGTTTAGGCACGGCCTGGTTGTCGGTAGAGTTGTTCCCTAGTCTATATTTGTACTCTTGGATATATAGTGAGTTGTCTAAAATTACATCCTATAATATAGGGGTCATAGTGCATTGATTCCTTAGTGTTGAATACCTGTGAAGTGTGACCAGTGGCATAATTGAATTTTTTGCGTCCAGGTGCGAACAGTGGTAAAGTGCCCCACCTCGACATATTTAAATCTAGTCTATCGGTATTTCAGGTAAGCAATGTGACAATGTGATCAACATAAAAACCAAAGAATAAAGATTATAATATCAGAATTATCCAAAACCTAAAAATTACTGGAATATTTTTAATACTACACTTTTTCTAAGTACCCTTCCACATATTAAAGCGTATAATAAGGCAGACTGTTTTCTCTCACTACTAAAATGGTACAAAGTGGTTAGCCCGATTTACACGAAGATGAAACTAAAAGCCTCGTAAGTGATCTAAATAAACATCTCTTTTCGAGTGGATTTTCGTGCTCTGATGGACTTACCACACATATTTCCTCGGAGAGTGCAAAGCTGCTTTTAGCTGCGTGAATGCAAGGTTTATATTTTTGTATCTCTTTTCCACGAATTTTCCAATATACTTCTGAGGACAACGATATTATTTCGTGGAAGGGGCCGTCCCACCAGCAGAAATTCGCCACCGTTGCGTCTAGGAGGAAGGGCTCCCCATGAACAACAATAGAGACTAACACTTTGATCCTATTATTCACAGCTGATTTTCCATTCAAGATTCTTGTTCTCTTTATACCTTCCTCTTGTTCGCTGCCCAGCGTTCCTTCTTTAACAGCCTTATGATATCATCATTGTTTTCTACTGATATAAACCTGGCAATGACCTCAACACACAACCCCGTTTATAGAAGCATTTGTAACTTCACATATCCTCAACCGGAAGAATACCTGTTACACAGTTTAAATATCCAAAAACATAGAGCCATAAGCCAGTTGAGAGTCGCAGGCACTGCATACTTGCAGATTCCTCTGCAAAATAAGCGCCTGATCTTCAAGCTCTATGAACCATGCAAAATTTGTCAGAAACCTATCGAAGACACTCTGAAGCATTTTCTTTTGCGCTGTTCCTCTTGTGATTCATACAGAGAACAATTCTTGAAGTAGTATACATCTGAAAACGATGAACTTTCTTCACTAGAAAACATCTTAAATTATAATAGTATAAATAAAATCAAGCATGTATTTCTGTTCCTCACAACAGTCTTCAATAACTTCCAATCTTCTGCAGTTTAGCCGGCTCGATACTTCTTGATGAGGCCTCACCTTGTTGTGATGTTTAATTTCCAGTGATGATACGCAAATAAAGTGATAAACTCTAACTTATAGATATTATTTATTATTTTAATATTATTTTTAAAAAATGATTGTAAGCGTGTGAATATTTATATATATGTATCTTGTATTAACTGTATTTTTGATGACTGAAGTATGTGTAGATTTATCTCTTTTTTCTTTCACAAATATTTTTTAAAAGAGAAATTCTGTGTGTGTATATATATGTATTAATTTTTGTAATGTTTTATTATCATAAATATTATTTAATGTATCACTCCACAGCCCAATGCCAAGATAATGTGACAAGAATGTATTACTTTATACAATAAATAATCTATCTATCTATCTATCATCAGTAATCACATTTTGATTGTTGCACTTACTTGTCTAGGATTTTTTTTGACGGTGTGAAAATTTCACCATCGTGGTTCAATAGTTACTGTTCTCTCCATACAAAATATGTATTGTACTTTTCTTGAGTTGGCGACGATTCCCCATGCCGCCCGCTTAACCTCCTGTTAGAGCAACGATATCTACATCCTATCGATTAATCTCGTTTGCGACAGATTTTATTCTCTCTACTGGAATAATACATTTTTAACTTTCGCCGTGAAGACCTGAAGCAGTCACCACCTGGATAGACCGGGGTACTACTTACCGCCTAAATGTGAGTAGGGCTTTCAAAACTGTCACTTCGTTCCAGCAAGCCTGTCGGTGGGGTTGAGCTTATCTGGCCGAACCAGGAGGAACTTCGTCTGACCATCCCCACACCTGCTACCCATGGGACTCTCACCTGCGCGCTATTGAAACTTGCGCGAGAAAAGATACTTCCATAATTAATTTGTATATATTGATAATAGAAATTCACTACATTGGGATAGGAACGTTAAAATTTAAAAAATAACACGAAAAAAAAGACAGAAAAGCAATGGATTTTAGCAGCCCTTTTCAAAGAGAGCAATCTAGAAAATAAGTTCAGAATAATGTTATTAGAATAACTCAATTAAAATTCTCCTCCCTGCTACCAACCTTTTGATCTAATGTTCATTAGTAGAGTAATTTTCATCCTCAGTTGAAGAAAGCCCTTCTTGTCAGATATTTCTATGTCGGAAGAAAAATTATTTCTCGCTTTCCCTTTCTTGGCCCCAACGGTACCTCTCTAATCCCATTTTAGTTGTCTCGTCATCATTCCAATATTCGATTCAATTACAGATTGATATAAAATACAATAAATGTTTACATTATATAGGGATATACAGTTGACCATAGATGAAATCAAAGAGAAGATAATTAAGGGGGAGGTAAGAAATGAAACGCACAGTAAGGTAATATACTGTTTTAATGTGTGAGGAAGTTTCGGTCCATGTTATAGGTCTTGTAGGACAAAGCTAAACAAAAATAATAGAATAGAGAAGGATTGTAAGGTGAATCGGTAAAAAAATATATAGCATACCTACATAAAAATATATGAATCCAAGAGAATTCCGAACCAAGCTTTACCTTCCCCCATCCCCCATGTATGGGGGGTAAAATAGGACTCCAGAAGAATTTATCGATTTATATACCAAAGATATATTAAAGGCGCGGCGAATATTTGTTGAATGTTTTATGCTTATGATTGAATATTATAAATCCATATACACCGCTCTGAGATTACTATTATGTTTACAAATATCAACACGACAACATATGAACGGGTAATGATTTGTCAGGACATTCATTGCGGTGTCACGATAAACCACCAAAAGCTTACTTACATCAACAATCTGGGCACATTATTTTTTACTTTTATTTATTGAGGAATATTTTTTATTTTAAACGTCTATTATTAGTCAAATTGACATAAAAAGAACCATGTAGGTGCAAAATTTCCAGTAGAGCTAGTTTGTTAATTTGATGTCTCGGATGGTTTTCTGAGTGATTTTTGAAATTTTACCAACATTTTTGACGCGGAACCCGCTATCTTAAAAAAAAACCCTCAAAATTTTCGTTTTTACTTACTTGTGCGCAGTAAAGGAAGTATTGTAATCGCGAAAATTTTCGGTTTTCAGATTTCAACGGAAAAATTCATTTTGACCATCCCTGAATATATTTCGACAAGGTTCGTCGTGACTTCTGGACGTACCCTCGTTCGGTCGTATTTCGCATTACTGATTAAAATTTAATGCACAACTTCCCAAATTTGGTATATAACACTTATATATTAATATAAATAACATACTAGATTTTGGTTAAAATTGGAAAACTGGAAATGGTACTTTACTTGAAGGTCACAATAGACTTCTTCTTTCTCTACCTCCACAATGCCACTAGGCGTGGAGGTTTAGCCTCGGTCTATGTTTTACAATTTTCGCGGTCATTCGCCATATCCTTCATTTCAGCCAGAGAACAGCCTCTTCCTCTGCCAAGCCTGGTGATATGATCCGTGTACATCTGCCTGGGTCAACCTCGCGGGCGCTTTCCTTCTGATCTGGCCTCCATTAACTACTTGATCTTTCTATCACCCCCCAATCTGCTCACGTGACCAAACCATTTCAGTTGGCGCTGCTCCACTATTTCTCCAACTAGTGAGACCCCTAGGTTCGTTCTCCCGGATTCTTTCATAGCGAATTCGGTCCCTTCGGGTTTTCCCCTGGATCCTTCTAAGGAATCTCATCTCCGACGCAGTCACTTTGCTCGCTTGCCGATCCAGGACGTTCTAACTCTCCGCACCATAGAACACAATTGGTAGGAATACAGTTTTTAATGGGAGGACCTTTGTCTGACTGCTTATTTCCTTCCTTCCTATAATTGTGGAGCGTATCTGAGAGTATACTCCTTTTGCTTTTTTGACGCTCTGTAGTACCTCATGATCTATTTTCCCATTTCTGGAAATAATTGTTCCCAAGTACTCATAGGCATACACAAATTGAAGAGGTGTTCCATTAAAAGTTACTGTTCCCTCATTCTCATCCCTTCCAACCAGCATAGCTTTGCTTTTCTCAGTGTTTATAGTCATTCCCCTCAACTGTAGTTCTTCACTCCATTCCGTTATTGCTACCTGTAGTTTCTGAAGGGTGTCTGCTGCTAATACAACATCATCTGCATATATAAACCCCTGTACCAGAACTGGCATGAGGTTTCAATATCCTATTATGGCTCTTGACGTTCTCCTTTTACAGATCTTCCATATCTCGTCAATGAAGATAATAAATATGAGTGGGTTAAGGCTGTCTCCCTGTTTAATACTCTTATAAAACCTAAAAGGTTTTGATGTACGTCCGTTTAGCACGACAGTACCTTATGGGGTTCTGGTACAATTTCTTTATTGCACTTATCAGGTTGTTAGGTATTATTTTGTTCACCAGGGCTTTCCAAATTTCTTATCGGGGCACAGAGTCAAAGGCATTTTTCAAATCCAAGAATGCTATATATACATTTTTCCCCTGTCCCATGTTTTCTCTATTACTGTTCGTTGGGCGAAAATATGATCCTGGGTCTGTCTACCTGGTCGAAATGCTGCTTGCTCTTCCTCCAGATTCTCCACAACCAAATCCCTTAATCTTCTCTAGAGGATGCGGATGTATATATCTTATAAACCACCGACACCTCCGAGGATAGACATGTTGGTCTGTAATTGTCGTTTACTTTACTCAAAGGTCAAAATAGATTTTCATAAAAATTATACTAAAATATAATGACTAATGTATTAATATAAATAACATACTAGATTTTGATTAAAATTAATATTATAATAAAATATATATAAATAATATCTTTAGCAATATAAATAATATTCTATATTTCGGTTAAAATTGACTAGCCCAAAGTGGTACTATATCTAAAACTGTTTTTTTTTTTGTTTTTTTTTACTTTCCACCTTCTTAGAAGGGAGAAATACGAATCGTACTAAAAATAACAAATCGAGTTTTTCATGGCTAATCACGTGTGGCCAACATGATAATCAAGTCACGTACTAACCATTTTTAACGTTTTGAAAACCATGTGTGTGTGTCTTCGGAAACTAGTCACAAAATTCAGGATCACTTTTTGAGCAACAGGTTTATAGTTTAATAGGAGTACAAGAAAGTCATGTGGTGATCACATCATTGGCGGTTAGAGAAACCTGGGTAGTTCATGTCTGCTATTTCTTCCATGACAAAATTTTAACGTTAAAACTAAACTAACTTTTATATGCATGTATTCAGTAGTTGCTGAATTCGTTGTCACGAAAAAATATCCTGCCTGCTGAAAACCTTATTTTTCAGTAGACTACAAAAAACAATTGAAACCATTGGTAATATTCAAGTGTTATAATAATTGTAATTATTTTAATTTTCTGAGTAGAAATTATATTGTGGTTCATAAGTTATATTTCAAATTAATTTGGACACTAAAAAATATATAAGACAAAATATAAACATCACTAAAATGAAACGAGATACATTCTCGTGGCAACAATGATATATTTTTAGAACCTGTGTATCATGTGATCCGTTGGAGGTAACAAAACGTTTAAGTACTCAACTTGTTGCTAATGAACTGTAGTTTAACAGCTTTCCAATAAAGTTTTACTGCAAGTTTGGTCATTTAGAAGCTACCGCGTAAGATTGGTGAAAAGATCAAATATTTCTACTTTTGCACAATTGATCTGAAATTTGGAGAGCTATATTTCCAAAATTGTTCAAGGTATAAAATTCAATTTGGTCTCAAACTGTAGAAAATGTAGTCTACTTTTAGACAATATTTTTTTTCAGAAGAGTATTTTGGCAGATAAAAGGCTAAAACTAAAAAAAACGAAAATATTGAGGGTCTTTCAACCGTCCAGACATCACATTAAAAAATTAGCTCTACCGGAAATTTGTCATCTCTTTTTGACAATTTGACTGGACCTTATACAAATGTTCGAGAGGAAGGCACCCGGGAAAGGAAGAATGCTGAGCTTTCTGGGCTAACTGGCAGTGGCTTTTGGAGGAGGCCCAGACTCGGTAACGGGTTGTCGCGCCACCCATGATGATGATGATATACAAAGAACATATTTTTATTTTATTTGCACATTAATAATTAAATAAAATATTTGTAATAAAGAGTAAAATTCTCATCTTCACCTTCTATAAGTCCTGCATCACTACCAACTCCCATATCAAGAAAACTAGATATTTTTTCACTCCCCCAACAATCATTATAAAATCAGTAATATATTAAATTTATGATATATAATACACGTTATAAAGCCTATATTTAAATAATTTTATAAATTGGGTAATAGGTCATGAAATGTTAAAAAACTAACTTTTTAGTTCTTCAATAACTTATTCATGATGAATAAATTTAAGTTTAATTTGTGATATTAAAATAAAGTACTGATATGGCTGCTCTTGTACCATCTAAAAAAAAAAACCATGAAGGGTCTTGGGTTCAGTACCAGGTAAGGACCGAACTGTATCTTAGCCAACGGTTGTGCAAGGAGGTGATTTGGCCGAGATCACGCTCCACTGCCAGGTTTTTCCTTCAATTAAGGGTATCCACTTGATAGAGGCCAGGATGGTCTCCCGATCCCAGAGGGTCCATCCACGGGTGATAACAGAATAAATAATTATCTGTCACAGCCGGTCTCGAACCCGGGACCGGGAGCATGGTAATACAGTGCCTTTACAAGCTACTCTTATTAGTACCATCTGGTTAGTATTTTTTATAACGTTGAAATGAGATGTGCTGTTCCGCTGATCAGCATTTACGTGATATAAAATTGTTTTGGTCCTGAACTGGCGAAAATTTGATTGGTATTTATATATATATATATATATATATATATATATATATATATATATATATATATATATATATATATATATATATATTAAAATTCGTGTTTGTCCGTCATTTCGATAGCTGGGGGTGGAAACAATATTTCGTGAGTTTTCTAGCACTCACATAAAATCATTCACAAAAATGTTTTTCTTCAATTAATAGTAATCGCTAGTTTATTATAGATAGGAGTTACTAATTCACTCCAATCATATAAATTAGTAAAATCTGACCGGTCATAAATTTAATAAGTTATCGTTATTAAATAATACGTAACGTCACACGCGAAGAATATGAAATCACTATTTATAGTTGAAGGACGTACAGAAGGTTAGGAAGAAACTTACATCTAATGCATTATGTAGCAATACTGACAATTCCTGGCTGCATTCACAAGTGAACATGCACCGTGCACCGTCGAATCAAGAAGGCCACACATCCGTGATTTGTGCACTGAACGTCCACAATCCCATAGGTAAGTTGGAATTGTTAATGTTCGTAAATAATTAGTAATTCGAGAATTATGAATAAGGGTTGATAATACTCATATTTTGATTATTAATTAAAATATTCAATTTCCTAAACTAGCTGTAAGGAAGGTAATGGAATCAGTTTGTATTATCATTATTGTTAAATTATAATCGAAAGTTATATAAATATTTAGTGCTCACTTAATCAATAAACAAACCTTACATCAATCTTAATGCAATAATGTATAATAAAACTTCAATCTACTCATTCTACTCACTCAATTCTTACAGTTCTTTTTTTGTTTGTTTTTTTAATGTGCAACAAATATATCGAATTTTAGCACTCCATGCAATAGTGAGAATAAAACATTAAAACAAAAGTTTATTTAAATAATTAAAAAACCTGTTACCAACAGAGCCTGTATATATATATATATATGTGTGTGTATATATATATATATATATATATATATATATATATATATATATATATTTATATATATTCATTTACTTTACAGCTTCACTTTATTGCAGTACAGAGATATCAGGTGATGTTTTTGGCTCAAGCATTTACTAGTTATATTATAATAAATTTGCTTGGAAATTTGAAAGCTAATATGTCTTAAACGAATAATTAATGTTCCCTTAACAAAATTCTATTCCAAATACCAAATAAGCAATCATAACGTTTAGACACACAAACAAACACAAAAACACGTAGCCAGGGAGTGGCAAGGTGGGACAACTGCCCCCTCTTCCCCCCTTCCAAGTGGAAAACATTTGGAATCTCGAAGTAAAAACTCGGAAACTATTATTTTAGAATTAATTACTAAAACAATTAATTATATCTTTTTTGAATGTTTACGTAAACTATTGTATGGCACCATGGAACTTCTCCACCCTCTACGTGAAAGAAATAAAATTTAGAAAATTGCCCTCCATCTTTTTTGAGCTGGTTACGCCATGCATATTTGTATATTTTTTCGTTATGTTAGGGGCCGATTGCCCCTACCATAGAGAATGGAGAGGGTACTTCTTCATTTTCCAAGGTTACCATTCAAAATCGCAAAATATCTATCAATCTATTAATCTATCTATATCTATATACATACATATATATATATATATATATATATATATATATATATATATATATATATATACACATCTGAAGATAAATATATATATATATATATATATATATATATATATATATATATATATATATATATATATATATATATATATATATATATATGTATGTATGTATATATTTTTTTGTATTAATTAATTTTTAAAGCATTTGATGCCAAAAAAAAAATATTCCTTCTAATGATTTTTAGAAAACAACTAGTCCTATTTCATACTTTTGCCAAAGATTTTATCTTAATATGGGTCATTCGAAACAGCAATTAATTTCGTAAAAGAAAAACTCATACTCATATTTTCCCAAATAAGAAATGTTCCATTATAAATAAAATTTCACTTCTCCTGGCTATCAGTAAAATGATGATGAATTTCGCATTGGTGATTGTTTACAGTCGAATTTGGATTACATTAAGTATAACTAATAGCGTTGATCTATTATTTTGTAATTTATTAATGGAAATAGTAGATTGAGGATTAAGTGAAATATTCAAAACGTTGTGAATGTAAAATAAAACAGAAATTGGTGAAATCTATTATATTAAGAAAGGCGTAATTTTATTATTTTATTATAAAAAACGTTGCAGCGTATTCTAATTATACTAATGCATTTCGAATTGCATTCGAGTTATTGGTGCATTTGTTACACTTTACCGCTTATTTTATGTCATGAGACGACAGAATTGTTTTACGATCTTGTTTTTTCACTTGTTTACTATGCATGATTTTAATCAGTTCTTTGATAAGATTGTTTATTAAATTTTTATGAGAGTGACAGATATGGAATCCTTTGTCTATTACATCATTAAATACTACCTAGGAGAACACGTTTCAATACAAATATTTAATCATATGCCCTTAGGGCACCAAGTAACATTTTTATTTCAATTTATTTTTTTCGTCTCTTGGAAGTAGAAAGAAACTTATATACTTTCTCATGTCTCATATGTATTTTTTTTTTTTAATTTTATGTAAATTTAATACCAATATAGGATTATTAATTATTTAAGATATGGAAAATTAATGAAACAAATTTTAAATTCAAAATTTAACTTACTTGTTTTCTTGAACACCCCTCTTTTATGGACTGTTTAAGTTTGATAATCCACTGAATTTTAATCTATTTAAATTTGGATGACAAATACAGTTAGCTTCGGTATTAAAAATGTATTTACAAATATGCCAATTAAAGAATGCACAAAAATTATAGGAGAAAATTGGAATATAATAAGGGAATACACAAAAATTAAGAACAAAAATATTTTTATGGAAGGCATAAAATTGTGTTTAAATAACAATTATTTTAAATTTAATCATAAATACTAAAAGCAACTCAACGGTCTAAGAATTGGAGGGAGATTATCAATACTTAGTGGACGTTTTTTAAACTAAACTACTAGATGAACAAATCGATAAATTTAAAAATAGATCAATAATTATTACAAAATACATAGATGGTCTACTTATAATTACCAGAAATGAAAATTACAACATGTTATTTGAATTGTTAAATAATGCTAATCAAAAAATTAAATTTACCATTAAAAAAACCTTTTAATAATAAAATCAGATATTTAGACATAATTATAGTACAAAACAATAACCGTGGGCAGTATAGGACTTCAATGGAAGTCTTAAGCAAAAAAAAAAAAACTGTGGACGTCTGGTCAATTTAGTTATAATAAAAGTCTATTATTTTATAATTTTTTTTCTTTTTAAGACATCAAAAAAATTTAACTAAATAAAACGAGAAATAGCCAACAAAATATTCTTACTTGTCTATTATTATTTTGAATTTCATTGTAGTAAATCTATATTACTTGTCTTTTTACCTCAACATTTTAACATTCTGTGAACATAATAAATAAAATTAATATTTAATTATTTAAAAGCCTTATCAAATCTTAAAATAATAATAAACAAAGTAAAAGCTAGAGAAATTAGCCATGATATCAAATCAAACAATATGGGTCAGTGAAGCATCAGAATTTAACAGCCTACATAAGAGGGATATACTAGAAAATAAGAAAGTTAATTATTTTATTTTAAATTGTTTTTTCAATAATTTTTGGAACTTAAATTACATACACACGGAGCAAGTGGCCGTTTTGGTACACCTTTAACCGTTGAGATATTAAAAAATAATAATATTAAATATAAATTTAATTTTAGTGAAGAAACAATAAAGGATTTTTTGGAATATTTGTAAATTACATTTAACAAAAAAGGAAAGTATTTTAGGGTCAAACAGCGACTTTGGCACGAAAAAAATCGAATTTTGAATATTTAATATTGAAATGGTAATTGTTGGTATCCAAACTAGACTAGTTTTATCCTCGATTGTTTACTCTGGTGGATCAATAGGAGAAATAAAAAAACAAAACAATAAATCCTTGAATTTCCTCTAAAGATGCGTTTATTTATCAGTGAGTACAAATTTTCTGCTAAAATGGAAGCTACTGAACTTATATACCTATGAAAAACAAATTTTGATTGATTCCATAATAAAGTAAATTATTGCGAAAATTGATTTTGAAAAAGGTAGAGAAACTTTTGGACACGATTGGATATCTTATGGCTGTTATATTTATATTTCAAATGTATTGCTAATGTTTAACTCAAAAATCATCTGCTAAAAATTGCGAAAACAAACACAGTGTTATTTTTTATACAGGAAGTTCCGGCCAACTGAAATATTCGGGCCTGTTTGTGAAATGATTTGATTTAATTTTTAATTGTATCGTGCTATTGAATTTAGTCGCTGTTTGACCCACTGTACGGCGGCCATTTAGCTGAACTTACCGAGCATACTGCGCATTAAACGAAAAACTTAGGCTGTCACTGTTACTGCCTTTTAACCTAAACTACTTTCCTTTTTTGTTAAAGTTACAAATATTCTAAAAAATACTTTATTGTTTCTTCACTAAAATTAAATTTACTAGTATTTTTATTATTTAAATTTTAACATCTCAACGGCGTAAGGTGCACCGAAACGGCCACTTGCTCCGAGTTTTCAAATCCTTTCTGATATATACTGAATTGTTGAGGAAGATTTCTCTGAATGAATGGAGACTAGAGAGACAGTATAAATATTGAACGGATGCGCTCTCTGTAAGGAACGGGTTAGTAGAAATATAGGATAATTATATATTTAAGTTTCAAAAATTAATAAAAACAATTTAAAATAAAATAATTAACTTTCTTATTTTCTAGTACAACCCTCTATAGACTGTTAAAATTCTGATGCTTCACTGGCCCATATTGTTTGATTTGATATCATGGCTCATTTCTCTAGCTCTTAATGTTGTATATTATTATTTTAACATTATATTAAGCTTTTGAATAATTTTATTTGTTATGTCCACGTTACCCAATTTTAAAAATTGGGCATTTTTTTTTTATTTTAAAAATATTAAAAAAAAAAACGACGAAAGATGAAGGAAAAAAGACAAATAGTATAGATTTACTACAATGAAATTCAAAATAATAATAGACAAGTAAGAATATTTTGTTGGCTATTTCTCATTTTATTTAGTATACTTAAAACAAACAAAATTGCAAAGTAATAGACTTTTAATATAATAAAATTGACCAGACGTCCCACATTAGGTGGGACTGTCCCACATTTGGGTCCTCGTCCCACATTTGGGACCTTTCCCACATCAAAAGATGTCCCACATTGTCTCCCATTAGGCAATCTTTTGTCTTTTGGACTGCAAAATTTGACGTTTATTATGTTGTTTATTTATTATATCATATTCGTCTTCTAGCTCTTACGGGAGATAAGGATTCAGTATTTTAGAATCGCTTAATCACGGCCGTATTTCCGTAGGCATAAATATAATAATGGCTTAAGTGAAAATTAATTGATTCATTGCAGAATTATGAAACCAAAAATAAATACTGCTTTATTGAACATTAAATAAAAATTAAAAACACTTCTTAAAAAAAACTACTATTAACTAACTTTAATGATCTATAACAAACAAATATGAAATTAAAAGAAATGAAATACAAATATTAATGTCTTGCTAAAGAAATATGTCACAAAAAACTATGAGTTAATTGATTAAAATAAGAACGAACGTATTAAATCTATAAATAAGGCCTAACTGATTTAATGTAGATAAAGTAAAATTTTCTTGCCACCCGGCTACAATTAATGAAGTTTATAAAGACCTCAAGTTTCGTAGCTCCTGGAGCTCCTGGAGTCTAACTCGACGAACTTTTGAGTTGTGAAAAATGAAGAGAGAGAAGGCGAGGTACGCTCTACACTGACTTTCGCTGGATTCGCACTGGAACTGCCCTGAATATTGAAGAAGGTAGTCCATTTAAGTTCGAAGCCGGCTGGAGATGTACACTGTGTTAATACGGAATAAAAATACGTCAATATTTGTGATTGGGCAGAAATGTATTTTATTTTTTAAATATCGGTTGGCCGAATTATTATGTTTTACTCATAACTGTTTCCTAAGATGGTTTAGGTAGATGAATCCTTAATTTTAAATACACAATGACGCAGATAACTTTAATAGCACTATTTTATCTATAATATAACTTGTCAGTACATGCATCATTCCTGTGCAGGATTGTTCTTATATTTCAGGGCTTGCAATTTTCACAATTCGTTATTGTAAAATTGGAATTGAATATTAAAAAGTTCATTTGACAATATTTTGTTACTATCCTTACCACATAGGTAAGGAAGTTATTGCGATCGGGCCAAATTTAAAATGGGCAGTTTTCAACGTATCTATGTACTTCAGAATCCAGAAGCCATTGGTCTGTATTAAGATCATCTCATAATCGCGTGAACCGATTTTTTTTTTTTTTTGAGGGTGGGGTTTGTGGGGGTTTTGTCCCATGACACCTGTGCACCATCGGGGAATAGCACCCTGTGCGCGAAAGCGGCTTATATATTGATAGCCAAAAAACTTTTCTATAGACTCTAGCGCCAAAACGGCTCTAACGATTTAAACGAAACGCCTAAAAATTGCAGTGCAGTTTTCAACGGATTAATGCGTTTCAGAACCCTCTGAGTCCAAAAAACAAAAAAAATAATGCATTTTCAACCAATGGTCTGTGTGTTTGTCTACCTGTCCTGTGTATCTTTGCCAGGATTATCTCTTGAACGGTTGCAGCCATATTTTTAATGTACTCTGAGCATGCTCCAATGGAAACCTGGTTACTTTTTTTTAATTATTCGAATAACTCGAAAACTATACATCTCCCGGAACATTACAGATGCTCATTTGGAAGATAATTAAATGGTCTGCAAAGCTGGAAAAAAAAAAACTTATCTATTAGTGAAGATACAGCAAATTATTTTTATACAAAGGACTTTGTACCCAAAGCGCTAAGGAAAGTCGTGTGAGTGGACACACCAGACATTTTATTTAATATGACGAAGTATGGCGAATTATAGTTTTAGAAAATTTTCTTTTTAGTAAAATTCTTTATAGAAATTTTTGGAAAGTTTAAATGTTTGACTTCTTTCTTTTATTGTATGACAATTTTTAGTATCTAATGACTAGAGACAGGTTTTTCGTGCAGGAAAAACTTCAAATCGTGCACTAATAACAAAAAATGTGTAAAATTGTGTGTGTATATATATATATATATATATATATACACTTTATTACACATTTTTGGTATTATACATACCTTAAACGTGAAAAAACCACCATTTTTGTTTAATTTATGACGCCATGTATATCGGTACTATAAATAAAACAAAAATGATCATTTTATGAATGATGATGATATAATAACCAAAATGTGTAAAATTGTGAATATATACACAATTTTACATTTTTTGGGTTCTTAGTGAACGATTTTTCACGATTTAAATTTTTCACTCCTCTATTTTTAGTTTTTTACTGCACGAAAATCCGGTCTCTAGTAAAGACATTATAAAGTGTTAACTGAAAAAAATAAAATGAAAATATTGCAATATAGAGGTAAAGGTTAATAAATAAATGAGAACGATTTAATTATAATAATGCTCGAAAAAGAAAAGAAGGCCATGAAAAATAATAATTGAGACTTAAATAGCTGTCAAGATCTATTAATCTAATTTTCAATAAAACTTTCAGATTGGTGATTTTCATATAAATTATTGTTTACCAGTATTAATTTTTACCAGTATTAAGTTTTACATAATATTAATGTAAATTCATTGACTAAGTTTTAAAAATATATCAATTTAGTAATATTGTCTGTATCACATATTTTCACTTGTCCAACGTGACAACGATGTAACAACCGGATGTATTAAGCATTACTTAATAAATGATGTATTTCTCTCTCCAGCAGTTTACATGAGAGTATCCCTCAAAACTTGTGTCAATACTTGTGATTCCCCATTCAAGCTCCCACATGTGCAAATAACGTTAGTCCGCAGACAATTGAATCGTAATATTTTTTACGAGCCGAGCCATATCATAACCTATCGGATATGATATACAACCTAGGACCACTTTAAGAACCAATACTGATTCCTCGTCAATTGATTGGCCCATAATGCACAGACCAAAATGTGTACCTAATCTAATGAGTTGTAAAAAAAAAAAAATGGAAGCAGCTTCGATGACAGATCACTTAAGACTTTGCCTCTTATCGAACCAATAAGGAAATATTCTCGATGAATTGATTGAAGAAAGTCACAGGCGAGCCCTGAAAGTTAATCAGGGTATTCATTAAAAAGCCAATACCGTTGCGAGGCCACAATAAGGAAAAAAGAACAACTTCCTTCACAGATTTTAGCGTATTTATGTGCAGTTGAAGGCTATTTACATTGGAAAGGAGTCGGCGTGAAAAATGTTCAGTTTTTTCATAAAACTGAAAATTTTAACTATGTGAAATCAAGAATTCAGTGCAATGACGAAATTTAGAACGTCTTAAAAATGAAGACATAGTTGTCTATGTCGCGTATAGGGCTGGACACTTTTTACGTATGGACGAGGGATACAGTTCAGCGGAAAATCCTAGAAGTAGTGATTAATACTAAAAGAAGAAGAGGGAGATCCCGAAGCCGTTGGGAGGACGATGTGAAAAAGTATGTCAGAGTGCTAAGAGTTGGAAACTGGAAAGACGCTGCCATGGAAGATTGGCTAATCTTGTTCTGCAGGCCAAACTTCGGCCTGTTGCGGCCTCGACTAAGTAGATATGTAAAATAAAATCAAACATCTTAATTTTTGAACTAAGAGAATTTTAACGAAAAGTAAAAGTTTAATAATGTAATCATAAATCCATCAAAGACTCAGGAGTTGTATTAATACATCACGTTGAAAACATTCTCAAATTAAATATATATGAAGCACTTGAAATAATAAAATCCTTCAAATACAATCCAGATTTTTCCTTAAATGGCCAAATAAATATCTCCAGCAGTCCAAATTTAAATTTATTCCCAACAGAAAAAAACAATTACTCACCGGAATTACTGGAAAAACCCCGACCCCTAAACCGTTTACTTATAAATACTCCGCCTTTCTTCCATTGCTAGTTCAGTGCGAGAACAAACCAATACAAACTTTATCTGTTTGATATAATCTACTTAAACCTTGGTGAGTACCAACATGTATTTGATTACTTGTCTTAATTAAATTCATTATTCATAAATGATTTATAATACTAATTTATGTTACACTTAATTTAATATGTATTATAATACCAAACTTTATTTTGAGTTGCTGATTTTTGTGTATTTTTAGAACTGAAGATGAATGTATAACATTCGAAAATAGTTTTCAATAAAAACAAAATTATAGAAGTGGCAAATAATTTATCAATCCCTATTTATATTGATCCTTCTATACTATCATGCGGACGTCAACTGAAAATTAGAAGTTTCATATCAGCTAAATCCAGCCTCAGAGCAGTACCACTACAGATTGATCAATTTTTTTATCCTTCTTAGAAGGTATCTCAAACTGGTACTGATTGAGTCTGAAGATTTGAGTAGATTGTGCAATATGTCCATATTTAGGTTTCCGTTTAGTTGTTCAGCAACGAAAGCTATTATGGCATTCTTTCCAAATTTTGTTCATTCAGAGTTTGAAAAAATATGACAATTTTTTGCTCAGGCGCACACTGGGCCAGAAAGCAGGAATACATGGCCAAAAGTCTTGACCTTTTCGGAAACATATAGAACTGGCTTTAAAACATGACTAAAACCATAAACTAAGTTACAGAGCTATAATAAGTTAAGTATAACGGAAAAATAGGTAAGAAAAATACTTAATACTACAATAATTTTTAACAGTTAGGCAATATTTACAAATTAATCATACTTGAATTAAAATATAATAAATCAATATCTGGAAAAAATATACCGACAAAAAATAATATTTACGGAAAACATTCTGACATAATAAAAATAAAATACACTTTACACTGATATAATACACTTATAAATAGGAACTGAAGGGGGTCGAGGTGGCCGAGCTGGTGGTGGTGGAGCACTTACTCACAAACCCAAAGGTTGTGAGTTCGAATCCCGGCACCGGCATGAATTTAATTTAATTAAATTAAATACTTCAAGCAATTTATCCCGCCCCTCTCCCCGGGTTTGTGAGGCCCGTCAGCCTACTTGGTGGCAACTCAAAGGTTGTGAGTTCGAATCCCGGCACGGGCATGAATTTAATTAAATTAAATACTTCAAGCAATTTATCCCGCCCTCCGGGTTTGTGAGGCCCGTCAGCCTACTTGGAGGCAACTCACAAAAAGGCCGGGCGTAGGAGTGATGACCCTACCCCCCCCCTGTACCTAAATTGAGAATCGCGGTGTGGTATGAACCACATCGCGCGGCCAAGGATCTCCACGATCTACAGTGCCAACAGAAAAAAAATAATAAAAAAAAATAAGTAAATAGGAACTGCATAATGCATATAATAATTAACTTATCAAAATTAAACTAAATACAATACTTATTAGTGACTCCCTTGGGCCAAGAGCAAAGTTTTGCAAATAATGGTTTAATATTGGAAATTTCCACTCTAAGGTCTTATTTAACTGAGATCTGTATTTTGTATTTAAACCTGCCACCGCAGAAAATATGGTTTCGCAAAGATAGGTTGTTGAAAATGGTAATAGTATACAAAATGCTTTATTTTTTAGTGCAGAAACTCATCATCCAAACCTGTCCAAAATTCAAAGAGTGATTTATAACTAAATTGTTGTTTGATTTCGTCTCTTGCCGTGAAGTCTATATAGATTTATTCTTCGGCAGTTGAGAGACCTTCAGGAGTATTTTGCAATGGGTCCCTAACCATTCATAATTTTCTATCAAGTTGAAGTCAGCAAGAAAATACTTTTTAAAATTCTTTGCCAGTCTGATTTTCAATGGTTACAAAAACAACTTCCACATGCTCAGTCTTGTAAGTTTTTACACATTCATCCACATTTTTGCTTTATCTAGGTTTTTTGCTTTAAATCTCTGCTCCACAATTCAATTTTTATAAAAAAAGAATTAACTTTCTCATTCGTATCGAAAAAATGTGTATTTGTTCCACATGCCGACCAAGTAGCACAATTTTATCAGAAATAAACCATCTCGAAACATCTAGGCTTCCGGGCGGTTTTCCTCTTCTAGAAAAGTGGCGATTTCATCTCTTAATCCATAAACACGTTGCAAAAATCTCCAAGGTGATAAACATCTTGTCTTGCAATAAATTAGTAACTCTGAATATGTTGCAACCATGGCTTTACAAAGTGCAGAAAACATTCTTGATTTTAGGGATCTCATTTTTATACAATTTACGACGGCTTTCACTATGATTAGCACAATATTCAGACCAGGACTTATTTTTTTGAGTGCCAGAGTTTCTCTATGGATCAGGCAATGTGTAAAGATACACTCTGAAGACTTTCGTTTCACAGATGATTGTATACTTAAGGATCTTCCAGAAATTGTACGAGCACCATCGGTGCATATTCCGACGCAATTTCTCCACTCTATTTTGTCTCGTTTAGACAATCATCTAAGATACCAAATAATGCAAGTGCTGTTGCTTTGATTTCTAATGGTTTGCAATATAATTTCTAACGCACTAACGCACTCACTACGAAGCGTTTCTAAATGTCGTTTAAGTTTATTAGGTTTCATGCTGTTTACTTTCAACATTTTTGAGCAAATGACACACAAAGGCCTTTCTTCTCCAGGCCTTTAAAGGCCTTTACTTCAGTGCTGGTAAACACAAAATTTAAATATTTTTTCAAAATATTTTCTTGATTTTATCTTCGGAGCCATTGTAGTCTTTTTGATGCTTCTCTATCGTTTAATCCTCGCTTACGCCCACTTAAAAACATATCCATGATTATGTATATATACACTGTATAATTCTACTGAATAAAACTGTATAATGTCGTTAATTTCAGAGAAAACACAAATTACAATATACACATTCATGGTAGAGGCAGAAGGATCGACTCCACTGAGACTGGCGGGAACGAGATGAAACATCTATACCCGCCACGCAGACGTTCTAGAATGTTCGAGACAAATCTATGCATTAATATTTTGAATATTGAATTGATATATGATATAATTGAAATATGCATTTTGTGATTAAGTAAACTAAATTAAATAGAAACTAATATTACGATTAAAGCACGATTTCAGAGAAAATTTTGGCATAGGGAGGGAGGGGTGATGAATTATCATAGAAAACTTCAACTGCAACGTAAAATCGAAATGTGCATGCGCGAACGAAAATCGGAATGCGCGATGAGAGTAAATTCAGAAATAGCGCCCTTGAATACCTATTAAGCGATACCTATACCAATGATTTTGAAAACTAATAAGTTAGTAGAAATGCTGGGGGCCGAACAAAATTTCGGTTGTAAATTTGACATTAGCAGCTTTGAAAACCTAGTGGACCATCAACAAATCGATGAAATCCATTCCCTCTCCCTCCCCCCCCCCCTCCAAATAAATAAAAAATAATAAAAATTTAAAGATAAATAAACAACAATTTTATTTTTAAAAATACTTGAATAACTAACTAATAACTAATAATAACTTGAAATCAGCACTTAATATCGACCATCTAATAATAAAAAAAAATGTCGGAAGAATACCCCAAAATTATTTTAAAAGTCAATAGTATAATTAAAATAATAATTTTTCATCAATAAAATAGAATTAATTCATGCCCGGTTGGGTTACAATTGAAAAAGAAAAAGTTACAATTGAAATTGAAAAGGTTACAATTGAATAGAAAAAGGTGGCAATTGATTTATAAAGGGTTACAATTGAAATGGAAAAAAATTATATATATATATATATATATATATATATATATATATATATATATATATATATACAAAATTCCGAGCCAGGCTTGTCTTCCTACTTATGGATGGAAAAGTGTTACTCCAGGATATTCCAGCGCTTCTCATTCAATCGCGTCACTGGCATTGAAAGCCAGTCTGAGCAAGGGAGTTGAAGCCGCAGATACACACTTTTTTAAAAATTAGTTATATAAACCTCTACGTCGTTTATACGCTTTGTTCACAAAGTTTATTTTCATTTTTTTTTTTCAAATATGTTTATACATGCATATTAAATTCTAAAAATATGGTGTATAAATAGAACTGAAATTGTAAAAATGATTATATAGTGATGCTATTTTCCAGTTTCAACATTGAACATATAAGTTCTCTAAGCCTGATTATTACTATAGTCCAAGTTCTTTTATCGAATATTAAAATTACTTCTTGTAAAAATATCGACTTTGTAAACTCAGAACTTTCATAATGATAATATTGAGCTCAATGAGGTAAGTTTTGTAATTATTATCATTTCAGTCTACTTAGTTGAAGTTGATGTTATTAAATGAAGTTAATAAATAATTTACTAATTTCTGTTGGCAGACAAAGAAGACAAAGTTGTGTGTAAGCTGGCTTCGAGGAAGACACTGCTTAACGATGAGGAACTCGAGCTGGCTTACAACAGGGAAACAATTGCCTATCAGGAGATCTTACCAGCCCTTGGTGTCTCATTTATGGCTGCAAAGTTTTTCGCTTCATCATCCGGTCTCATCATCTTGCAGGATCTTGTTGATGAAGGCTTTTCAAGTCCTGACAGGGTGGCAGGTCTCTCCTCAAAACAGATGGATCTAGCGATTAAGGTTATTAATCTAACTTCTATTCTCAATTTATCAGGATGAGTCTTCCGTTGCCAATCTTTATTAGATTATATTTTAATTCACTTTGTGAGAAATAATTTATCAGGGCATCCAAGAATTAATATAGATTTTCGATTAATGCCTTTTCACATAAATAATTACAGTCAACAGACTTGGGGTGATGATTTTTTTGTATTTTAATACGTATTATATGATTACACAGGTAAATAAATAGATTTAAACTAAATAATATCGATGAAAACAGGTGAATATGAAGTATTTTGTTCTCCTAAATTCAAAAATGATAAGCTAATTACTGTAACACGCACAGTTTTTTTGTTACAGGAGTAGAAAAAAAAAGAGAGGTGACATATTTTTTTACAATCTAATATTTATTTAATATAAAAATGTAAAACATATTAAATCTTTGCAAAAACATTATTATGTCTTATTTATTGTTATATTGTCATACAGCGACGAAATCTTTTACTTTTTCCTCTTGTGCTTTGTAGCATCCCCCATCTCTTTTTAAAAACCAGCATTTGTCACACAACATAGAGGTGTTCCAGCATCCCATGTATCTTGTTTCCATCGTTCTGATGTCCTTGTGAAACCTCTATTCTTGTTCGTTGCTTACTGCCTCCAAATTGTCTTGAAAAAAATCAAAATGAGAGGGTGAAAAATGGATTTTTAAGCATATGCGACACCCTAGTATTTCATGGGCTTGCATGAGTTCACCTATGAAGTTATTATAGTTTTTATCTTTCTTGTTGCCCATAAATAATTTTAATACACGCCCAAGCTGCCGATTCCTTTTCATTTAATTTTTCTTGAAAATGGAAAACACCTAGAATCCTTCTTATTTAAGGTCCAATAAATATGCCTTAATTTAGTTTAGCATCTCTTATTTCAGGAAATATTCCTTTTAGACACTTGAAACCATTACCTTCTTTGCCAATGGCTTTGACAATGTTTTTCATTAGTCCAAGCTTAATTTGGAGAGGCGGAAGGAGTACCTTCTTTTGGGTTAACAAGGAGGAGGGGCATACTTTATCTTTGAAGAACCAGATTCAAAAGAAATTACCACGAGGCCAATTGTTCTATCTGTAACGTTCTTCTCATAGATTAAAAAAAAACAGCAATACTTTGTAAAAAAACCCTTGAAGCTGTTCAAATTTAACGCGATTTAGTACTTGAAAATGGGACGTGCTACGCTCTTTCTTGTGAATAGGTGTTTTAATAACAACCTTTATAAAACGCAAAAAGAGCATTCTCATCAATGTTACAAATATCATGTTGACCTTGCTATCTTTTCCTTGCTAATTAGCAAGTAAAACCGCGATATTATAGTGTGTTGGAGTAGCTCAGGACTCTCATAAAGAATTAAAAAAATGAAAAGAATTAAAGATAAAATGAAAATATAAAAAATGATGGAAAATATCTAATGGACAGTCAAAACTTTTTTCTTTTTTTTTTTTTACCTAACCAAAGCTAATTGATATTTGACATAACTTTTATGATCATCAGAATATATTTCATCGTCTGAACACCATGCAAAAAAAAAAAAAAAAAAAGATGATTTATGAATCCAAATAATTCGTCTAAAATTGATAAGGTTCGTGATAATTTTATCTTTTTTACTTTAGCCCATCTTGGTATATTAAAACTATACACCACACCAGGCTGAGTGCAGCACACAGAACCTTTAATGCAATAATAGCAAGAGGCACGATAATAAAAGGTGTACGTATATTAAATTTTCATGATGTAATAAATGTTAAAATTTTTATCTTTTTCGTGATTGGCCACTGAATTTTTATTACGGATAAGAACGAAGTTAATTTATTGAATGGCGCTTGGGTTAAAATGAACTCGTTATTCTTTATACACTGATGAATTCTAATCAGAACTTTTCGAGTTCATAAAAACGCTACAAAGAAATAACTAGATTCAAAACTTTGTTCTTAAAAATATTTACGATTCGAAACTGTAAGTGGACTGTTTTATAATTTATTTCCAATTGATAAAGGTAGATTAAAGTCTCAATTCATTATATTTTATTTCATTGTGAGCTTTCGGTGTACAGCACCATATTCATCTCTATTTAAAAACAACATCAAGATTAAAACAAGCTAATTATTCATTATGCATATCATCACATTATACAGTAGTAATTCTAATTTTAATTTATTATCACGCAAACAATGACTATTACAGAGCCGTGCTAGGGGGGGCGGTTTAGTCAGACTAGTCTAAAACATTTTTTTAGTACCACATCGCCAATAGTAGAAAATGGACCTATCCATAATTCAGAAAATCACATAATATTAACTTCCATATACGATAGTAAATTTAAATACCAAACATACATTAATAAACTTACAATATTATAGATATTTAAAAATAATTATATATTAATGATATCAAATTAGCATTTAAGCCAAAACATCCGATAAGAAGTTTATTAACTAAAACTAAAGATACAACCCCATTGAAAATCAGAGAAATATACTGTGATATACAATATACTGTGAAAAATCCTACATAAGTGTAACTTCTACCGATATCAAAACCAGCATATACAACCACAAAAGCATACTAAAACCCAAAATAAAACCTAGTGTGGCTCTGTCAAATCATACCAAGAATCTTGGTCATGAAATATATTTTAATAATGTTAAAATATTACACAAATCTAGTTCACGAGCCAAACGAAAAATTTTGGAATCAATATACATCGCCCTAAATCAAGACAAAGTCCTTTATTTAAAGCAAGAAGCAGCCCATATACCAAAACATTATTCACACATATATAATAGTAAAATCCGTAATAACCGATAAAATTAAATTTAAAATAGTTTTTTTCGCAAATGTGTCAATTGAGCAATTACGGACATTAGCATCTGCAATATAGAATGCACTGGCGATCGAGATCGCTCAGAACCTAGTACTCAGGGGGTCCGATGTGTTCTCTTTCCCATGCAGGTATGTAACTCGAATAAAATCAGATTAAAACTGTAGCATGAATATCATGAATGGTCTGTTGAAGTTTTTTAGTTTGAGTGTTGCACTTACGAATTTTATTCAAACTGGTCTGGGAAATAATATACAAAGAATATTTTACTAATGTTCAAAATAACAATTTCCCCCCCCCCCCCCTTATGACGGAGTAATGATTCGAAAGGTAGAGCAATAGTCATTGTTTGCATGAAAATAGATTAAAATTAGAATTAATACTGTATAATATGATGATATGCATAATGAATAATTGGCTTGTTTTAATCTTGATGTTGTTTTTAAATAGCGATGAATATGGTGCTGGGCACCGAAAGCTTCTCACAATGATATAAAATATGATGAATTGAGACTGCGTTTGGTGATCTACCTTTATTAATTGGAAATAAAATATTTACAATTTAATGGTTTCGGATTATTTCATCAACCTGGTGGATATGGTAGATAGTTTTTGATTTGCTAAATGTGAAGAAATAACGTTTCTCCTCCGTCGTATACCTACGATATCCTGTCGTATAGAAATCCTTAATAATTTTTCGTTATACCTTTCGAATAGATCCGAGGGTTTCACGCTGACAAGCCTCAAGACTATTAAAATCCTTATACAACAATAAAATAACAAAAAGCTTCGTGCCAGTCCCACCTATTTCAAAATTTACTTGACAAATCCACTAAATTTCTAATTTAATACAAAAATTTGCATGAGCATATTTGGATATACGGAATTCAGCTTAGGATATCAACGAAATCATTAAATCCCTCCCGAATCCTCGTCCACTTCCTTATTAAAACCCTTTTTGCAAGGAGGGAGTAAGCTTAATTTTACCGTCCTTCCTTTCACCTCCCCACCTACTCCAATAAAAGTCAACAGTTTTATTACATTATTTTAGGCGATAGATTTCGAAATAAATATCATAATCTCATATTATTATTATTAATGTTATTATACTGAGGGATGGGAGCCCTTCCTCATCAAATCCAATGTGGATCTTTTGTGAGATATCAACCACTCGTTACACTAAATCATTTTGTTGACTGAATTAAGGTAAAAATTATCAAAAAGTAGCCACAAATGTTTTTTACAATACCTAAAAAAAAATTCGCTCGAATTTAGCCGCCCTCTAAATTCTGCCGTCCGGGTCAAGTGTCCCCTTTGCCCATCCCTAGTTCCGACCCTGCCTTATTAAACATATCTTTTACAGATATATATATATATCATAAATCATGTACTGGACTCGAACAAGAACTCATTAGGCTAATAGCTCTGGTCTACTCACTAAGCAGGCTCTCGAGTAAATACTCACTAAGTAAATCCTTGAGAAATTTTTAAACTTTGGGCATTTCTATCAGAACACTACTATAGTCAAAGGTAATAAGTTGCTAAAGTATTTGCAACTTTTCAGATCAGCCAATGAAAAATAATTATATTGTTAATTGCAGAAAATTTAAAATTATTTTAAATTTTTATTTGCATTACAAGTTATCCACTACCTTTCAGAGCTTTTGCTAATTTTAGCTTCTTGTTGTCAAGCCAGATAGAGAGTTTTTTCCTCATTGTTTTATTTAACTTAGTGTATTCAATTTTATGTCTGTTAGTCTTTTTCATTTTTCTTCTTTTGTTCAGCATGTTTTGATGTCACTTGGTAGATGTCGACAGTTATTTTCTTTGCTCAGTCCGTTCTCAATCATGACTTCTCCCCGAGCTTTTTATTAGATTATTCACATTGGAGTCAAAGTGGATAGTGGCTAGTTTTTTCTTAACTTTATGTTCGAAGTCAGCTTCTTTCTAAGCAATGGAAGGATACCTCTGGTTTGGCTTTGCTTTAGTCTTGTTCTTTATCTTGGGGTTAATGAAGTTCAGTGAAGCACCTACAGTTCTGTGGTTACTAGCAATATCTATTTCAGGAATTGGTTGGACGTTCTTTATCAGCCCTTTTTTTTCGCTATTATGAAGTTAATTTCGTTTTTCGTTTTGGCATCTGGACTAATCCAGGTCCACTTGAGTTCAGGCGATTTTTAAAGAAGGAATTCATAATAAACATATTGTGACTTTCAGTGAATTCCCAACAGTCTCTCTCCTCTTTCATTCCTTTGCCCAATCCATATTTTCCTAAAGATTTCTCCATACACTTTTGGCCCACCTTTGCATTGAAGTCTCCCATGATGATTGTGAGAAAGGAAGGGTGATTTTCAATTACTTTTGAAGATTCATTCATACATAGTTCTACCACTGTCTCATCTTCTGCTTCTGATGTTTGGGCATATACTTTGATAATTTTCAATTTATTGTTATTGTACATTATATCAATGGACGAAATGCGAGTAGAGTAACTAGTAAATCTTATACATTTGGAAATATGTATAATATTTAATGGAAAACCTGTTCCACCTTCACTCTTTTCATTCCCGTTGTAACAGAAAGTAATGTTAGCATTGATGTGCATTAAGCGTTCTCCCTGTCTTCTGATTTCACTTAACACTATTACAACCCAGCTTATATTTTATAGTTCGTTTAATAGCTCTTCGAGCCTACCTTCGCCTCTTAGTGATCTACTGTTGTAAGCAAGAAGATCCCAACATGCCTTGTCAAGCCTTAATTTTCCGTCTTGGGCTGATGTCAATTTGTCTTTGTCGATTTCTGACTCGACTTGTGTCTTCATCTTTGGGATCTTCGGGTTTTATGGTAGGATAATAATGATCCAGACTGTTTTTCCGGTTATTTTTAGTTTTTTTGGGTAGTTTCACTATTGCTGAATGTTTTGGTTTTTCATCTTTATGAAATTCAGGTGTGCCTACTGGAGATTCATTTTCACTTCTGAGTCTTTTTGGTTCGTTATTTTCTATAGACTCCAACTCTTCTAATGACATCTGTTTGCCATCGATTATTAATTTGTCATATATTATAATAAATGTATTACATAAATATTTTACAATAAAAAGTGTTTTTACATCTGATTCTTTATAACTAATAAAATATGGTAAAAGCTTGTTCCTATTTGTCACACATTCGGGGGAAGAACTGCTTTAATCTTGACATCATTGTAGGCGAAAAATTAGAAGCAGATCAATCTAAAACTCAGGTTGGATTTAGAAAAAGATTCTCTACCACAGATAACATTATAGCAATTAATGAATTAATTAAAAAAGCAAAGGATTATAACTTCCCTCGTTTTTTTTTTTGTACTACATAAAGGCTTTCGGCACTATAAAAACCGATGCAATTATAAATCTACTCAAAAGGAAAAAAGTAAGCCTCACAATAATCAAAATTTTTACAAAAATATACTGTACTTCCAAAGCACTCTTCAGCCTGGATTCTAAGTCCACCACAATAAAGATTGGGAGAGGAGTTAGGCAAGGAGAAGTAGGCTCAGCTAAAATCTTTACAGCTGAACTTCAAGGTATAATGGACAAATGCTTACGAGAGGGCAAAGGAATAAAAATAGATGGAAAATGGTTAAACCATTTAGAATTTGTTGACGACCAAGTTCTCATCTCCTCCTCCTTGGAAGAAGCAAAGGAAGTGTTTAACGAAGTATCAGAAAAATTCACTGAAATTGGCCTAAAAATCAATATGAAGAAATGCCAGATTATGAGTATCAACACGGAGGAGGTTTTGGAGATCCAAGGACAAGTATTAAAAAGCATGGAATACATTATTTACCAAGGACTACAAATTAGTACCAACGGACAGTGGAAAGAAATTCTGCGAAGAGTTAGCCTGGGCTGGAAAGTATTCTTAAAGAATAGAAGATTTTTCAACAGCAAGACAGAATGAAACTTTGTGATTCCACAGTGTTACCGGTACTAACATATGGTTGTGATACATGGAGGCTAACAAAAAAGTAATAAAAAAAAAAAATGCGCACAACCCAACGAAGTATGGAACGTTATATGCTCAGAATTACCAAAAAAGATCACAGAACCAAAGGGTAGATTACAGTAAGAACGGAATTGGATGACATAGCCAAATACTTCTTTCTACGCAAATGGAAATGGCCAAGTCATGTGATCAGAAGAACAGAAGGCAGTTGGACAAGAAAAATTATAAGGAGCAGAGGCAGACCATCAAAAAATTTGGATGAAGAAATACGTGTAACTTGTGGAGGAGCAGCCTGGACTAGAGTGGCCTACTGTAGTGAAGAATGGAAGCGCTTAGGAAGAGCACACTATCAAGAGGGAATTCAGTAAACGTTAAAATAAAATAAATAATTAATTAAATAAAATACTCTGAAACAATCTAAACGGTCTAAATATAAAAGACAAACAATTCGAACTAAAAAAATTCTCAGCATAAGGTGATTTTGCTCAAATAATTCATACTATTCCTATATTATATGACTAATTTTTTAGCCTGTTGTATATATATATATATATATATATATATATATATATATATATATATATATATATATATATATATATATATATATGCAAATAACACGTAAAGATCAATGAAAAAAAAAAACTAGCAAATAAAGGATTATTATTATTTCCGAATTTCGCACTCCTCAGTCTCTACTAGGAATATTCACCTACCCGGACTCAAGTTAGTCAAGGGTTAGGCTAGGTTTATGAAATATTTAAAAACTTTTCAGACAATGCTGGCTGTCCCTAGTAACACGGCCCTCTGTCCTTCTTCCAGGATATAATCAGCAAGTCCCAATTCTTTGCAGCTTCTATTTCCCTCCTCTCGGACCAGCCCGTTACTGGAAATGATGGAGGGCAACACTTTGCCTTCTTTTAGGCGCTATAGTTGCTTCAGTTCTTCACAGAGCTATAAATACGTTCTTATCTTCTCTCCAACCACCTTATGCATATTGTCGTCACCGAGAACTCCTATTTCAATTATTGCAGCCGTCTTTTCCACTTTTCGTAGAACCAGAATATCCGGTTTATTATATGGCACAGGTCTGTGATTGTATGCTGATCCCAATAAATAGTGGTGGCTTTATGAGTGAGAATTGACTGCGGAGTATAACGATAGTAGGCTTTGATACCTCTATAAAGTTGTAACTTTTGGCAGGACTTTGGTGAATTACTTTTTCCAAGTTATGTCTTTATCGTACCTTTCCTGCCAATATCGTATAGCCCGTTGTTATATATATACTGAATGGACTCTATCGCCACTTTACAAAGTCGGCATTTATCATTTATGTTTATCATTCTTTATAGGAAGCAAAAAACCTTCTGTTTCTGGGAACAGTTTTCCTTTTTAAAGCCATTCAACCGAGGCAGAAAGATTAATTCCAGTTGAAATCAGGGCATTCCAAAACCTACCGTGTAGCTGTTACTGCTCCAGTCGCTCATCATTTCTTCACTGGTTATCGTATTTTTTGGTTCAGCTGCAAGATTAATGCAGTTAGATTTTTATCCATTGTCCTAATGGTAGCCAATACTCGCGAATCGCTATTGACAATATAATTCCTTAACTGCATCTCCTGATTTCGATAGCTTTTGAAAAGGCTTATGAGTCCTTTTTCACCTCGTTTTCATGGGAGATATAGCCTAGAAACTGAGGATTTTGGATGCATTTTCCTGGTCGCAGTCATCATAACTCTAACTCTACGATCCAGCGCTTGTAAGTTAGTGTCCGTCCACTTCAACATTCCAAATGTGTACGCTAATGCAAGAATTGCCCACGTGTTTGTTGCTTTTATATAATTACCCGATGAAAGATATGTTTTCAGTAGAGTTTTGACACGCTTTTCAAACTCCTTCACAAACATCTCACGAGTGTCATCCTTAAATTTCAACAGCTCATTTACACCTAGATATTTATAGGAGTCCGATTCCTTGAGCTGCTTTATTATATTCTTGATTGATATTTCAATGTTTTCAGCTTCTTTCACTTTGCCTTTATGTATATTAACTATAGCATATTTTTCTAACCCTAGGATCATATATATGTCTCTGGTGAATCCCCCTGCCAGCTCTAATGAATTTCTCAGGTCTTTCTCATTTCTTGCATATAACTTTATATCAACTTGCACTCCATCTTTTAGAAAATATCCTTTGCCCGAACCAGCTAATAGTTAACTCAGAGGATTTAATGGTAGGCAAAACCATGAAGGGCTGAAAGAATGACCCTGAATATCCCTCTCCTTATTGCTATTGCTGGTCCACCGGTGTTGAAATACCTACCTTCCATCTCTCCATTAACGTCTTTATCAGATGGATGATCTTATGGCTGGTCTTGTAATTCAATATTGTAATTTCAAGAATTTCGATGTCAGTTATGTGGCACAGAGTCATAAGCTTTTTCGAAGTCAATCCAAGCAACATTGAGATTCTTTTTATTTTTAGAAACCTGCGCTCCTATGAAAGAGTCGATTATCAATAGCTTCTTAGCCTTTGGAATTAGTTTCACATCCCAGTTGTTGATCTGCCATGATCTTGTTTTAAGTAATATGATATTTCATTTTTTTGGCGATAATTTATGTTAGGATTTTATAGACATTGTTTAAACACATAATTGGTCTAAAATCCTTTGGTCCAATTGGTTTACTTCCTTTTGGGATCATGTGAGTGATTCCTAGACAGAAATCATCTGGAGGCATTTGGACTTTATTCAGTATTTTGAAGTAACATGTAGCAAGGACCTTATGCACACTGCTAAAACTCTTGATCCAATAATTACAGATCTTAGCTTTTCTTCTGATGTTTTCAAGCCAAAATGCTGCATCAATGTAATTTTTTGGTTGCTCCCATATATCTGTCCAAAAGGCTCTTATATCTTCCCGGTTAATTTTATTATTGCATGGAGCACTGTCTTTTGATTGTAATGTTTTTTAGAACACTTTCTCATTTGATCGGAATTATACGTTTTGTTTCCTTTTACATTCCGCTTCGGTATACCTTCTTTTCCGATTAGCATAAACAGCTAATTTTTACTTTAGTTTATCAAGATGTGAGCTTAGCTTCTTAATCATGTCACATTTGTCTATGGTGCCAATATATAAAACAATTATTTCGTCCATCTTAGTCTTTAATTTCACTGAACATTTTTCATAGTCCTTTGAATAATTTGTAATAATTCCAATATTGCGACGTAGTCCTTCTATTTTATTTGTAAGTCTTCTTTTCCATGGTGGCAATTTTTCTTTGCTTTTGAGGTCTTGATTCTTCGTTGGTGTATTATCTTAAATCAGTTTTAGCATTTTTGACACTACTCTTCCTCCAATATAAATCCACTGTCTCACTTCATCCAAATCCGGTTCAATTGATTTTATTATTATTATTATAAGTTATCAGTATGAAAGTTTTCTTCTTATTTAAAATCTTAATTTTTATTTTATAAGCTTCTGGAAGGATGTTGATTGATTTGTCTTGTTTTACCGTTAGCTTACTTGGTATTACGAGTGTTGCTTGAGCTCGTAGTTATTCTGGTATTGATTTGATAGAAGTAAAACAGAGCCCATGTGACGAACTTCGTGGAATGTCTATATTTACTAGGACAGCGAACGCCCATCTCTTCCTGTTCTTTCGACACCCTTTAAATGACGCGGACCTTTTGAGAACTTTGTATTCTATCCTCACTTCCTGCTCACCATGACAAATCTTTAACTTTCTTTCCTATTGTAAATTGCGCCATAAAGTAGTACATATTGATTATCTGCAGTTTCCATGATATTTGCCAAAATAAATCCAAAAAATGGTGATATCACGTCTGCTAAAAATGCTTTATTTTAAATCTCGTGTTTGAAAAATGATATCGACATGTTATTTTCAGATAAACATTTGTTCTTTAGATTATATGAAAGAAAAAATATAAAGGTAAAAAAAATAATTAATTTTTGATCAAATAAATTAAAATAAGCGTTTAAATTATTAAGTAAACTACCCTTACAGATTTTTTCACACAAAAAAATGATAGTAGATTCGAATTCAGCACATCAAAAAACCTTAATGATGAAATTTCTCGGAATTTTTTTTTTTATTTTTTGAATGACTTCATCTCGAGAATTACTAGAGGCACCGATGTCTGTTACCCTTCAAATTACAGCAACTTAATTGCGCCATAATGTAGTACATATTAATTATCTATTTATTACTGACAGTTTCCATGATATTTGTCAAAATAAATTCAAAAAATTGTGATATCTCGTCTGATAAAAATGCTTTATTTTATATCTCGTGTTTGAAAAATGATATCGACATGTTATTTTCAGATAAACATTTGTTTTTTAGATTATTTGAAAGAAAAATATAAAGATAAAAAAAAAAAAATTAATTTTTGATCAAATAAATTAAAATAAGTGCTTAAATTATTAAGTAAACTACCCTTATAGATTTTTTCACTCAAAAAAATGATAGTAGATTCGGATTCAACACATCAAAAAATCTTAATGATGAAATTTCTCGGAATATTTTTTTTATTTTTTGAATGACTTCATTTCGAGAATTATGTCTGTTAACCTTCAGATTACAGAAAATTAATTGCGCCATAAAGTAGTACTTATTAATTATCTATTTATTATCTGACAGTTTCCATGATATTTGCCAAAATAAATTTAAAAAAATGGTGATATCTCGTCTTTTTGAATAAATAATCATTTTTTGATAGATTTTATTTCGGGAACAGTTTGACGTATATATATGTCTATTACCACTGAATTTAAACAGAGGAGTCCCTCCCCCCAATTCAACGAGGCATCCCCTTCTTGAATAAAATGCCTCCATCTTTTAAGGTAGCAGTTTTGGAATGGGAGACAAGGATTATTCTATATAGAATGTTCTACACATTCAAACTTTCTACTAAAATAAGTACCCAATTTTAGCCCTGGCTCTAGTTGGCAATATCAATGCTAAATTAGGATGTGGTGGGATTATGAGCCTGGATTAAGATTTATTACTATAATTGTATATTTGTTTACGAGAGATCCCGTCTTATAAGTCCTTAGAACAGAATAAAGAATGCAAAAAGACAAAGCAATAATTAAATTAAAATTTAATATATATATATATATATATATATATATATATATATATATATATATATATATAATTGTCATTCGCACTTATATTATTGCACTAATATAAGCACGTTAATGTAATTAAGCTATATGATGTCAATCAAGATAATAACTTTTGAATTTATGAATGTTCATTGACGAGGAAGAAGACTGACAGCCCTTACGTCCCAACCGCTTCATCGCTAATTAAGTGAATATTCCAAGGAACCATTTCGAATATTTTAAAAAGTGACTATTGGCTTTTAAAGAAAAATGAGGGCTTCATATGTTTTATTCAAAGACATTTTCGTTATTGTTGGCCGTTTAATTGCCACTGGTCATGAAATTTCAACTTTCGTGTGAACGACTTGAAAAAATTGACTTTACTGGTGCTTTTTAATGGCCAAACCAATTATTTTTTTTTTAAATTATTCTATGTCTTTTGATCGTATGACTATTCAGCTTTGAAACAAAATCAATTATGCCGAAATTAAGACTAATGCTGAATGAGTGTGACCAAAAAACTAAATCAAGTCACAGTCGGTGGGCGCCATTTTGGCAAGGTGCAGCTACTTTTTTTTCTGTGAACATTGTCTTGTTTTAATCATTAGTCACAAGGAACACAAGGATGTGCAATTTATAGGGATGTGGGGAGGGGTGGACGGTAGGAGGGTATGGGCCACAGAATACTGTAGAGCAGAAAGTTGAAATTTTGTATTGTTTTTTTTAACATTTAGTTGCGCACCACCCTTTTTTGGTCGCTACATGATCACCGAAAGTGATACTTTGTATTATTAAAAAATCATAATAGATTTTTATCAAAAATTATATTAAAATATAATGCTAAACTTGATTTATAAGACTCCTACACTGATTTAAATAACATACTAGATTTTGGTTGAAACTGGAGTAGTACTTAACTTGAAGGTCATAATAGACATTCATCAAAAATTATATTAAATTCTCAAATTTGGTAAATATGGCTTTTATGTTTATGTAAATAACATACTAGATTTGTGTTAAAATTGGATAACCGAAGTGGTTTTTGAAGTTCATAATAGAATTTAACTTCTCAAATTTGGTATATAAGGCTTTTACGTCAAAAACAATAACATGGAAGTGGTACTTTACGGGAAGATTTTTAAAGTTTCTTTTAATTTTTTTGAAATCCATCATTTTTAATTTGAGAAATACTTCAAATAATAGTTTTGGAAAATTAAATTCTGAGTCTAGCACATCCAGAATTATGGCTCAGGGCACCGTCACAGGTAACCGACGACAATAGACTTCGCGACGACGAGTGTCGTTTTTGAGATACTGCTATCTCTAGATATATACACCAAATAGATAGCAGTCTCCTTCTTATCATTGAAATCAGCCGCCATTTACCAAGTAGGTAATGTATACAAAACAATATTATCTACCTATAATCTTACCTAAAATTATAAGATCCAATTCATGTATTGGTTTATAGCACAATGCCAAGTACAAATATGAATAGTATTATTGGTATTAATTATTCGGATTGATCGACACCTGTCACATGGTACAGGTTTTACAATACACAGTATACAACAGAAACAGATTTTTAAATTTTTAAGTCGTTTTACACTTTACGCTCAAGTCGCATCGCAATAGTACAATATGGCATTATCAGCGTCCTTATGATAAAAAAAATGTAAATGTTGTCGACTTTATAAATTGCGACTGACTTCAACCTCAGTCACAACTGTTGTACGAAGACGGCTATCAGCGCCAGATTAACCAAATAGGATATGTAGGTAACTACCTATGAATCCCGAGCCTCCTAGGGCATTAGTATAGAAAACTAATATTTAAAAAATAAAATAAAAAAATTCTAGGTGTTGTGTGCTCTTGTTACTATCTACAGTGAGGACGTGACGGCCGAGTACGTTGGGGCGAGAGTCCCAGAGTGCCCAGTTCGGAGCGTTGTGGGTCCGATTCCCACCTGGGTCGGTTAATATTTATTTCGTGGCGATCCCGCGAAATGAATTTTGACACTCCCACTCTGGTTAGTACGCGGCGGTGACGTAAAAGTAGCCGTCAGGGATTGGCAAAAAGGACCATAAGGCCCACTTGCCATACTAGTTCCCCCCACCAATACCAGTACCAGTACCAGTACTATCTACAGTGTCTGTTCTTGGGAAAATATTTCGAAAGCAAACTATCGATATTTTCGTAATGATGTCGGTATCGATATCAATATCTCCTTAATATCGGCATGAAAATATCGATATTTAAAAATATCGTTAATATGTTTATATATTAAAAAAAAAAGGCTAAAAGAATTAAAGGAACATTAATAGATTATCTGTTTCTTAATAGTTATATCATGCTTCAAATGAACTTATAAAAACGATATCTTAATTATATCGGCACAGAAATATTTATATTTCAAAATATCGTTAATTCTTCTATCAAATAAAAAAAATAAATAAATAAACGAATCGGAAGGATATTAATGTATAACCTACTTTTTATTTTTTAAATCTTGCTGTAAATGAACTTAATAAAAAGAATATCTTAATGATATCGGCAGTGAAATACCAATTTTATAAAAAAAATACCTTAATTATATCGCCACAGAAATATCGATATTATAAAAATGATATTCTAATTATATCGGCTCAGAAATATCGATATGTGTGTGTCACTTTAAAAGATCCTGTAAAATATTAAAAATATCGAGGCCCGAAATATCGATTTTTTTCGATTTATTATTTATTAAAAAACTATCGATACGATATATATATATATATATATATATATATATATATATATATATATATATATATATATATATATATATATATATATATTATTATTATTATTTTTCTTTTTTTTTTCTTTCGATATTCACATCCCTATCTCCCTCAACATCACTCTCCAGTGTGTCAATATCATTTCAGAACGCATTCCATAATAACTCCACACAGTTTCATTATTAGGGTTATAATTATAATAATAATAAAGGCTTAGCGAACCCGAAGGTTTGATGCCGATACCACCAATCGCGGTCTGCAAACCTCGGTCCGCCGACTACCGTCCAAACCCAAATCCATTAGATCACCCTTAACACAATCCTCCCACCTACGTTTCGGTTTACCCCTCGGACGTTTAACAGTCGGCTCAGCGTTTATTAACTTTTTAGGAATTCTTTCGTTACTGAGCACAACAACTTTACAAGTCCATTTCAACCGTCGCGATGATATCACTTCGATTATATTAACAGGGTGCATGCTCCGCGTTGTGTAACCTCCTAAATTTTTGTACTACACTTTTTATTAGTTTAGTTTATCATTTTCTTCAGTTGGCAGTTGACATCCGCATGATGGTATAGGAGGATCAATCTAATTAGGGATTGACAAATTATAGAAGTGGCAAATAATTTATCGATCCCTAATTATCATTTTGTTCAGTCATTACAACCGTCAACTGTGTTATTTTTTTTTTGAAATTTATACAGTGTTTCAAATTTATAAAAGACTGCAATACTTTTACAAATGTATTGTTCAGAGAAGTGTTATTTAAAAAACAACAAAACTACGCATTAAAGACGTTCAGATAAATGCGGAAAAGTGAAGAAATATCTCAATTATAAGAAATTTAATGTTATGAAAACACGATATATGTTTGTTGATTAAAGGTAAATGCCATATAATATTATTATATATTATAATAATATAATATAAAATGCCATATTAAGTCCAATCTGGACCAAGTTAAATTATACAGCCACTAAAATATAATTTTAATAAAAACAACAATAACAAAATTGAGGATTGATTCCTGAGGATGGCTTAAAGGCCGAAACTTTGCATCTAAATAAATGAATTTGGTGAAACAGTACCAGCCTGCATTTATTTTTATAAAAAACACGATCTTATATTTGAATGTTTATTAATGCGATTTTCTGACAGATAATGATTATGGTAAACAGTTAAGTTTATCGATAAAGAATTGATTTCAATAACTTTAGTTTATTTTCATTATTAACGAGTATTACATTGCATTACGATTATTATTAAATAACTTATATTAGTGCCGATATATTATAATTATGTTAATTGTTATAATAATAATAATAATTGTTATAATAATCAAATGTTGCCTATCTATCTACTATATTGGATAAATCATTATAAAACCTGTATTGAAGTGGACAGGGTCATTCATTATTCTTATTTTTCTTTTATTCCATCACGGACTCTGTCACAAATTAGATATTAACTCTATTTTCCTTCATTTTGCCTTTTTTTTTTTTTTGGTTTATGTTATAAAATGTGTAGGGAGAAGGGCCCCTTTCCATTGCCTAGGGGTCTCTTCGTGAATTAATCCGGCCCTGACGGCTATCTAGTTGTACATATCTATGCTGCTATCTTCGAAATCCAGTAACCAAATAGTGATAACTTAGTACGAGATATGGTATCCACATCAGATTATTTTTTATTTTATCGTTATTCCATCTTCGTACATCTCTCTGATCTATATGATCAATTTTAGACCTGAGGATGGCCTGCATGTTAGGCCCGAAACGTGTGTTTGTAATTAAAAACAGCTTAACTTTTTTTTTTTTTTTTTTTTTTTTTAAAGCCACTTTCCTGACAACCTGCGTTCCAGATATACTATCTCACACTCAACCATCCTTCATCTCTAATAAATCTTCATGAGTATTTCTTGCGCCCATATGTATCTGCCGCTATGATGATTCGCGTAAACTGAAATAGAGTCTTAATATTCTGAAAAACAATATCTCCTGCTGAGTGAGCCGGGACTCGTGCAATTGCCTGCCAAGACGCGGTCCCTAATGGTATCGATCCATCGTGAGAGTGAACGTCCCCTGGATACCCCACGTCGATAATGGCACGTAGCCGCTCTTGGGGACTTCTCCTCATTATTGTCCCCTCCAACTTTCTTCATTTTATTTCTTCACTCAGCGAGGGTCCGTCTAGAAGTAAACTGGATTCATTATTCTTAATTTTCTTTTAAATGTTTTTTTTCGTAGCGAATCAGGAAATATTCAATACTGAAAAATTTATTTACAGTATTACAAGTTTTTAATAAAGTAAAAATAATCTGGTGTTGTGCGCGCATCACACAGGTTTAACTTAACACCCTATTGTAATCATCCATTTTTAAAAATAGTCTTAACAAAATTTCAATTAAAAAGTTTTTTTTAACAATTACAGTACGATAATTTCACTATAAATTTATGGTTTATCAAGTTGAAAATAAATGTTAAAATTTTCTATTTAGTTATCATGGAAATTCCAGTTAGTTTCCATGTAAACGCTTAGTATCCATTTAATAATGTAAAAGTAGAATTTTCTAATGACAATAATCACTTAAGTTTTTGCGTTCTACGGCTTTATATATTAGATATTAAATTTTCTAAAATCTTTAGCTTTCCAACGGTATATTATACATATCTTTACTACTCTTATTTCCGGAAATTCGTTTTCATCCTAGGAAAATAATTTTACTTTAGTTAGTTATCAAATTCTTTCATATTGTAGTTTATATTTATCCATCTTTTATTACTGCTAATAATGAGAGATTTTTTAATTATTTCAAATAATCAACATTGCAGATACTTCAGAGGAGGCCATTTTGAAAATTAGGCATTTGAGTCCTGTGAGACAATGCCAATGATAATAAAACGTAGTTGATATTAAAGAGCATTTAATTGTACATTGATATATCGTGTTTGATTAAAATCGTTGGAGTCGTTTTTAGAAAATGGTAAAAACGTTTAAAACCGAAGAAATAAATAGGCACTTGTGATAAGTCGATTTTATTGAAGAATTTTCCATAACATCCCAGGCATGTACCTACCTTAAATACGTAATTTAAGTTTCTCACAACATTACATTTTTGTAATAGACTTACCACATACAAACAGACCATTTTGTGAGACGGCTATTTGGACTCGAGAAACCTTAAAACGTGTATTTCCGTTGAAACCTCGGATTCCAAATTATTCACGGTCGCAATACTTTTCCTTACTATATACACTCGAATCCAAAAAAGCTGGCGCACTATGAATTTAATTTAAAAAATACAGATAAAAGAAATATTGTTGGGTTTGAATCATACAATGAAGTACATCTGTAAGCCGGGTTTACATTATAATCTTCCTTTGCAGTAATCCTTCTAGGATAAGAGATGAATGCCCAAAGATTGCTGAAAAACTTAATTCATTTCTCCATAGTTGTTTATTTACCCCTGTGAGGCTTATTTTTTTCCATTTATTCATCATTTTCATTTTTTTTTTTGTATTTTTACTAATTCAAAATGGTATTGGATGCCACGGTAGTCGTTTGAATTATTGTATTAATCGAGGACCCTCGGGCTATCGAAAAAGACGGTTCGGCGAGCGTCCCAGATATACCGGAATACATGCAGTTACTCCAGGAGGCCAAGGCCAGGGCAGGGCTTCCCAGAAAGACAGGCCAAGCCACCTACCGGTTGCGTGCTACGCAAAGTATGAATGTCAGTGTGCAAACAGTCCGTAGAAGAATTGCAGAAAATCACACCTAGTGGCTCGCCTTCGTTTTGTCCAAAATCATGCCCCTTGAATTGCGGCTGATTGGGCTTCTGTTTTGTTTTCAGACGAGCCGATATTTAACTTCTTGGTTCAGATGCAGTTTGGATGAAGGATTTATTTTGAAGCGAAGACATATCACTCTGTTATGTAGACCGTCGCTCAATGCACGAACGTACATCCTAGAGTTACATATGATACTTTTTGCAACTTTTTTATGCGATAGGTTCTTGCTGTTACATGACAATAACCTGACGCACATCGCGAATGTTGTTAGAGACTACTGGATGAGGTCGGTGTCCATATCTTGGAGTGACCAGCTCGCAGTCCGGATCTCAATCCCATAGAGCATCTTTCGGACCAGCTTGGGAGGTCCATCCGACAACGACCGGGCCCTCCTTGTGACCTCTGCTGTGAACTGCCGTGGTATCAAATTCCTCAAACTCGAATAACTAACTTATCCGGAGTATCGCTAAAAGAATACAAGCTGTCATTCTTGGGCCATCAGTTCCTATATTTCCATGGCGACTTCATTATATTTGATTGATTTATATTTGATTCATATTTATCTTTTTTCATTCCGCTTCTGGATTTCCTGCTCGCATTTATCACAAACGAATTATTACGAGGATACCTTTTCTCCATACAATTTTGTATGACCGATTCCAGGGTCCCTGAACCTTCGTGTAGTGTTCGTAACATTGATTTTTTTTACGATTCATAGGGAGTCAACCCATGAATCAACCCCCTTCCATTATCCAGGCTTGGGACTAGCAATGGCTCTAGTATAACTATTTCCATTGTAGGAGTTATTTAATTATAAACTATTAAATAAATTAAAAATGTAATTTATTAAATAGTTTTAATTGTCTTCATTATTATTATTTTATTTACGTATGATATGTTTATAATCATACTTATTACTTTATTCTAAATTCTTATTATTTTATATTATTGTTATTTCAAAAATGTCCATTATGCAATTATCTACAAAATTTCGAAACGACTACTATAAATAATAACACTCTCAATCAATATGTTCTTACTGTTATTTTATTTGAATTTATTTAGGTCCAGGATCATCATTTTATACAGACTCATAACATTTAACATTTTTATTACAATCGACAAAAGTACAAAGTTTTTGTTACAACATATTTTAAAGTAACATTATTAAACATTCTTATTACCTTTAATAATTAAGAATTTGGATTACTAACATAATATTAATTCAACACTTATAAGCCCTATATGCTCTCAGAACATGGAGATAACTCAATAAACGGCTCCCTCACAGGGTTACGGAGGGATAGAATCGTTGAGAAAAAAATAATTAGAAATTTTTAATTATCTGATCCCACATTTAAGTTTTGAAGACGTAATTGAAATACATTTGTAGTGAATAAAAAATAAAATATATGTTTTTCTGACAAAATATAACTATTAGGGTCTGGCAGATCTTCACGCAGCCAGTTTAAGTTTACGCTATGAGAAGCCGAGGGAATGGGAGAATATCAAAGCTGAACTCAAGAATGTGTGGCAGGACGTCGGACAGTTCAGTCTCTGGTTTGAAACATCTTTACAGACGGCCATAGAAGAACTGGATAAGCAAGGGGCAAGTAGCATGTCGATAATGTTGTCCTCATTGCCAGCAGTTACAACACATTGCTCAAACGATTCTTTTTTGGTATTATACACGTTTTAATTTCTCACATTATTATTTATTTATTTAATTAACTTAACGATATTAATTAAATTAATAAAATTTAATTATTTAACGCATTATCTAAAATTAATAAATATTTCACAGGTTATCTGCCATGGAGATTACTGGTCAAATAATCTTATGTTTAGGAATGAAGAGTCCTTGAGGATTATCGATTTTCAAAACATGAGTTATGGACCAATTTACAAAGATCTCTTGATTCTTCTATCCTCAAGTTTGCAAGATGGTAATATTTCATTTTTTTTTTTAATTATTTAAATACACTGGCTCCTAGGCCTACAGAAAATAAAGCAAATATGATACAAAAATCTTATTCTTGACAGAAAATTATACAGGAGATGAACTGTCCGGAAAAGGTAAAAGGACTGCCCTGACCTATGTTAACTGCGTGAGATAAGGTATAATTTGTAGCAAGCTAAGGTTCAGGCCAGGGGTCGGGACTGCTCGGTGCATATCAAGAGGTCAAAAGAAGCAGTTAGAAGAGCCTTTTATGACTGGACTCATTATCTTCCAGCTCAACATGAGCCGCAGGCGCGTTATGGCTGAGGAGTTTCGTGCCTTCTCCCAGCACTAGGACAGCTTGGGTTCAGCTAGAGCGCACTGTTTCTTTACTGGTTTACAAGGAGGTGATCTGGTCTGGAACAGTCTCAATCGTCAGGGATCTTTTTCCCCAATCAAGAGTACCTTATTTATATAGGCGGTGTGTGACAGGGGTCTACTGACACCAGGCCGATAATAATATTTTATATTCTTTCGCGCGTGGAAAATCAAGCGATTTTGGTAATGAATGGTGTGACATTGTTTCATTGTTCAACTTTTACTCTACCTAGCTGTTTTTTATTTTACATTTCTCCCATCGGTAGGATGACAGCAAAGATATGTGCTTCTTCTTGTATTGATCCGCAGATATACCCATCTCAGCAGCTATTTCTCTCCAAGCATCTGCTTTTAATTAATTAATAATAATTTTTTTTTAATAATCTTTGTATTGAGGATGCTAAATAAAAGATTTGTTTCGATAAGCATCGATAAGTTTTATTAAAATTCTTCTGCCACTCCAGAATCACTACCAGGGCCGGCTCTAGGTTTTCTGGCGCACTTGGCGAAAAAATTTTCTGCGCTTCATAACCTAGTAGCTCCGGCTTAATCTTCTGAAAACAAATACGTTTTGGTTAATGTTTATAAACCTTACATTAAAAAAAAAATACCTGAACTTTTCCGCCCTAAGACCGCCTAGGTTGCCTATATGGATGAGCGGGCTCTGAATGCTACTCAAAAAGCAATCACAAAAAGCAATAAAATTTGATTTATGCCTCAAGGAAGTTTAATAATATCAGGATATTAATTGAAATGTAGTCTTTTAGTTCAGGTTTTTAAATATCTTGATAAACTGCAAACACATGCGCACAATAAACATCAAATCTCGCTCGCTCCCGTCACTGATGAAAACTGCGTTTTTTACAATATTTAAAGCAGTGAACTTGAATCATTAGAAATTCCTCATTAAAGTTGTGTTTCTTTTTTGTTTTGTTTTTCTTGACACACTCTTACATTTAGTAGCTGAAGTATGCAGTTTTTAAGCTATGATTCAGATAGACGCAGACTATATTTCTTTCTTCTTTGCATTATTAAAATTGATATAATTTTAAGCACGGTACTGTTAAGAAAAAGTTGAACAATGTAGCCGTTACAGAACAGTTTAATTACAATCATGTTAACACCTTTACCGTGCGAGGCGTCGTGTGAGAAAAGCGAATACAGGCATTTGATGCAAAATTACCGCAAATATGTACACGAGAAAACATTGAAGTCTTACATTAAAAGAGCTATTTGTTGTGCGTTATGATTAAAAAAAGGAAACATAATGTATTTTTTTAAATTATTTAGCTTAGATCATTCACAGAAACAATAATGGACCAATGTAAAATAAAAAAAAAATTGTTTTGGGGTGGCTTCAGCCCAAAAGCCACCCCCTTAAATACGCTAGTGATGAACACACAATAGTAAAGACTTTCAGATCTAGGATTATTATCAAAGAAAATATTACATTGACATTTAAATATGCGCCTTACAAACTAAGTTGCAATATCTTTGATATATTATTGTATATCATGATAAGGATAATGATAATTCTGTAAAATTTAGGAGAAAATATTCCTACAGGATAGTAGAGGGGATGGTTAAAAGTTGCTAGGAGCAGGAAGAGGGATGGATTCCTCCTTGTGAATAACTCTAGGAAGCTCATATGAATCTTCTTGTGTGGGCTGTCCTTTTCATTTCATTAAGTATTTCATTAAGCTATACAATTGACACCTGAATATGGTGGCAGTAAACTGTTATATATAAGAGGGAGCTTGACAGGGTTTATGGTAGAAAGACAACAGACCTCTGATAAATGGTCAGTCGACCTGACATTGACTAGGTGTTTCCACATCATGTTTCTAGGACTGCCGGGTGTATGATCACATCGGAGAGCACTGAAAGATGCAGTTTTTCAATGTTATAACAGATGTTTAAAAATCATCGTTATAAAGATTGTCGAATATAATAATCGAATGATAGCTTGCGCAACTCCAACACCCCGCACTAATCCAGAGAACTCGCTGCGCACGCGTGTCGCGCACTTTAACAAAATAAATAATTATCTGCCACTGCAGGACACGAACCCGGGTCCGAGAGTTAGGAATCCATTGTCTTATCCTCTCCCACATTTAGAGTAACTGATGTAAAATAGAAGGTACTGGTACTGGTACTGGTATTGGTGGGGGGAACTAGTCCGGCAAGTGGGCCTTATGGTCCTTTTTGCCAACCCCTGACGGCTGCTTTTACGTCACCGTCGCGTACTAACCAGAGTGGGAGTGTCAAGATTCATTTCGCGGGATCGCCACGAAATAAATATTAACCGGCCCAGGTGGGAATCGAACCCACAACATTCCGAACCGGGCACTCTGGGACCCTCGCCCCAACGTACTCGGCCGTCACGTCCTCAAAAAAAAAAAAAAAAAAAAAAAAAGAAATAGAAGGTAAGGCTTCAAATAAACTTAATGCTCTGCAAAATTTCTTATGCTTGACATAATATTGTCTTATTAGTGAAATTAAAAATTAAATTTTAGAGAATAATTTTCCAAAAAAAAAACCCAACACCTATCCTACTATAGTTATATAGTTGCTACCCTTCACTATTCAGAATTTATTTATGCGTCACTAAGGATTTGAAATTTATTAATGCTTAATCAAGAGTAAAATTTAAAAAAAAATAATAATATCTATATAACCATGGCTGAAATACTACAGATAAGGTAGTTTTTAGTTCCAATACAAGAATTAAAGAAATTTCGGTAACTATCTCATATATATAATTTTTTATAAGTGGCATCTTGTATCGTTATTTGATTTACTGATATTCTTATACCAACTCAATTACCATTTTAAGGAATTACTTCTTGGTTAATTGGAGTTTCTGGTGCTGGTTGAACTCCAAGCTGCTTTGAAAAATATTAAAAATGGAAAGACAGCCACCATTTGCTGTAATAATTTATTTTTAGTTGACAAGAAAGATTATCGTCAAGAGTAGAAAAAATAAAATGGCGGAGGGTTTCCCTTTGAATATCAGGTATATGATATGCGTGGTGAATGTGAAATTTCAATCCAAGTGCACAACCAGGTACCTAATGGAAGGAGACCATTGTATAAGCATATTATTTACCATTATATCTTTATTTATGGTTGGTCTTCCGTTTGTGAGATACCTCCTTGAGATTCCTTAAGTGAAGATTCATCACGTTTTATTCATCCCTTATATTCTATTCCATTTTTAATTCAATTTTTTTATTATTTACATGTATATATAACGCGAAATTTGTAATAAGAGATGGTATGTATGATAAGCAAATAAAAAAATCTTGATATTAATGCCATTTATTAAAGTAGTGAGCATAAAAATTGCTTGTTCGATAGACATTACTTCTCGCTTCCTTTTCAGACATTACCTACCTTAACCTAGGCAGGTATATCGTCACTTCTCACTTTAAGTATTACCCAAAATCACCACAAAACACACTGTGTTACATTACAATAAAATTAACAAAAGTGAGAAAAATCTTTATCAATGATGAACAGAATTCTTAGTTTAAATACGAATGAGCAACAAAACATAATAGAGGGAGGGCTATAACGAAAATTTTCAATCCCTTTTTTCAAAAGAACTGTAATTAGGGAAATAGGGCTCACTTTATCCAACAAATGCATATGCCTCACTTAAAAAAAAAAAATCACATACATTTTATTAAATACGATTTATGTATGTGTTTTTAAAAATAAAATCGGATTTAAGCTACGACACAATACAACAAGGCGTACAGCATAAGAACCAGGAAACTTTAAGGGCTGATTCAGCATCTCGGGAGAAACAAAATAGCCAAAATCCGATTCCCCACAGAAAAACAGAAAATTTAAGTTTTGTGCAATTTTAGGTAAGTCACGTTTTTTGTTGAATAGGAAGCGATCACTCAAAAACTATTCAAGGTAATTAAGTTTCAATTGCACAATCGTAAAGTAGATGAAATTCTCTTAATAAACAATGGTTGGCTTAACTAAATCAATTGTAAGAGGGGCCAATCGCGAAAAGTCTTATTTAATTTTTAAAAACAAACTTTATTTGTGGTTGTTTTTCTCAGCCCCATGCTGGGTCGCAGATACCCCACATTCAGTAAGACTTTTACTTTTCTTAAGTTTTTATTTCTTGTAAATGAAGTCGAGGTTTCATTTGGGATGGGTGTAGAATATGCACCTAATTTGTAAAAAAGTGTGGTATGGAATTTAGGTTTCTCCAACAAAGAAGTGTTTTGAGAGAAAAATTAATTAAATTCATTTTTGTTTCTAGTCAATAAAATAACACGGAAATACATAATAAAAAGCTCCTTTATGAAATAAAACAGGACTTCACTGATAAAATATCTGTTAATTAACCAAACAACCCTGAAATGAAACTGTCCCTGAAAATAGAAAGAAAATAAGAAGCTGTTATTCTTTGTCGCGACATAACTTTAACAGGCTTGAGAGGCCTCGTCCTCCCACTTTTCGTGGAAGATACATCTTGTACACCGATGATTATGAATGACGTTTTCTCGAATTTACCATCCGCACTCTTAGATATGAGTCTATACCATCAACGTCTGTATTTGTCCAATTTAAAATGCCAAAGGAATATATAATGCTGGAATTGACTATGTATTTAAAGCTTTTATAATATTTTTTCCTGAAAGAAGTATCTTAAATTTCAGCAGTTGATCCAGCCTAGATATTTGTACGAATCATTTTCGTTCAGATTGTTAATTACTGCATTATTAGATAATTTGATACTACTTGCAGCTTACAAGGTTTCCTTTATTGATATGCAGTACCGCACATTTAGCCAATCTTCATATGAATGTTTTCACTGAAGACACGTACTATTTCAAGAAGGTTTCGAAGTTCATTCTCATTCATGGCATACAACTTTACGAAATAATAATTTATTATAATTTCGGAATTTCGCACTCCTCAGTCTACACTGGGAATATTCACCTACCCGGACTCAGTAATTCAAGGGTTAAGCTCGGTTTATGAAATATTTAAAACAGTTCTGACAATGATGGCTGTCCCTAGTAACACGGCTTTTTGTTTCTTCTTCCAAATCCCAATTCTTTGCAGCTTCAAATCGTCTCCTCTTTGACGAATCCATTATTGGAAACGATAAAGAGCAACACTTTGCCTTCTTTTAGGCGGTATAATAGTTGCTTCAGTTCTTCACAGAGCTGTTGATACTTTCTTATCTTCTCTCCAACCACCTTATGCATATTGTCGTCACTGGGAACACCTATTTCAATTATTGTAGCCGTCTTTACCACTTTTCGTAGAACCAGAATATCCGGTTTATTGTTTGGCACTGTATGCCCTGTGATTATGGGCTGATCCCAATAAATAGTGGTTGTTTTATCAGTTAGAATAGACTGCGGAGTATAACTGTAGAAAAGCTCTGATACCTCTGTAAAGGTGTAACTTTTGGCAAGATTTTGGTGAATTATTTTTGTCAAGTTATTATGCCTTTCTAGAAATTTCTTTCCTGCTAATATCGTAAAGCCCGTTGTTATAGCATTTCCAAGTCAATTGTAACCTTTTCCATATCAATTGTCACCTTTTCCATTTCAATTGTAACTTTTTCCATTTCAAATGTAGCCTTTTCCATTTCAATTGAAACCCTTTCCAAATCAATTGTCACCTTATCCATTTCAATTGTAATCCAACCGGGCATGATTTAATTCAATATTATTTATTTTATTATTGAAAAATAATTATTTTAATTACAATAACGACTTTTGAAAAAATTTCGGCATATTCTTCCGCCATTGTTTTCGTTTTTTAGATAACTGATATTAAGTGCTAATTTCAAGTAGTTTAAATTTTTTAAATAAAATTGCTGTTTACTTATTTTTAAATATTTATTATTTTCTATTTATTTGAGGAGAGGAGGGAGGGTGGATTTCATCGATTTGGTAATCTTTCATTAAGTTTTCGAAGTTGCTAATGTCAAATTTACTACCGAAATCTTGTTCGGCCACGAGCATGTCTACTAACATATTAGTTTTCAAAAATTTTCGGTACAGGTATCGTTTACTAGTTTTTAAAGGGTGCTATTTCCAAATTTACTATCGGATTTCCGATCACGCATGCGCATTTCGATTTTCGTTGCTATTGAAGTTTTCTATGATATAGGGGTGGTTAGGGGTGGTTAGGTTTAGGTATTAGGTTTTCGAGAGTTCAGATTCTTCTTCTTCTTCCTTGGCGCTATGGTCCGTGTGGAAACTGGTCCTCCTCTACGGTTCTCTACCACTCTTCTCGATCCACTGCGGCAGCCCTCCACCGCCTGACACCAAGTCGTCTCTGGTCCGCCTCCACGTCATCTATCCAACGGAGTGGTGGCCTGCCTCTCCTTCTTCCTCCTCCAGGTTGTCCATACATCACTTTCCTTGGCACCCTTTCCTCCGGCATTCCTTCCACATGGCCAAGCCCTCTTATCTGGGACGCCTTGATGAAGGTGACGATGTCAGCCTCACCGTACAGTGCGGTTAGCTTCCGGTCGTCCTTTTCCTTCACATAAAAGTCCATAAATATTGCGTAGGATCTTCTTCTCCCAGATTCACAGCACTCTTTAATGTTCAGTCGTCATCGTCCATGTTTCGCTGCCGTAAGTTACTATGGAGTGTATCATGGTCTTGTACACCACTTTTCGTGCTTTCCTTGACTTACCGCGAAATTTAAGTACCCGCTGAAGGGCAAAGTAGCATCGGTTCCGGACGGCTATTCTGGCGGCAATTTCAGCCATTGTTGTTGTTTGTCACCAAGGAGTTGAGGCACTTGAACTCTTTGCATACTGGGAAATTATGGGGGCTGATACTTAAGGTCTCAGTATTCTGCAAAGGGTGGCGTCTGCAACTCTTCTTTTAAGCCGTCTTTTTTTCGTTTATGCGCAGTCTCCTCTCCTCTGCTGCCGCCTCAAGTTCCTCTAGGGTCTCTGCCTGTGCTGGAAGAGATCTGGCCACGATTTCCACATCGGCTTTAAAAATTTTCACGACTGCAATACTTTCCCTTACAATATATTTCATATACAGGTAAGTGAAAGTAAAAACGCAGAACCGGAGAAGCGGGGTTTTACTGAATGTATTTTTACCTATTTATGTATTTTTTACAATAAATATAATTTTTTTCAGGTGATGATGTTCATGAATACTTTTCTACTTATTACCAAAGGCTTATTTTTGGTAAAGCCAACCTGCCGCATTATCCGTCCTATGAAGCATTCATGGACCATGTGCGAGAAGGACTTAGATATGGGTTTCGAATGGGTCTGCTGTATCTCGGTGCCCGACTTCTTCCAACGGATGACTTCTCCGAAATTGACAGTAGTTTAAGAAGTAACCAACTCCCGGGATATAGGAGATACTTATGGAAATTGATAGATATCTATAGGAATCTGGGTTTATTCGGTTTTTAAACCAAATATGGAATATTTTCATTAGAGGGGAGTGCACCAAAAGTGGGCCCCGTGCCTAAAGCAGACCCCTTTTTGAATTAAAATGGCGCAAATCCAGAAACCTAGATATAGGGGCATGAAATGTGTAGTACGAGCAAGGGAAGTGATGAAGGAAGGACTAACATCTGATTATAATAAATAAACGGGAGTTTATTGCCTAAAACCTGTAAGTGGTGTTATGAAAATTATTTTTGATGTATTGTTTATGTGTCCACTATCTTTCCTGAATGACGGTAAGTGTATTTATTTTGTTGTGATTCAATAGATAAGAAGTAGTCTTAGAGAATTTGCAACTAGACACCCGTTTCTAAACGAGTTGGGAAATAAAAAATGGAGTTAAAAAAAAAGTTGTTTTTTAAGCATAAAGTGGATCCTTATGTGTTCTCAAAGGTCCACTCCTTCTGTCTCGATAGTGGACCAGGAAGTTTTATTGAATGTTTTAAATGAGAATTTATGGTTCTTCATAATTAAAAGCTAAGGATATATGTCTGTTGTGTTATTTGTTATAGATACTGATATGGAAAAGGGAACATATTTTTATTAAAAGTGGAAATTAAATAAGAGGGAATTCAATTTATTAACTAAATAAATGCTGTCAACTAAAGCACGATTTGACACCAACATCTAAATAGTTAGGGTCCAATTTACGGCCCTAAAAGTACGTCCACTTAAGTCGCAGAATTCATGTCCTTAAAAAAAAAAAAATTCCGTAATTTACAAAAAAAAAAAAAAAAATTAAAACAATTTTGTTATCAAAGAACTTCATAACTAAATAGATTTTTCTTTTTTTGAGCTTTTCAAATTAATTTACCCATACTCTATACGGAAATTCTTATGCCAAAACAGATCGGGGGTCAGCTTTTTGCGCAGCTCCTCTATTTATATACTCATTACTCATTTATTTAATTTTACATTATTTGCTAGTAGATTTTGACTTGTAAAATTAAGATTGTATAATTATTGAATATATCTATCATTTATTGTAATATATTTAACTGAGTTGTTCATTTAAGTCAGCACCAGAAAATACTGTTCATTAGTTAGCCATTAACTAATAGAAATTACCAAATAGTAATTATAAACTTAAAAATATTCTAGGGAAATGAGTTTCCCTATATACTACTGTACCCTACATAAAAACTGTAAAAAAAAAAAAAAAAAAAATAACGTTTTTTATTTATATTATATATATTAGGTTTATCGAATCAAATAAAAAACAATAGTTAAGATTAATTGTATCTGTTCATAATAACGTTTATTTATATATCAATTTATAGCGGTAGCAGGATAAGCTATTAAAATTTTAGATTGAGGAAAAATCGACACGACAAATGAGAAAGATTGACTATTGACTTATTAAAAGGAAAAATTTGTATCCTCCTGTAATTAATAATGAATCTGTGGAAGGAACTAGCTTGGCATTAATTCGTCTAAGGAAATTGTATTGCGTATAGCTAAAAGGAAATTAAACTATAACAAAATGTTTCCTTTTTATCTACTTCAACTTACTAGTAAACGTTGCGTTTGGGTAAATTGAGTTGCAACTGCTACCAAAGTCATTTGATATTGCTAGTCGTGATTAAATCTCTTCAAAATTTAGGGTGCATTGGACGACAATAACAAGCGTTTTTTGGGGGAAATCTGAAGAAAAGTGTTATTGCAAAATCGAATAACTAGTGGTACAATCAGCAGTCAATGTGTAATTTGGAGAACAATATATATCTCATGGATGGGCACAATTAACAAAAGTAATTGAATTACACTCGAAACATTTCTTATTAACGAACCCGTTAAAGCTGAAGTCGTGTAATGCGATCCATGTTCTAGGTGTCTCGTTCATATACCCTGACTTGTGAAACGCACATCGAATCATGTTCCTGAAGCGAGGTGCACTGAACTGAAAAATTGTGAAAGTCAGCAACTGCAGAAGCCTATCACAATGCCAAATGTTTACGCCCAATTCAGGAATCAGCTTATTTATACATTTATGAAAGGAGCGAATGCCTTGTAAAGTCTAAAGAAGCGCACATCCAGTGACTGAATCTTTCTTGTACATCCACCTAGAATGATTCTCTTGATCATTCTATCTCTGATACATGAAGTGATGAAAAGCTGCCATCTTCGTTAGCTGACGACGAATCGAGGAGGAGGACTTTTTGTCTTTCCGCAAGCCTGATGGGCCACATGACTTATTTGTAGAACATTATCAGATCTGTCTTGCTCAAGTTTGCTGTCTTTCCTGCCAGCGCTTTGATGTTTGCAGATTCAGCAGGTTTAGATTCAGGAAATGCTCCTTTTTGGTTCTACAACAAAATGCGCAAGGACGAAGTTACCTTCGTGATGCACATTTTTGGTATGGCTATGTTCTTCGAATTACTCATTGACTACTAACTGTATCATTAGTCATCCGATTTTCAAACAATCCCCAAAAATGTTTGTTGTTGTCTTCTATAGTTACAAAGTTAGAACATTAACCATAAAAAACGATTCTAACATGCTTAAAAGAAACTTTTAAAACATCTCCCATATGCACGAATGTTTACTTTTAAACCCTATTTCTCCTCTACCGTTGACCTATTGCACTTTATTTTTTCTCAGATTCGAATCACGACTAGTCACTTCGAGTCACGTCTATCGAATGACTTAGGTAGCAGTCTACAACTCAGTTCACCCAAAAGTTACGTTTATATTAGTATTAAAAAATCCTGAATGTAGAACATATTTTTAAACCTGAAACATTATGACGTCACCCTGAGGCTTCATAAGCTCCTACACTAATGAGAAGGGTTCAGCTAATCGGTAGTTTTTCAACTGTTTAGTCAATTACATCACCACGAGTAATTGATCGTTAATATTAATTACATAATTATGTATTAGTTTACTTTATTACATTGATACAATGTTTATTAAGCTAATGACAAAAATTGAAAATTTATCATGCAAAAAAAGTATCAATACAGTAACAGTTGTCGAAAAAATAACTTGTTAGTTGGTTCTCAGCTCGTATTTTTCACTTAATACATTATTTCATATTCAAATCCAAAACCAAAATTGACCAAATGATCCGAATTGAACGAAAATCCCCCCCCCCCCCCAAAGGGGTCGCAAATCAAAATTATTATGTTCTACCTACAAAGATGAATTGTTAATTTTTTTTATTAATTAGGTAGAAGGGGTTTCTGATTTTCTTCATCTGTAAAAATTAATGCGGAATGTTGTTTTTATCATATCCATCAGCTAATTTATATTCAATAAATAAACAAACATATTTTTACACGAAGAACTTAGTGTACGAATACTTATTTTGACCACTGTATATATATATCAAAGATGATTAACAAGCAATACTTCATTCGAAACTTAAATTTACATTTAATTTACAGGGAATAGAGTTAATTTAATTAAATTGCCTTGACTGAGTGTAAACACCTTTATATGTTTCTTATCGGTTCTATTGTTTGTTTTCGTTCTTTATGACACTAATGCATTATTTACAAAAATTTATTTTGACAATACCCAAGTGTTTCTCTTTTTCTCTTTTTTTTTTTATCTTGAACAAACTAATGTATTGCATTTAGTGGCGTGCCAAGGTGGGGGCAAGGAGAGCAATCCGCCCCGGGCACCAAAGGAGGGGGGCGGAAAAGTGAAGAATAAAAAAAAAATTACATTACCGAAATTGAAAGTTTATATAAAACAGTAGTTTTATGGTTTGTGTATAACATTTTATGATCTTGATATGGTCTCATACTGTATATAATTTATATGTATATTTATGTATTGTACATAATTTAAGGAAGTAAGCTAGTCTTATTTGTAATGTAGATTGTAAAATTTAAAATAAAAAATGATATTTAAAAAAGTTAAAATGTAATGAGAAAATATTACTTTGCCATAAATTCACTGTTTATCAGAGGTTTACAAAAAAAATGCCTATTCCCATTTTTAGTTAAGGCTGCAGGCGTAAGAGAAGTGGACCGCGCCCGGTGCAAGAAAACCTTGGCACTCCACTGATTGCTTTCCAGTTTAAATTACTATTTTAAAGTGAAAAATTATGATAAAGTGATTAATTTTTTTACTAAAACTATTTTTGGGGGGGAGGGGAGGGAGGAGAAACAGTTATTATAAAAATTTGTACTATGAGGTTAGACAAATAAAATTTGAAAAATAAAAATAATAGTTAATTTCAGTGCCTGATATAAATGGTTATATCAAAAATTATTTTGCTATTATAAAGTTATTATTTCAACAACTGTTTAAATAAATTATTTGAAACGATCATTTTCCATTAATCATTTTCTAAGTAGTACTTTTTAAATAATTACTCAAAAAAATGTTTAGTAGTTTTCGTTATTTTAAAAGCTTACCTAATGGAATGATAGGAAAAATAATCATTCTTACACACAAATTTATTTATATTTACATAGTGAATGGGTAATCTGCACTCGTTCATTCTCTCTTAATTATTTAAAAATCCTCTTTTTTTTAATGTGTTGGTCATTGTTAAACTATAAATGCTTTGTTGAAGTAGATAGATATTTTATGTAAATTGCTCAAAATCCATTATTATGTTATTATTATCAGGAACGATTTTCGCCTAGCTCTGCTCATGAAATACTATTACACAAAAATACACTTTTCCAAATTATATCATAAAAAATTCTTGATATTTTCTTCATTATTCCTTTATCTTTTCAATTCACACTATACAAATTACAAACGTTTTGACGTAATAATTGTTCATACTTGTGAAATATAAATTAAATAATTTGAAAGTAGATATTTATTTCAAATCAATAAAAAAAATAGAATGGTCATATCACGATCGTCGCATATGTCACAGTCTCTTTTGAACTGAAAAAATGAGAAAAACTCTCGATTAAATTCAGAAAGACGAAATTAAATTCATAAACATCTATTGAACAGCCACGACAAAATTACTAGCAAAAGCCAATGAGCGATCATCCCGTCCACACTACGAGGGCAGGGAACCAATGCCCCTCCATGGCCCAACCCTTTGAATTTCACCACCTGAAGACGGAACCGCGACCAAGACCAGGCGGTTGGTAGGCTCTGATTTGTCTCCAGTATACACTAAAATAATCTTTATCAATAAAACTGTTGGCTGCCTATCGTTGGCCGAGATTTGCATAATGTGTACGCGCTTGGTGTTGGCTCCATTGGTGTTGGCCATAATAGGGCACTTTCCTATAATAGTTTCGTAAATTCCAAGTTTCTGGAAAGATGGTGCGAACTAATTAATTATTTCGAGACCTAATTCTTTTTTGGCTTTCATCGTCGTTGTTGTATTTCATTTAATTGCGTTCGCATCTTCGCCCAACAGTACCAAATCATCAGCATTCCCAAGAACAAATATTTTACAACACAGAGTTAAACCTTTTATATAGTATTACCTTCCTAATGAGCTAGTAAATTTCACTGACCCTATAATTTTATTGTCTAAATCTTGAACAAACGAGAAGAAGAAAGGACAAAAGAATTTGCGGGCTATGGAAATGTACTATGATCCTGACTCAAACTGGACTTAAATAAAAATAGATGAAATAAATAACCTGGCTTGACTAATACTGATTCAGGGAAATTTCCATTTCATCTGTTAAATATATATGAGTTATATGAAATCTAAGGTGTTCAAATGTTACTGCAAAGATGTCAAAAATAATAGGAAAGGGAATACGAGGGACGGTTCTTTTAAGGGCGATCTTAACGGTTCCATTTGATCCGGAGGTAGAAGGCTCAGCGGTATCGTGTCACACAAAGATCCCAATCCCAAGGGTTTCGGGTCCTCAATGAGCATGTCTAGAAAAAAAACATCAATAAATGTTCTCTGTCAGTTACTAGCGTTCAAAGAGGCTTAGTTTAGCATCACATGGATAGACTAATCTTTTAATAATGGTATCCCAGACGTCATTTAATATATTCGATAAACGTTTCATCAAATAATGAATATATCAATGACGAATATAGGAAACAGTATGTGATCAATTTCAGACGTACGTAAGTTCTATATGCAACAACTGTGTGATCCAAATTGATAATAAATTATAACTTGTATTTTTTTTCATCTTTATTTATTCATCTTTTTTCAGGTATTAATTGTTTAGTATTAAAATTTATATACATATCTAAAGTTATTTATGCTTAATGTGTATTACATTTTGCATTAATTATTATTACGGGTATAGGTTATATATGCATGTTCCGATATTACTGACGAAGGTGAATTGTAAACATTTTTACTATTTCTTGACGCAGCAGTTATGATTGTTAACGCACTGTTTTTTATTCCACCCCAATTCTACAAATTTTATCAGACTAATCTTACTTATCATCCAAATCCTTTAAAACAATTCCCAATCAGACTGCGGGCGCCCCTCCCCCCTCTCGAGCTCCTTCTATAGTTTTTCAGTTTGTGAAGTAAAAACATAAAAGTTAATTAATTTACGTATATCGTCGCGGTTGTAATTAATCTGCAGGCGAGGATTTGTCTAGTGTTTAGAATTTATAATACGTACACTTAGGCGTGTTTTCAGTTGACGTCCGCATTATGGTATGGAAGGATCGATCTAATTAGGGATTGATAAATTATTTGCTACTTCTATAATTTTGTTTTTATTGAAAACTAGTTTCAAATGTTATACATTCATCTTCAGTTCATGAAACACACAAAAATTCAAATGGAATAAGCAATTCCAAATATAGTTTGGTATTGTTATACATATTAAATTAAATGTAATATAAATTATTATTATAAAACATTTATGAATTATGAATTTAATTAAGACGAGAAATCAAATACATGTTGGTACTCGCCAAGATTTAAGTAGATTATATCAAACAGAAAAGGTTGCATTGGTTTGTTCTCGGACTGAGCTAATAATAGAAATTACCGTAATGAAAGAAAGGTGGGGTGTTTGTTTGTAGATGGTACGGCTTAGGGTTCGGGGTTTTCCAGTAATTCCGGTGACTAATTTTTTTTTCTGTTATGGATGGGAATAAATTTAAGATTAAACTATTGGACTCTATCCTCCATTCTAAATTAACTTTTATCCTCCACCTACTTGAATTTGACTCTCTCGATAAACAAATTCGAACACGTATCCAAAACCATCATTTAAATGAAAAAAAAAAATCATAAATTCATCAAAGACTCAGGAGTTAAATTAATTAATGACGTTGAAAACAGCCTCAAATTAAATATATATGAAGCACTTGAAATAATAAAGTCCTTCAAATCGAATCCAGATTTTTGCTAAAATGACCAAATAAATATCTCCAAGTCCAATCTTAAATTTATTCCCATCTATAACAGAAAAACCAATTACTCACCGGCAATACTAGAAAACCCTGACACTTAAACAGTTTACCTATAAACATCCTACCTACCTTTCGTTCATTGTTAGTTCAATGCGAGAAGAAACCAGTACAAACTTTTCTGTTTGATATAATCCATTTAAACCTTGGTGAGTACCAACATGTATTTGATTTCTTGTCTTAATTAAATTCATAATTCATAAATGTTTTATAATACTGATTTATATTACATCTAATTTTATATGTATAATAATACCAAACTATATTTTGAATTGCTTATTTTTGAATTTTTTGTGTGTTTTTAGAACTGAGGGTGAATGTATAACATTCGAAAGTATTTTTCAATTAAACAAATTTATAGAAGTGGCAAATAATTTATCAATCCCTAATTTTATTTCCTTTGACTCTCCATATAAAATCGATCACTCTAGCCATCAACCTTTATGGGTAGAGCAAAAACCCTTAATACCAAGAAGAGCATTAATAATTTTACAACTTAAAACAAAGGATTTGTCCAGTTCATTCACAGCCCACTAACACTTGATCGTGATATAAAAAGGGGGAAGCCTGTTTACGATTGGCCGGGAGCAGTATGAGGCTTTCCGGAACTTTTATTACTCGTTTAATGAAATGGAAAAACGAAACTAAGCAGTTTATGACACAGAGCCTAGCCAGTAAAACGCTCTTTAGCCAGTAAACGTAAACATGCACCTTTAAAGATAGGAGCCTATGTATTAATTTCTCACTTATATGACGGAAATGGATGAAGAAAATTGACATAAAACGAGACTTTTAGCCCTGTAAAAATGTATTTAGGTAAAGGGACTCACCTTTGATTTTTTTTTTTTGTATAGTTTTATCTTTGTACTACTAGCTGTAGAAATACCAATATTGAAAACTTAGTCCCTGTTTTATATGAATTTCTAAAAATGGTCAAAAGTCATTAGCAGAAATATTTAAAGCTCAATATCTCAAATAAGATTGAATGAAAAATTATGAAACGAGTATAGCGTATATCTCTATATGACAGGAATATATTTCACTAATTTCGTGACTGGAACTCAACTGGTTCCAGAGTTATAAATTTGCTTTCGCAGCTGAGTTATAATGCATGTTCAAGGAGTAAGATATTCTGAGGCCGACTCTTGCTAGGAAGAAATATTTCACTATAACTCTCGAATCAATTGAGTCTCAGATACCAAATTTGTGTCATATATTTTTATCATATAGAGGTATAAACTGTGTCAGTTTCATAATTTTTCACTCTGTCCCATTTGATATATTCTGATTTAAGTGTTCCACAAAATGGTTTTTGGCCATGTCTGAAAATTCATGTATAAAAAATTACCAAGTTTTCAACATTGGGATTTCTACAACAGGTAGTACAATGGCAAAACTTTTACAGCACTACAACTCTCTTTCTTGTCAATTTTTGTGAATTTTTTTAACCACTTCCCTCACTACTTATGTATGTGATGTATTGTGAGCACAAAAAATGTAAAATATTTCCTTATCATAATTTCAGTTTTTGTTTTTGTTTTGATATCTGCAACATTACGAGAGTTACAGATATATTCACAAAACTTTTATTCACCAGGGAATCTATCATATAACGGCTGCAAAAGAAAAGGAATGTGCCAGAATAATGTTTTGCCCATGGTTTTGAGCTCAGCAACTGATTGGGAATAGGGTGTTAGGCTAAATAAAAGTGTTATAGCCGCTGACGGTCAGGACTATTGCTGAATCTAGCCATTGGCAACACTTCAGTGTACATATTTACAAAATTTCTCTGGTTAACTACTGTTTCAACTTTTGAGGAGCTAGATTCATGGGCATTCGTCTCAGTTTTCATAAGGGAGCAGACCTGCGGTCTGGCTCTATTGGGGACCCCCGGCTAGAAACTAGAGCCCTCCGCAGTAAAATGTTTGAATATCACATGCCTCAAAACCACATTTTCTGCTATTTTGGTACTAGAAAAGTACATGGCGTAAAGGGAATATCTTAATCGAAATTGAGCTTTTTTTTTATGGTTTACTTTCATTTAAAATACATTTTTATATTATTTCTAAACTAGGTACACACTAGAAAAAAATAGTAAGCAATAATAATTTGTTTATTGCTATAAAATGAGAGTGAGAAACATTTTTAGGTTTAGGAAAAATCCTATGTTTAGCAGCTTTTTGGCCAGTTCTTGATCAATCCAGGCTACTTCATCCATAATTAAATTTTCATCCAAGTTATAAAATAAGTTTCTTTCTACATGAATAAAAATAAGATTAGACATAAGATAGGCATTGGCATAAAGTTGACCTAAGTCGATTTTTAACTACTTTAGGTTTGGAAAACACCCAAATCAAAGGCTACTTGTGTTCAAATTTCGTATAAGTTAGTACGAATTTGTAAGCTACTTATAGATAGTGAGAGTAGAAAAACAACAGAAAAGGAGCATGATGAAACTGAAAACATTGTTTCTTATCAGAGTAGCAATCATAAAGATTTTCTTCTTCTTTAGATTCGGATTCTAAATCGTCCTCTTCATGGTTTTCTTCAGTTCGGCATTAAGCTTGTCTTGTTTTTGTTTCCTTTCATTTTATTCTCAGTTTTTTAACCATTATAAAAGTTCCGTACTAATTTGCAAATTGTTTCAGCTCTATTGATAAACCTCGACTTCTTTCAATTTTACAAAGCTTAAAAATGCTACAAAGGATATCTGTAGAAATACCCTCAAGCTTTACAATTTCATTAAATTTCTTTGGGTCGAACCAGGAACATTCTTTTTGAATTTCTTTGTTAGAATATTCAATGGTTTTATTTTGTAAATATTTTGATATTACCAGAAATAAATCTAATAAAATAATAGACATTAATAGGTTTTCTTATTTGGACCATTAACTGATTTTTTTTTTAAAACTGTTACAAAATTGAATAGTCCCTTCGTCAATAAACGGGGAAAAAGATTTTTGTTTGCTCCACCATTTGTGGCTACTTTATGATCCAACCTGAGCAGCTTTTCATGTGCAATGTGCTATCTTTTTGTTTCTCTCACCCATACGGTCATTCTTATTTTAAGTTAAGTGCTGCTGGTCCCATACAGTGAGTGTTAATACGATCTTTTTCATTAATAACAGCCTTAATATGGTTAGCTACGTCAAATGAAATAGCAATAATATTTGAAATTCCAATATTTAGATTGATCCTTCTATACCATCATCCGGATGTCAACTGGAAATAAAATTATATCAAATAAAACTTTCTGAATAAGCTGATGCATTTAAGAGAAAATTTTACCTGGAGTCCATTATGGATTTAAATTTTCGTCTAGTATTATGCTAAATAATGATTTTTGAAAAGTTCATAGCCTTGGTTAAAAATGTGATTGGTTTAATGTTTTTTTTTTTTATTAATTATTACTAGCAATCCACAATAAAGGTGATGTTTGACGACATACGATAATGTTGATATTTAATATATTACTAATAAATAACTGTAGTATATGTGTTTTACAGTCTATTGCTGCTATAGTAGTAAGGGTGGAATAGGTTGGAGTGAGTACTAAGGGAATAGGCATGGTGGATAAAAAAAATAAAATATATAGTAATAATAGTAGATATGTAGATATAGGTATTGAATATAGGTCATTATGAGGGGTATATAAGCAGTCACATCTTGGAATCATGAAGTTTTTGCCGCTGTCAGCTTTAAAATTTCCAGGGTTATTGCTAGGAACTGACAAAAAAAAAAAAAAAAAAAAAAAAAACCGAACGATTTGTCCAATTTAGGCTCCAAATCAAGCGAAATATGAGGACTGTTATATGTTGTGTTTACATATCTTAGCAATAATTGTATAATCCAAGTGTCAGTAAAGAGCACGATGTTGTCAGTATTCTCTTTAAAAAAGGCCTTCCTTAGCCCCAGGTGTATCGCTGTCAGTTCTGCAGTAAATAAACTACATCTAGAAGTAAGGATAGCTTGGATTATAGAATCATAACTATTTCTGTGGCTCCAGTACCGCTATGACTTTTGGGTCCGCGGGTAAATTTCACAGTTTGTTCACTATATCTATCCAAAACCTCATCAAAACTCTTTTTGAACATGGTCCAAGGGTTAAATGATTTTCAGATTGGAGATGTGCGATCTTCGCATGAAATAATGAAAGAGGAGTGGTAGCTCTGTTTTGTGAAGTACGATCAACTAAAGATATTACATTTTTATTTATTGAGTAATCTGGCATTATAATGTTCGGGAGTCAGACCGATAGCAACTTGAGCCCTACTCGGTCACCTTTTTAATGCGGGCATACTTAAATTGACAAGAAAAGAAGTTTTCAAATATATTTCAAGCTATGAAATAAAACATACTTATGGTTCTTCAACAAATTATTGAAAACAGTTTAGTTATCTAAATAGATGGGTCCAAAACAGCAAATTCAACATCGCATTGTTTACAATAAGACCTTATAAAAAATTTAAATAAATAGCCTATGCTGAATTGACAGCCATCCTAAAAGCACTCTAGTTACGACCTTCATCCAATGAAGATATCAAAATAATTTATCCGGATTCTTTTAGCGTCCTATGTATCAATAACCCCTATTCTGAAAAACGCTCATCAGAGAAATATACCATCTTCTACACAATTTAAAAACGGAGAATGGTTATTTCTGAATGGATACCAAATCATATTGGCATAACCGACAATGAAATGGCTGATAGAGCAGCAACAGGAGCATACTCGTTGGACAACGTCGAGAGTTCTAACCTTTCCAACGCAGAAATGTTTCGGCCCCTCGGAGAGCTCTCATGGTTGTGAATGGCGAAGTTTATAGGATGAACAAACACCGAATAAACTTAAACTGGTAAAACCAATTGTAAAGAGGTAGGTGGGCTTCATGCTCCAAGCAGTCAAGAAGGGAGTGCTCATCGCTTGGCTCCGACTCGGACACTGCCGTCTTACCCACGGTTAGATGGCTAAAGAATCCAAACAAAAGTGCCAGTATTTCCAAGCAGTATTAACAGTAAAGCGCATATTAGGGAATGACCTAAGTATAGGAGAGTAATGGCGAATTTCGGAATTCCTCGGTGTCTTGCTAAGGCATTAGAATTGCAACTACCGGAATTGCCTCTCCGATATAATCAAATTCGCAAAAGAGATAGGAACCTACATCCATATATGTATATATATATATATATATATATGTGTATATATATATATATATATATATATATATTTGCATAATCTTTTTTCCCAGTTCCAAATCATAGTAAATATATGATAACCATGTATCCTTAGTAAATATTCTGATAGCCATGAGCAGTTTTTCACTCAATAAATCTAAACAATAATAAAATACTTCGCAATAACAAAGCACAAAAACTATATATAGAATATTTAGATAATTTGGTAAGTTTTTAAATACCTTCTGTAAATATTGACGCAGCAGTAAACGTACCATACCCACGTAACATACCATAATAACATAAAATACCATAATAACATAACGTACCATAAACGTAACATACCCACAAAAGCGTTACAAGAAAGATCATTATAAATCCGTTAACTGGTAGAATGAACAACCAACAACCCAACGCAAAATGACAAATAAATTAGAAAGACATTTTAAAAATAGAACAACCAACGAAAGAGATTCGCTTCAAAGAAAAAGTAAAACCCAAAATCCTTGTAATAATAAAGATATTATAAAGAAAGAAATAATCCATGCGAAGTTTACTTAAGACAGCGGAAATCGTAACGAAATGTAAAGGTTCAGGACAGATAAGGGGACGAAAATAAACATAATATGGCTTCCATAGAGAAGTGTTGTTCAGAGGAAATGATGTATCAACAAGAGCCAGACGGGCAACGAGCAAAGGAAATATTCGCCTTCTGACCACAGCTCATATCCCGAGACCTTCAATAGATATCCATGACTCAAGGATAATCTAAAAATATCCAAGAAAGAAATATTACAAAGTATAAATAATGCGAATTATTTGTAATCTAAATATTATTATTATTACTTTTTTGGTCTAAACAGTTCAACATGCTATAAAAAACTGAATTATATTCCCAGTAAGGTTGAATATTAAATGGCCGAAAAGTTTTTTGTTTTTTTTTCTAATCATAATTCTGCGGAAAAGTTGTGAATCAGGGAAATAAAAAAAGCAAAATAAAATAAATCATATCAACTGATATCTTTTAATCACGCGCGGGCTCCAAAAGTTGCGGAAATTTGAAAAAAAAATTATACATTTTTACGGTAATTTTTCGTATGTTTTAACTTGCCACTATCCGAATGTAACAGCTCAAATTTTTATGCATTATAATGATAAAATAATACTGTTAAAATATTATTTGAATTCATCAACGCCTTTAGGTCGCATTGCTTTCAAAATTGATGAAACAATGGAAAAAAAAAATCAACTTAAAAAAGGATATATCACAGTTAAAGGATAAAACTATTAACAACTTACATAGCTTTTTCTCTCGTTAATTTCACTTATTTTGAAATATTTTAATTTATATTAATCACTATATTTCAAAATCAATTATTTTAGAAACTCAGTTAAATATTGTTAAATAAAAATTGTTTTTATAATAAAAACTGAGAAAAAAAAATATATAATTTTTTGTTAGGAAAAAGCCCAGGGAAATAAATTATAACCGTTTCGTTTAATTACTTATTTCCAGATGAAGCTACTTTTCAATTTGATTTCCCGTTGAAATATGGCATGGCCAATTTTGAAAGCAGCGTATGATGAAGCCTTCCGTAGACTTAGCTCTCCAAAATTTTCGCGCGGCTTCCGTCACGAATTTCACAGATCGTTCAACGCATGTGAACTGGGAATTTCTTGATGATCATATACCGATGAATCTCATTGTGACTGATTTTTCTCAACAGTGGGTGAGAAGATAAATCGTGGTCCATCCAGGCAATCATTTCCGAGTAGTCTTGATTTTGGGAACTGAGCTTTGATGGCATGAATGCTCTGATAGATTTCCTCTCTCGATCTTGCTGTCTTGCCTTAGAAATTCGTTGAAGACCGAGCTCTCTGTGATTTCTTTCATCTTGTCTCATGGCCATTATCAGATGTTCTGGGTGGTTAAAAAAACTATATTTATCGATCACAGAGTCAATAATACCAAGTCAATCTTCTGGCAGGTATAGTGAAATATTTGCGGAGCTGTGTCTAGGGAAGGCTTCACCAAAACGAAAAATTACTTAAAAAGCAATCTCTCTTTTTAATTTTGAAATTGGCATGGGTTAGAGATCAGAAATTCAGTTTTCCAACGGTTGTAATAACGTTGAATTTGGATAAAATCCTGAGGAGTTATGAATGCTTATGTGAACGCCGGACATTGGCAAAGAAAAAAAATCCTCAAGGAAAATCAAGTAAAAACATCTATTTTTTTATTTCTATGAAAAATCGTATTTAAGGGTTTTATAGAACGCTAAAAGCGAATCTGTCTAGCTTTTTCTTAAAAAAAAATTGTTGTCCTACTTTACTGATAGCGTCTTTTGATTATTGTAATGTTTTGCACATTTAAGTTCATTTGATACAATCGCCAATATTGTATTCTTGTTTTAAACAAAAAAAAACAAATGGATTGGTATATGAGAACCTTGAAATTCATGCAGAGCAAAGGCATAAAACAATAATATTAAAAATGATTGGAATTATATCAATTTTTTCTCGGCTCCTAGGTTAGAGGATCATGTTTATGTTATTGTTGGTGTGTAAATATAAAAGTATGAATTGCTATGTATTGAGAATACAGGGTTGAAGGTAATAATTCAGATTAAATAATAGTAATCAAATAAGGGATAAATTAAGGAGATTCCACGCGGTTTAGCAATATTAATATTAATCAGATTCTTTTTCGGACAAAGAACAAACGGGCTCGGGATCCTTGGGGTCTATACCTGAAGGGCAGGCCGAGATTGCTGGCGGGCCGCTCAAGGAGTCATAAAGATAAGAAAAATTGAAAGCACCATAAAAACTAGAGATAGGCCGAGTAGCAAGGTATAATAAAACCTGCTGCCCTAGGATACAAGGAGCAATAGAGACAAAAATTTCAAACATTTCTAAGGCCTCTTCGAAAATTCATATAGCATCAATCAATAAGGGGGTCCAAAAGGAGAGTGGGGACAAAATGTATCTTTCAAGAAAGAGAAGGGGAACGTGAGAGAAGAGGCAGCGGACACAGAAGTACAGAGAGTTCTAGCTAGAAGGTAGAACAGTAAGGTTCCAAGAGTAGAAGCAGAGGGTCCAGCTGAGCAGTCCATCCGAGACGGAGTCCGCGAGTCTGGCGGCAGAGAAGACCGCTGCGGGAGAGAAGACCAGACCATCGAACGGTGAATTGGCGAAGCGGCCTTTATCCGAGACGGCGAAGGCAACAATAAGATAAGTGCTAGTCCTTTCATTCAATGTGTACATTATTGTCTAATATTATGTGGCACCAGAGTAAGATTTTAAATAAGCAAGTTATCCCAGTATTCTCAAATGCATATGCTAAAGTCAATAGGGTTTTATAATGAGAGTAATTTAGGTTGTAAATTAGTAAACCAACAGTTTAATTAATAAAATTGTCTTAAATAAAGTAAGATCTTCTATCAAATTCTATTATTCTACTTATCCTGCAAGTCATCATATAGTTTAATTAAGTGAATTGGTAAACGCGACACCCTTGGAAAGGATCTCCAATGGCATTTATAATATACCAACCTAGAGACCATAGCAGGGGGGGGGGGATCTGTGGTCTCTAGCCTTTTAAGTTAAAATACGGTTTGATTGATGGCCTCCCTTCTGGAACCGATGCAAATAGAGAATGAATTAGATAAGTAAACTAAGTAAATGTGGTTTCTGGAACCCCCATCTGCCTTATAAAAGCAGTTTGCCAGAAGCATCTGAATGTTTGATGATGTGGTGTGAATATAGTGTGTTCTCAAAGAGGTAAAAACCTAAAAATTTTAATACAATTATTTTCCCGACCGGATTATTGGTATATTGATTTGCTCTTCCATTTGAAAACTCTTTGAAATACCCGCAAGAAAGGTTGCAAACTAAAAAAAAAACAGAGTAGAATCCTTTACATTGATGGACATGAGCTCCTTGCATGAGTACAACCAATCAGAAAAAGGATTGTACCCACCTTGGTTTTGAAAAAGTATGAATTTTTTTTGTTCTTATTTTTACTGTCAGAAGTTTTAATGAATTTGAAATATATTACATTTGACAGCAAATTGCAACATATTATTAGATGGTTACATAACTGAGAAACTAACAAAATACATAGCGGTTATGCTAAAGTTTCGTACGGAGAGAATACACTAATGAGGCAGGGATACTGATTGTTTGTCGAGGGCAGGGGCTTGGGTACTGCGTAATTTGTCCCGAGACAACTGCCCGTAATGAAGGGACGGATGAATACTTCGTTTGGGCTCCCCTGTACTTACATAATGTCTACTTGATTTAATATAGTACCCTGCTTCCAGCCACCATGGCTTCGTTCGATTTAATTGACTATTTCTGGAGCATATATTTCCATATCAATTCAATAAAATAACTTTTTTAATTACCTATATTTCTTTATAGATATATTACTTAATTAGAATTTGAACGTGCCAATATGATATAAATAAGTCTTCATTGTTTTAAATCCTCATAAAATAAAAAGGGGTATGATGACAGCCACAATATGCTCGTGGCAATAATCTATCTAATAAATTCGTGGTCCATATGAAAGAGACATCCCCTATCAAATTATTACCGACGAATATGACAGCTTTGATAAAATGGTCATTAATAAGGATAGAACTGTCTTTATTATATAAACAATTTATTGTCATTTACCCTTTTTTCTTGACGACTTAAAACATTTTTTTTTAATATTTTTTTTTATTTTTTCGAACGTTTTCAGTAACATCTTCATACTTCTTAATTTCATATTTATTACTGTCGTAAGTTGATTAATTTGCGCATGATTTATTGCGCTGCATAGAGTAACGATTCCCTATCTCTTTGCCTCCCTCTTTTTTTTTAACAACAAATGAAAGTTAGAACGTGCTCTAAACTAGTGTGATAGCTTGGTGTGGTAGCAGCATTGCAATACCGAAGAAATATAACCTTCAGCGTTACTTCAAAGGGTTTCATTATATCCTCTTAAATTTGAACATTATTAACAAATATTATTAACAATATAAAAAATCTAAATTACATTGAATAAAAACACACAAAAAATATGGTACCCGCCACCTTTCAGATAACCTATAAATGTGCCACCAGGTTTAAAAAGGTTGGAGGACTCCTGGCTTAATTTGTCGCACAATTCGTTTACCTTTAAATAGCTTCAATTTTCATCGATGAAACCAAATATTAGAATCTTATTATTAATGCAATTATTCATATCATAGAACGCAACATCGCGAACTTCCTGCCGGTCGAAAGTTTTTGTCGGGCAACTGCTGGTTTTTATTTATATATTTATTTATAACTAGCTGTACCCGCGCGGCGTTGCACGTGAAAAGAATTGCGATTTAAATAACCTCCCAATTTTTTTATGTTTCACTTTTAAAATATAATGTGAGTGACATTATTAATCATCATACTGTAATGTTTGTACAAAACGTTTACAAACAATATTTAAAAAAAAAGGAAAGATTTAAGTTTGATTTTCATTTTATTTTTAACACATTAATTATATATTGCACATTTCATCATACTTATTGCTATATGAAAGTAAACAAAAGTATTATAGTGAACATAGATCCACCGAGGAAACATATCGTTTAATTGAATGCCCTGACTTGCTTTGCTAAATGAAAAAAAAAGGAAGAAAAAAGATTTTTTTTTACAAATAAATCATTTTTTTTATTGTAAAGCTAGTACAATTATAAATGTGATTTTATTACTGATACAGCCAAAGGTCATCGGAAAAAAATGTGCTTCTTTTTTAATTAAGTAAAATTTGTTTAGTATGTTGAAACTTGAATTCTGAAAACATTTTCTAAAGGCACTTTAGATTCTTTTGCATTTCTATGCTTCAATATTAGAACTCTTACCGGGGGGGGGGGGCTACCAGAACTTTCAACGAAATGACCAGTTACTAACAAAAATATTGAATCTGAATATATCCGTGAAATTTTTCTCGGTAATCGACTGTATTGTTTAGAATTCGTCTCATTTCATTTCATTCTAGGGCAGGATCAAAAATATAATAAATTTTTCAAAACGACAATAAAGCTTCACGATTTTACAATTTTTTCCCCTAATCTCCGATTTTATTAACAAATGACTCTTTCACACTTGTTGAAATAATTTCACTCTTGTTGACATTTTTTTAAGTGAACTTGCTTCCACATGTATGAAGTTGTCATGACAACGATTATAAAATTACTTATTTTGTTATAGTTATTCCCCATTTCTCCCCTTCAGGGGAACATTTCGAAAAGTTAAACGCATATAAACCTTCTGGAAGAAATTCCCTAAATGATAGTGAAAACCGCATCGAAATCGACCTACTAATTTTCGAGTTTTGCGAACACAAACATAAGCAGGCTGAATTTATATATATATATATATATATATATATATATATATATATATATATATATATATATATATAGATAGATAGATAGATAGATAGATAGATAGATAGATAGATTTACAAAATAAAAAAACAGATAGATATTAAGTTGTCATAATATATATATATATATATATATATATATATATATATATATATATATATATATATATATATATATATATATATATATATATATATATATATATATTTATGTAAAATGGGCATTTCAAAAATATTTTGGGCCCCTAGTATTAGGGTACACGTTTCAGTTGTAGTATATCCTGGCAAGACTTGATATTATGAAGCCCTAAAAAGTTGTAGGTAAATACTGATAAATCAGGTTCTGGCTTCTGGACTAAAATCGAATTTGACACATGGCATGCTGCATGAATGAGTTTCAGATCCCTTAAAATTTAAATTTGTACATAATACCCCGACTAATCACCTGTATGTCTGGTTAGATTTAAAATAAAGTATCGATAGATCTTTGGATAAGGGAAATAAGGTATTTAATTAGGAGGGATACGAACCGGGATCGGATATTGGTTCAGTTAAGCCGGGCCTGTACTGTCAGACCTCAGTTCGGTCACACCGAATCAAGTTCTAATGAAAACGAATGTTAGTTCCAGTCGCGGGGTAGCTTGGCAACAAATCGTCCTGGGCTTAACCCCTACGTCTTCACTACCCCTTCCACTGACACTCGTTTGGCATGTACCAATCTAATAGAATAACATGAAAAACCAAATAATATTATATATAACATAATAAAATATAACATAAATATATAATTTTAATATGTATATAAAACAAAATTAAAAAAAAAAAAAGAGAAAATAAACCAATATCCTAAAAACAAACATTAGAAAAAAAAGTGGAAAAATGGAACAAATTTTGAACATACAGTTAGAATACTTTATTGAGATTTTATAAATGTGTACATAATAGAAATATTGTGAAGATATAAATATATATATATAAAATAAAGATAATGATAACGGAGAAATAATGAGAAGATACTGGGAAAAAAAAAAGCAAAAATGAGAAAGGAAAAGTTATGATATTCGCGTGGTCTTAAAAGGCCGTTTAGAGTAAAAAAAAAAAAAAAAAAAAAAAGATAATGATAAATAATTATATAAAAATAGAAATATATACAGAAAATTAGAAATAGATATAAAATAACAACAATATAACAGCATTTATATTAAATAAATATATAAGTAAGATAATATAAACAAAAAAAACATTTAACAAGAGAAGATAACTTTAGTCAGTAAAAAATGAAAATAAAAATATTTGCTATCTGAGTTTTTCACACTGCACCCTCAAATGTTCTAAAATGAGGTGAGGTAATTACATTCTTGCAATGAGTGCGGACACAGGCACTAAACGGGATAATATTATGGGGGTCACTGACGATCACTCCAATCCAATCACTTCACCCAAATGGAACATAAAACAACCTTGAATGTGAAATCCTATGTGGAGTAATGCGAATCAGCTGGAATTCCATCGGCCTTAAAATCCACTGTATTATAACAAAATCCAATCACTCAAACTGATCCTGAGTGTGGAAAACGGATGGAGTAGATCAATAAACTGTACAGTTTTTAGGCTGTGCTATACTAATAATAATAAAAATTGTTTTTCAATGAGTCCTGTTAAAATTAACGATATCGATTGTATAATTTTTTTTTTTTAAATATTGATATGAATAACTTATAATTTTTGCTTATTTTTTTACTTATATAATTATGTTATAAAACAAATATATATTTTAATTATAAGTAAATAAATGTTTTTAGTGAATTTATAATTTCAAACATGCATAAAATCGCATCCAGGCCTCATTAATCAGCAGCCACCAGGAGTCTCTGTTCAGTGCTGCTGCCATCCAGTTTCGGACTCCAAAGCTCCTTGCCTCTCCAGCCACACCGTCGATGACCTCCGTCAATAGACGCTTCGGAATCTCCGTCTTGCCCAGCCCATCTCAATCTGCCTCTTTTTGTTAGCGTGACGACATCAGGCTCACTAAAGAGGTCATATATTTCTTCATTCGTCCTTCGTCTCCATCTTCCACCGATAAGCACGGGTCCAAATATTTTTCCGAGAGCTTTACATTCAAATATGAGTAGACCTAGGCACGCATTCTTAGTCATTGTCCAGGTTCCCGTTCCATATGTAAGGACTGGGCGAATTAGGGTTTCAAACAATTTTCGTTTTTATAGTAACTACCCTGCTTCCTTGATGTTGTCTCAGCCCAAAGTAACAGCGGTTTGCGGACAATATTCTTCTCCTTGTTTCCGTTTCGATGGTGTTAGTGCACGTGATCTGGGATCCAAGATAGGCGAATTTCGAAACCCACTCAAAGTGGTATGGTCCAAACCTCATCTTCTCCCAAGGATGTATTGGGTGCTGTTCTGCTACTATGTACTTGGTCTTATCTTGGTTAATCACTAGAACGGTCATTCTGTTCTGCTAGAGAATGAAAAGCCTCTTCCACGGATTCCTTTGATCGCCCAACTATATCAATGTCATCCGCACAGGAAAGAGTTGAACAGATCTATTCATGATGGTTCCTGTAGTATGGATCCCGGAATCTCTTATTGCCTTCTCTAGTGCCAGATTGAATAATAAACATGTAAGTGCGTCGACCTGACAGATCCCTCTCCTAGATGGAAAACTTTCGGAGCGATCACTTCGGACCTGGACGACACATTCAAGGCCTGTCATAATCATCCTGATCAGTATTATCAAGCTTGCGGGGATTTTGAGCTGTCTCAATGCTCTTTAGAGACCCTCCAGATCAACACTATCATAGGCTGCCTTGAAATACACGAACAAGTGGTGCGTTTTAATGCGGAATTTACGTCCCCTTTCCAATAAAATCCTAAGACAAAAAATCTGGTTTGTTGTGGATTTGCCTCTTCGGAATCCTCATGGGTAGGGTCCTATTTCTCTTTCTGCCAACGGGAGCAGGCGTCGAAAAAGGATACATGACAGTACTTTGTTTATTATTCATAACTTATAACTTAGTTATTATTTTACTAATAATTGTATTAGAAAATCCATATAAAAGTTAATTATAAGTAAATAAACATTTTCAGTGAATTTATAATTTCAAATATGCATAAAATATCCACAATTTTTAATATTTTTTGGAGAGGGGGTCAAGATTAAATTATTTAATGTTTTTGCTATTGTAGAGCCACAATTTATAGCCCCATTATTGCATGTTTACGTGAGCATAAATCACTACCTTTCGGTAAAAAAATGGGTCAATGGAATGGAGCGATCGTCATTGGGGCCCCTTGAAATCGTCTTTACTCCGGGTACTCCAGCTGTTCCAAATTTAGTGTTCCATGTTCCATTTGGAGTGATCGCCTTTTGGTCGCCTTTAGTCCAATAGTATTAAAATGAAGAAATGTTGTTTATTTATCGACGTGACTCTGTTTTAGAAACTGCATTTTTAAAAATTGAGGGTTACTTTGTTTTACCTTAACTTCCTCCATATATTCAGGTTGTAATTTCATCATAACACTATTAGACTAATATTAAACCTAATTAGGGATTGATAAATTATTTGCCACTTCTATAATTTTGTTTTATTGAAAATTAGTTTCGAATGTTATACATTCATCTTCAGTTCAAGGTTTAAATGGGTTATGGATTAAATAATCCATTTAAACCTTGAACTGAAGATGAATGTATAACATTCGAAACTAGTTTTCAATAAAACAAAATTATAGAAGTGCCAATAATTTATCAATCTCTAATTAGATTGATAAATTATTTGCCACTTCTATAAATTTGTTATATTGAAAACTAGTTTCGAATGTTATACATTCAATCTCAGTTCTAAAAACACACAAAAAATTCAAAAATAAGCAATTCAAAATATAGTTTGGTATTATTACACATATTAAATATACATAACTTTAATATGTATAATAATAACAAACTATATTCTGAATGGCTTATTTTTTAATATTTTGTGTGGTTTTAGAACTGAGGATGAATGTATAACATTCGAAACTAGTTTTCAATAAAACAAATTTATAGAAGTGGTAAATAATTTATCAATCCCTAATTTTATTTCCTTTGGCTCTCCATGTAAAATCGATCACTCTAGCCATCAACCTTTATGGTAGAGCAAAAGCCCTTAATACCAAGAAGAGCATTAATAATTTTACAACTTAAAACAAAGGATTTGTCCAGTTCATTCACAGCCCACTAACACTTGATCGTGATATAAAAAGGGGGAAGCCTGTTTACGATTGGCCGGGAGCAGTATGAGGCTTTCCGGAACTTTTATTACTCGTTTAATGAAATGGAAAAACGAAACTAAGCAGTTTATGACACAGAGCCTAGCCAGTAAAACGCTCTTTAGCCAGTAAACGTAAACATGCACCTTTAAAGATAGGAGCCTATGTATTAATTTCTCACTTATAATGACGGAAATGGATGAAGAAAATTGACATAAAACGAGACTTTTAGCGCTGTAAAAGTGTATTTAGGTAAAGGGACTCACCTTTGATTTTTTTTTTGTATAGTTTTATCTTCATACTACTAGCTGTAGAAATACCAATCCCAAAACTTGTATTCACCAGGGAATTTATCTTAAAACGGCTACAAAAGAAAAAGTGTGTGCCAGAAAATATAGTTTGGTATTATTACACATATTAAATATACATAACTTTAATATGTATAATAATAACAAACTATATTCTGAATGGCTTATTTTTGAATTTTTTGTGTGTTTTTAGAACTGAGGATGAATGTATAACATTCGAAACTAGTTTTCAATACAACAAATTTATAGAAGTGGCAAATAATTTATCAATCCCTAATATTAAACCGTTTGAAGCCTTTGTACGTACTTAATCTAAGAATGAACATGCTCCACATCACCTTACATACACCTAACGGTTTAGATTTGGTTTCGTATGGTTTATTTGAAGATCGATCTTGGAGATAAAGCAAACCAACAGTTTATTTGTATTTCTTAAAGATTTTCTCTGCTGAAGGTGGTCGGTCATATGTCTCCTTGCATTACACAGCTTTTTTATCAAACCGCAGATTATCTTTTGTTAGTACATGCTACAGTCGAAAATAATGTTTTTGATGTTTCTCCGTAAAATTTACAGGAATGTGTATTTGTCAAATGAAATGTTTTAAAATTGTGTTTCGATGAGTCTAATTTTCGATAACTTAAATTTCAAGGAATTGTTCATTTTTTTTTTTTTTAAATATTATAATAATTGCATAACCGAAATACAAACCGGTCAAAAATTAAACTTACAAGTTTGTCTAAAAAAAGGAAAGGAGCCAAATTACACCTTGCGGCAATTTTTATTTATGGTGGAAACACGAGAAATATAGTTAATGCCTTGAATGCTTATAAAAATGACTTGGCCATTGAACTGGTATTAATAATAGTAGTAGCTTTATTCACATTTACATCACTAATATTTATAAATTATACTAATAGATGATAAAATATATTGATTTTTCTCATAACTTAGGCAAAAAACCTATCTCTGTTATTTCCGCATTAGCTACCAAATAGTTTTCTCATAGTACAACAGAATCCTTATCACGCTTAAGGAACCATAATTCAATATTTTTCAGCAAGTAGTGAGTGCTAACAGTATTTCAAATTAAAAAAAAAAAAAACTCCTGAAATAATTATACAGTATCCTTCTAGATCTATTTCACTCCCGCCACTTTTTTTGGGATAAATCAACCTATGTATGTATCCAAGAGGCATACCTACAGAATAGTGGGCACTCATATAGTCACACTCAAACATGTAGTTAGCCATTTAAGATGGAAGAATTTAGCCATTTTAAATACAAGTCTTCACTGTGTACGATTTGCTTGCAATAATTTTTCGAGCTATAGAGGTGAATAGTATGTTCCATCGACCAAGAAAAAAATTGGAAGAGGTCTTCGGTATCTTCGGTTATCTGGAACCTTCATTTCAGTATGATTTTCTGATATATATATTTCAGAAAAAAACATTCGTTTAAAAACATATAATTAAGCATTTAATTTGCTCGTCCTATTGGGAAGGTATTGGTGTTGGGTCTGTTGGACAAGCGTAATGCGCTGTCAAATGAAAATTCTTATTTTTTGTGATCTTAATAAATGAATACCGACAATACAATAAAAAATTTGATAACAAATCCAAAAAAAACATAGCACAAAGATAAAAATACGTAGCGTAATATATTATAATTGTTGTATAAAATTTCCAAGACTTTAAATTTCAACAAAATGATTCAAAGGACAAAGCCAAATTATTCAGAGTTTATACTTAAAAAAAGATCTTTTAAATTGCTCATGAGAATGCCAGTCACTTTTAAGTCCTTTTGTGTGTATATGTCAATAAATTTTATTCTTTTTTAAGAACGGTAACAAAAAGGGAGATAGATGATAAAGTTTAAAAAAAAAATCGGGTCGCCTCCCAATTTTCTTTTAAGAAAACCGTTTACTAAAATTAATCATAAAACCGATAATAAAATTGATCTGAAAACACCAAAAGACCTTGATAATGCAGTTCATTCCTCTACCACTATAGTACGGCAAGCTTTCTGAACTGCTCCCAGCCATATTCCAAGAATTCCCCCAAAAAACCATACATCACTCCTCATAGAACTCATTCAAATCAAGCCCCGTGCTGGATCATTGTGGCAATGTATTAGACATTCCGCCGATCGCCACTCCTATAACAATTATTCTAAGCCATAAAAGTGGGAATTGGTCACCTTTGTATCATAATCCAAAAATTCCTACCCATCCTTCTCTCTGATGATGACTATTTCCAATTGAATATCTCTCATAGAACTCTAAAATCCCACCATATTTCCCATCCCCCCGGCGAAATGATCAATCCTGGGCAACATCAGATGAAGATAAAACCGAGGAAAGTTTAATTAAATAACATTTTGTTTGTCTGTAAAAATGGTATGGGTGGTTTTATGAACCAATATTACTTATTGCCCTTTAATTTGGGAGATTGTACAATTTAGCACTAAAAGAGTTTATTTATTTCAGTAATATTATTATTCTTTTAGTTATGATATTATAACCGTGTTAAAGATGATTACTTTACTTTAATTTTTTTTAAATTTATTTATTTTATTATTTATCTATTATAACTTTAAACGCCAAGACATATTGAAATAACAATTTTAAAGAATGTGGACTGGAAACTGAAAATATCATCCGCTATTCAAATTAGCATTCCTGAATCTAATATCATCATTAATTCATTTTGTATGCAATATAAACATCTAATCCATACATAAATTAATTTAATTAGAATTAATTTGTCATATTAGACATATTTAAACAACTCTTATAGAGGTTTCATGAAAAAATAAATACGAAGAAACGGTTACTTAATAATTATTTAACGTATAGTTCGAGGATTTCAATAGTTATGGAAATGATAGATATATAGCTTTGACTATCTATTATTTAAATAACCACAACATTTTTGATACAATGCACCGTTTAGGAATTATAGAGGAATACACAAAAAAAAGAGTCAAAAAATGGCTGCCAAAAATTCTCGTAAAGTCGCCCTTGTTAGCATTTTTTTTTTCATGTTGTACTCATATATACAACTTAAAAAAATAAAATCTTCTAAAATCGTAGAAACCCTCTACTGACTGGCATACTATGAGAATCAGCAATATATTTGGGATACATTACAATACTATCACTATTAACAATACTAACACATTTATTAAAAGTTACAGTGTTAAAATACTAACACATTTATTAAAAGTTATACCAAAGTTACAGTGTTAAAATACTAATACATTTATTAAAAGTTACACCAAAGTTACAGTGTTAAAATACTAACACATTTATTAAAAGTTACACCAAAGTTACGGTGTTAAAATACTAACACATTTATTAAAAGTTACACCAAAGTTACAGTGCTAAAATACTAACACATTTATTAAAAGTCTTGTGTTGAGACATTACTTACCTATTTTTTAAAATTACTTCCAGGTGTATGTATGTTCAATGGGTAATTTTTGACGACAATTTACCAACTTTCAATTTAAATTTTCGGAATGTTCGCTACACTTTGCAACAGCCAGACTCGCAGTTTTGTATTGAAACATCGCTTACGTATTTTTTAAAATTACTTCCAGGTGTATATTCGATGGGTGACCTAAATCTCCTACTGGCTCCTAGACTATGTGGTATGGATAGTTGAATATAGCACTAATACCTATTGCCATTGTGTAGTAGATTGCATTATTTAACAATAAAAAAACCAAACAGTTTTATCTCTCTAAAAGTTATTAGTATATGTTTTAGAGTATCAAAAGTTTCTTTAGGATTAGAAAATATCAGAGTCCTAACCAACGAACATTAAATTTTAATTTATACAATAATTTTGTAGTTACAATTACAATAAGTTTTTAAGATTCTTCCTTGGATTGTCAAATCAATTATTCAGGCTCCTTCTTCATGGGGATACACATATTATCTTCTTCCTGACATTTTGTCCTCACATTCCCAGGGAATTTTTTAGAGACAGGTGAAGAATGACAGGTTCTCTGAAGAAGCCCTCAGTAACATATGGACGATATATTAGAAAGAAGATAATAAATCCCTCAGGTGAATAATCTTAAAACGCCATAATTTAATGGAATTTATGAGTTATTGTGTTGTGAGGATCAAATTAAATTTCAAAAACGATGTATGAAAATACTCTATTTAATAAAAGAAAATTAAAGATGAACAAAAAAAAAAAAACAACTAAAAATGGAGAAATTACCACCATAGAATTACTATAAATCAAAAATATATAAATTACATCAATAGAATAAATGCATAATTAATATGTTATGTATTTTCTTCATTCATTGATATACAGCATAACAAGAAAAATATATATCTCATTGTAAATATATAACATCGAATTGACAACATGAACTATTATTATATTAAAAAAAAAAATAATCTATATAGGTATTAAGAATCTATACCTTTTAAACAAAATTGGAAAAAAAAAATAACATACAATCCACTTATATTTTGATCAACAATACATTTTGATTAGCCATGCTAACATTATAGTAGTTCAAGAGATGAAATCTAAATTTCATCATGATATTAATTTACATAATTAGAATATAAAAACAAAACAAACAATTGCCAGCAATGAAACAAAATAAAATAAAACGTTATATAATAAATAAAGTAACTAAGTCAAAAAATTATGAAATAAAATTAAAAGCACCGATAGGATGGATAAACTGGAAATTTAATAAGACAAGACAAAGAAATAGATATAGATATTAAGGTATTAATTAAATTAACAAAGAAACTGAATAAGAAAAACAGAAATAAACCATCACAGCCATAAAAAAACACTAACTTGAAGTAGCTGTTTCAAAAACAGTGAGTATAAGTTTAAATATGTATATAATAAATGATATATTTTGTAAATACATATGTATGTTTCACAGAAGATAGTGGATTCACTATCAGTAATCACCAGTATAATTTTAACATTGTTCACAGTCAGGTAATTAAGTTTTGACTGGAGATGTGACTCTACTTTAAGCATCAGGAAAACCAATGAGTGGTCCAAAGAAAAAACCAAAAACATATTATAAACTAGTAACAAATGATCAATTTCAAAATTAAGATGTGTGCCCTTGAGATGCTGGAGTGTAAAAAATAAAAATGATTGCCCAGAAAAAAATGGAAATAAAAAACTCCTTAAAATACAAGAAGACATCAGTTTCCATTATAACATCAATCCCACTTTTCCCGCTCCGGTTGGAGTACATAGGGCACACAACGAAATAAACAACTAGTCACACGTTGAAAGTATTTATTCCAACCAAACAGGAAAGAAAAAAAAATAAGACACAACAGAAAAAATACTAGAGGAAAACCATAAGTAAAAAAATAAAAATAAATGAAAAGCTTTCTCAATTTTTTTTTCACGAAATATTTCCTTTTATAAAAATAATACATGATCCAATGCATACAGTGAAACAGCCTATATATAAAAAATATATTTATACCAATACATACTTACACATATACACCATTAATCTAAAATTACTACTAAATAAAAACATAGTCTGATACCACATTAATTCAATTATTGAAATAATAAGAATATAAAATGGAACACCCAAGTAAATCATTAAGTTCAAATTACCAACACATCAAGAGTAAGCAATTACTTTAGACAAACACTTCTTAAACTGTAGATACATATATATCTCTATATATGATTACAAATAGACATCTTGTAATTAATTAAAAATTCTATGGTAACATAGAACCAGTTTCGATAAATATTACACAGATTAAATATTGTCATGGTAAATTCATCATTAAACCTGTTTACAGTTGACAAGAATATTATTAATAAAAGTTTCAATTTCACAAATTTTAAACCCACATAGAATCGAGTATGGTACATGAGATATTATACTTAGCTTTATATACATCTACATTAGACACTGTAATTTATCATAATGAAATTTGATTTAAACAGTAAATTTTATTGACTTATTTATTAAAAAAAATATATATATATATATATATATATATATATTACCTAACATAATCAGGACCAGGAATCACAAAGGAACAATGATTAGTTACCAATTTAAATTTTTTCAATATTCCAACTCCAAGTATTCTCCATCAGTATATATGAAATTGTTAGTGACTCTACAATCAAACTAGTTCAGCGAAAATATATATATATATATATATATATATATATATATATATATATATATATATATATATATATATATATGTGATTAAGGAAAATGTCAGTGATTTTAATAACCACTGACAAAATTATTTAATCCGATCAGGATTGATTACATTAGCATAATTTCTTTTTTTTATCTTTATGGAAACTTAAAATTATATTTTATGAAAAGAAAGTAAATATGCTGTGCAGACTTTGTTAAAAAGCTATTGTAAAATGAATTTTTAACTTATGATGCAATAATTAATGTTACAAAAATAGGGTTGATAATGCAAACAAATAAATAAGAAAAAAAAAATCAGGTTCATATAACAAAAATATTTATTCATATCACTTTTACTAAAATTATATAAAAATTAAAACAAAATAAATACAACCAAACTTTATTAAATTATGCTATAACTATAACCAATCATTAACCTTGCATTCTCTGTCATCTGAAAAGTATACACAAACATCAGTTTTGCTGTTAAACTTGAACTAAATAAACTAAATTGGTTCTTTCCTTAATTAAAATATAACCCTTTTTATAATGTAGAATGAATAATTAAAATTAAAAAGATACTGAAAAGTATTAATTATTTATCAGTATTATGAATAACGTGGTTTTAATATTATATTTAAGAATATTCTAACATTGAGCTTACATACCAAATAGCACTTACTTAATAACAAAATAAGAGGGAAAAAATTTAAAGCACAAAACAACAAAAACTTTAACTTCATAAAATTATTATAAAGATGGCATAGCCATAGATTTCATATAATAGGGATTACTATTACTTCATAACATTTCTTATGATTCCTGGCCTCCTGAAAACATAATGACTTGATAACCAAAAACAACTCTTAATACAATATGTAACAAGAACATTATTATTTAACAATAGAAAGTTTAGGTGTACACAATGAACAACATTTAAATAGACTTATTATCTAAATATATTTTTATAATGTTGTAGGCGCGCTATTTCTTATTTTTAAGGAGTTGCCTTACTAAATCGAAGACTTTAACAGAGAGTATTTTTTTAAATATACACACATATTATTATTAGAGATAAAACAATAAATTTCTGGCAAGAAAAAAAAGAAGTAAGGTGGTAGTATTTTTAGTTGCTATGAAATTCTTAGAATAATCTTGACACAAATCCAGGATATAATAATAATAAAGGCCGCCATATTAAAACAGCCATGTATATACAATTCAGTTTGACTAAATCCAGTAAATGACTCATTAATAGAAAATAACATTTTATAGTCTTAAAGTCAAGTAACAGTATTGACAGGACACAATGTTGTTATTTTTTAAAATTTACATCAAAGAAGTAGTTAAGACAATGACCGATCAATCGCCAGCATAACAATATTCTACAGTCCGCCCCTTTCGGGTAATACCAAATATCAGCTTGCTTACTCAAACAACATGAAGATCGGCCCAATCCCCACTCAGACAGGCCCAGGCCCGTTGTTACCTTCCTCTGGAATATTGTTAACCAATCTCCTCAAGTCATCTTGAATTGGAGGAATCCTCGGTTCGGACGGTCCAGAATTGGAAGGCAAAATCTGATTGGCCATCGGAGATATCTCAGGATCCACGTCACTCGGGGGCTCGCTATTCTCCTCATTTTCGGGTACCTGAGCTTGGATGATGAATTCCTGAAGGTGTGCCTGCTGGAGTATCAGCGGCAATTCGTAGTGGTGGAAGAAATAGAGCATCGAGTGCTGAAACAGAACACAGGGAATAAATTTCAAAGATATAAGCTAGACACAACTTCCTATATCATATCATAAATTCATAGTAAAGTAAGTCATTTTTATCCCATCTAATATGGATGGTATCTAATATGTCATTATAAAAAATAGTTTGTATCAATAAAAACATATTATCCTATAACCAAAAAAAACGTCTACCAAGTGCTCATACATTAGTACAGCTTCCTCACTATTTCTATAGCTTACATAAGGAAAAACCAATGTACAACTTTATGTTTTAGATGTTTATCTCAAACATCCGAATAACAAAACGGAATCAGAATCATCGATTACGTAATAAAAGATTCTTATATCGAAGAAAACTTCAAAAATTAGAATAAATCGATTAAAAATCCGATTCATAAAACGGAACCAGAAATCTGGAATAAACCTAATAAATGATCCATATATCGAAGAAAACTTAAAAAATAACGGTAAATCAAAATCCGCATGCGCTATCGAAAAACCGAATAAAAATATCTGGTGTGCCCACTCACACGACTTTCCTTACCACTTTGAAAGTCCAAAAGAAAAATTGATTAATATATCTTCGCTAAATCCGATTCAGACATTTATTTAAAAATATATTTAACTTTGTAGGCATTTAAATTATCTTTCAAATGAGCATCTGGAATCTCCGGGAAATCTATAGCTTTCGAGTAATCAAATAACTAACTAAACCAAGGTAAACCGGTTTCAATAGGAACGTTTTTAGAATATTCTATAACATGTGTACAAAGCTCAAACCGCAATATCTTTGCTAATAATCGTCCGATTTGGATGATTTTTTTTTTGTTTTTGTAAGAAATTTAATTACCTTTCGAAATATTTTGTAGCGATCATTAAAAAAATTATACTTTTTGAGTTATGCGTGAATGAAGTTTAATTTTCTTCATAACATTTTTTTCTGATTTTTCTCGGGGAAGTGCTACATAGCAAAAAATTAAGTAGATTTTAGGAATGTTTCATCAATATCGTTACAGCCATTTTGGCGCTACAGTCTATAAAGTCTCGATTCCTATAACGAAGAAAACATAAATAAAAGTAATTCGAAATGCGCATGCGCGATGATAAATCCGATATCAAATTCGGAATTAGCGTCCTTAAAAATCTATTTTCTCCAACCAACAGGACGAGCAGCTTTCGAAATACAGATGTACCAAGGAAAGTACGTTTGGGCATGTGTAAGCGAAAGTAGTAGATGGAATTTGATAAAATTCATAGGGGAACATCAAGGTACTAACCTGCACAATCCCTAAAATTTCTTATAAATTGGATTACCGGAAGTAGGTGTTATGCCCGTAACTTGGATTTGACTACAGATAGACACGAGACCAAATATGTTCTTTAATGTCAAAAGCGTAAAGCGCGAATGTAAATTTTCGATTCTGAGGACGTAATTTTTTTTCAATTCCTGCATGAACTCAAGGAGGAAGAAATATAATTATAACAAACATGCAATGTTGGCTAATAATTTTAACTCATATGTGCTTCCAGTGACATGAAGTATTTTAAGAAAAGAAAATACGTGCGTGGTCTACCTCATTGAAGTAGTAACAGCACTAAAGGGTGGTTGGTCATACGTTCTTAAAAATTATTTACACAAAAATTAAATAGGTTATTAAATACATGTAATAGTTGTATAATTAATTAAATTGTTAGGGGTTTCTATCAGTTATTTAAAAATTGAATAACGCAGAAAATTAGTTAATAAACTCACCATTTTCAAAAATTACATTATACCAGGGTTTAAGGGCAATAAGTAATATAGATTAATGTAAAATAAATAATTAGAGAAGAAAACAATTTTTTTTTTTTTCGTGATGATGACAGGAAGGAGCTTCAAAAATATGTGAAAATATCTGTTCGGAAACCGTGACCAACCAAGGGCGACAAGGATTTGTAACACCTGCGACAGATTTCTACATTGCAAAAGCAAACAAAAACTTTGATCCTCAACGTATTACTACGGAGTACCAATAAAACCATGGTGCAAAAACATAATTGTGTAGCAGAAGATTTTTAAATGGTTTTATTTTTACTTTATGTGCAGTGATGGTTGGTCGCATAGCAAATAATGAAGGAAATAATCTGGGTCGCGGTCAAGACTAAAATCAATTAGTAGTAACTGTTTATTTAATGCCGACGTTTACATAACTCCTTTGTATCTTTATTTTTAGCCCTGAAGAAGACCTACAATGTAGGTCGAAACGTCGGCATTTTATTTTATTCTTGACCGCCATCCGGTCCATCTTCTTCATTGTTTTATTATTACATTCATTTTCTTTTTTGTTCAATAATTTATTAAAATTGTGAATATAATGGTTGACCGAATTTTATGGATACTGCATGTGATTTTTGGGCTTCAATAAATGTTAATAAAACATACATTCCACCAAATGGTTTTATATATATTCACATCTCAAAACCACAAATGGACAAAAATAAAAACTCAAATCATACTTAAGTCTAATATAATTTTGTCTAAATAAAGGTTAGAAAATAACCTGATCTAATCTTCGTTAATATTTTGTGAAAAGGAAAGCAATGTATTAACGAGATAGCAATTAATACCTTTAGCATTGCTACATATTCGCCAAGAACTTGTTCTTTTGTTATTTTTAATTCGCATGGCTGTATTTGTATAACGAAAAAATTGGTAGGAAGTTTTAATGTTCAAATCTCAATTTCGGCGCTCAACAAAAACGTTTATGATACATTGCACAAATAAGACAACAGCCATTCCATGAAACATTGATAAAATAAGATAATTTGAGTTCAGCATAATGTATTATTTTATTTTTTTTTTTTAAGAAAAAGATTTAAAGTCCATACTATGTTTTAATATTAATTTATTAGTTTTATAACCATAGATTTAAAATTAATAGGCTCAGCCTAGAAAAATATTTTAATAAAAATTTAATCAAAGATGAATAACTAATAATATATTTTTGTCAGAAAGATGAGTAAAGTTTTATTCATTTTCATTTATGTACGTTATTTATTCAGTTATATTCAATTGAGATGCTAGTTAATTTATTTTATTGTAGAACATTTAATTAGAAACAGGAAATATATAGGATTTTATTTTGCTAATTTATAATTCACGAAAAACGTATAAACAAAATAAAACCTTACATAAAAATATACATTTTTTTCATCACGATACCTCAATTTCTCAACACATATTCGAAAGTATTTCCTGTTATGCGTACATATCACCAAAATCATCGCAGATTCTAATAAAATCATATATTTTTTAAGCTGAAATTTATTTTGAAACCTTGTTTGTTACAGATTTTGATTAGCATTTTTGTAATAAATTTAATATATTCTGTATCTTTACTTAATAATAGATACCGAATCTTCGAAATAAGAAACCAGAGGCATTATACCGCCTAGAGCTAAATTTTTTCGGAGGAATTTTGGGCGCATAATCGAGAGATAGAATAGATAGACAAAATGCCAATTAGATTTTACTTTAGAAATACATATTATTTAGAATAAACTAAACATATTCAGCGCAGATCAAAAGTCGTCTCCTGAAGACCAAAATAATTTTTTAATGCGATAACATTTATATATATAAATGCTAAATATATTACCATATAGATGGTATAAGGGATTGAAATTAACTCTTATTTTTCTCTTGGAATACAAAGAAGCTATGATTTAATTTTTTTTTATTTGAAATTTAAAAATAAAAGTCAATGTTAAAATTTTATTATTTGTGCATAAATATAAAATTATTTCGAATATTTTCGATATTGTGGTCCATTATTATGTTATCGGAGGCGTATTTTTTAAAAATACTATCGATTCAAATGAACGTATAATGGACCTCAATATCGAGGATATCCGAGTGATCTTAAAATTGTTAATATTTTCAAAAACTACGCCTTCGAATACATAATAATGTACCTTAATATCGAAAAACTTTAATCTTCATACTCAAATAATAAAAAATTAGCACAGAATTTTATTTTTTGATTTCAAATATAAATATCTGATGTGGATACCGTAAGACTTCCTTGTACGCCAATTAAACTATAAACACACACATACCACTATAAAAATGTTAAAAACGATAAGAACGGACCTTGAAACATGCATATCCATGCAAATCTTATGATTTATGATTTTTTGCACGATTCGTATTCCTCCCTTCTAAGAAGTAGGGAAGCCAAAAAACAAAACAGTTTCAGGTAACGTATCACTTCCGGCTATCCAATTTTAACCAAAATCTACTATAGTATTTATATTGATACAAAAGTCTTATATACAAAATATGAGATATTTTGCATTATATTTTAATATAATTTTTGATGAAGATTCATTATGACCTTCATGTAAAGTACCACCCCTGCCTATCCAATATTAACCAAAATATAGTATAGTATTTTTATTGATACAAATTATACACTGGAAGACTTTTTAATTAACAATTATTAAAACTTGTGAACATTTATTTCATTTATCTTCCATTAAAACCCCACTGACACTCTTCTACATTACCCCAGCACTCAACGTTTCGGGGTATTGCACCATCTTCAAGAATATAACCTGCAATAAATGAATATTTTAAAAATATTCATAAATTAAATAAATTCATAAATGAAAACATTTTATCGCATTATTTTCACATTTCAAACTACAATCACATTAAAAATTATTAGGAATTATTAGCAAAAAATCATTTACACAATACGATCTCCCAGAATTAAAATTAGGGTTACATAATGATAATAAAATCCAACACAAAATATCAAATATGAAGGACAAAATAGAATATAAAGAAAGGCAAAATGTTATTTATAAAGTAAATTGCAAAAAATGTGAAAGTGTATATATTGGTGAGACTTAAATAAACTGGCCACTAGACTTAACCAATACACCAATAATTGTAAAAATAATAAAAATGTTGAAGCTACAGCATTAGCTCAACATAGCATGAAGTCCAACCATAAATTTGATTTTGAAAGACCAAAAATTTTGGATATAATTTGAATAAATAATAAATAAATAAAAAAAAATAATGGAAGCAATACACATAACTAAAAATATAAAAGAAGCTATTAATTACAAAACAGACACAAGATGTTTAAATAGTAATTATGCAGATAGAATTAATATATTAGTTGACATCCGCATGATGGTATAGAAGGATCAATCAAATTTTTTGTGTGTTCTTAGAACTGAGGATGAATGTATAACATTCGAAACAAGTTTTCAATAAAACAAATTTATAGAAGTGGCAAATAATTTATCAATCCCTAATTAATATATTAAACTATAATAGAACATACAAAATCAAGTTCCTTTTCGAAGAATATTAATTAAATTTAAAGCTCCAATGGAATCATCATGTCAGTGTTGAAAATATAAAGAAAAAATAATAAGAAGAAAGATCTAAGGGGAAGAGATAAATAAGTTAACAGTTGACCAGATTTAAACTAATTCAGACAGGTTTAAGTTCAATGTAACATTGCAATAGATTGATCTATGCTCCTACTAACTAGCATTTTAATTTAGTGAATACAAAATATTGAATACTTTTATAATTAGACAAAATAATAGTGATTGTGTATTAAGTATGGACAATATAGGAATCAACTTTGTAAGTAATATATTGATTTTCAACCAGCAGAAAATAGATTTAAATATACACACAAACACATACACATATTAATTTTTAATGTGATTATAGATAGAAATTGTTTGAAATGTGATACAAATACGTTGAATGCTGGAATTGATGTGGAAGAGTGTCAGTAGGGTTGTAACCTAGTTGTGGTTAGTTACTTGATGTTACGTAGTGGTTTTTTTGTTTTCCTTCTCACCAACAGTTACCCTGTTAGAGAGCCGTTTATTGATTTAACATACATGCTCCATGCTCTGACAGCGTATGGCCTTGTAAGAGCTTATTGATATCCATCATAAAATATTAATGAATTAAAAAATAGATATTGTATATATATTTATTTATGATGTGTTATTATTTACAATAGTTGTAACGAGAAAAAAAATTTAAGATTGGATAAATAAGTAAATACAATCATGTAAATAAAATATATAACTAGAAATAAATAAAATAAAATATAAAATATAGCACCATAATAATAGGCAATTATCTGATAAACTGCTAACGATAGTAAGCTAGTTAACGGAAAAAGTTATAGAGGCAAAACTTAATAATTACTTGGACAAAACTCACATAAAGTTTAAATAATATTATTCAATGTGGTTATCATAATTAATTTTCCATTTTGGCAAACCTAACTTTGAATAAACACGAATAACGTTATAGTTTATCACCTACTGAATGCAACTGGCTCACTTCTGCAGTAAAGTCGAGCATGGCATCATTTTTTTCCGTACATACTACGGATATCATAATCCGGAAATCAAAATCGGTATATTTATTATGTTTTATGCCAAAATAAACAGTAAAAAAAAAAATTGTTAAAGTTTTTCAAAGGAAATATGTATTTTATCGAAAAAAGTTACATACAAATGTTGTTCACCTTAAAATTACCTACAAAAAAGGTTCAGTTACATTTTAAGCTAAAACTAACGATAACAGACCTACAGAGCGCCAAACCTGTGAAATTTTCGGTATTCCAAGAAAAACCTGCATACCGCGAACTCTACACTCATAAAGAGAGTGCACGATGTGTCCGTGGCGCGATTTTGATAAAAATACTTTGAGTGATTCTAAATTGAAAAAAAGTTGACCCATATCATCCCGTTTTGTCCAATGGGTCTTAGGAGCAGAGAAAAAATAAAATGAAACATGCTGAAAATGCTTTATTTTATATCTCGTGTTTGAAGAAGGATATCGACATGATTTTTTCAGCTAAACATTTGTTTCTTGGAGTATATTAAAGGAAAAATATAAACATTAAAAAATGATTACTTTTGATAAAATCAATTTAAAAAAGTGTTTAAATTATTAAGTAAACTAGCCTCATAGATTTTTTCACACCAAAAATTATTGCAGATTTAGATTCAGCACATCAAAAAACCTTAATGTTAGAAAAATCATCGAAATTTGTTTTCAGTCCCGAGTGTTCCCAAACTGTTTAAAGACACAAAATTACATTTGGGTTTGAAGTTCTGTATCTCTTCTTCAGTTAACCTGATATCGACGTTCTTGGGCTTGTTAAAAAGAGGGGAGTTTCTAATTTTTTGATTCGCTTGAAAATTTGAATATAGGGTTTTTCAAAGTGCTAAACCCAAATCTGACGCGTTTTGAATACAAAAATTCTGTCAGTATACTTCACTCGGTAAAAAATACATTTGTCATTACATATAAGCCAAAACACCCTTCAGGTCATCTAAAATTCAATTATTTCGTTTTAAAAAATTATATCACTAAAATTTACTATATCTGAATCACGAATAATATTTTTATATTACACATAAATACGGCCTGAAAGGTTCTTATATATATCATTCCATAAACATATCATAATATAAAAACATTATTTGTGATCAAGAAATATTACACTTTTATAACACCGCTATAAATATTATCATAGAGACAAAAAATAAGAAAAAGTAATATTAAATATCAGAGAGATCAAATTTTTTTTTAAATGAAATAATTAAATTTTGGAGTGTTCTGGCAAGTCTATTGAGTCAAAAAAACATAGATCAGTATTATAATAGGGTAAACATATATTTTTTGACTACGATAATGTTTATAGTGGAAATGAAAAAGTGTAATATTTACTATTACTTGATCACCAATAATATTTGTCTACTATGATATGTACATGGCCTTGCTTGGCTTATATGAAATATAATTTCAAATATTTAAGGCCGTATTCAAAGTGTTATAAATAATATAAAAACATAATTTTATTTTAAAAAATTTATTTTATTAAAATAAATTTTATTTGATATAGTAAATTTTATATTTATTAATTTTATATTTATTTTATATAGTAAATTTTATTTATTATGGAAACTCCCCTCTTTTTGACAAGTCCAAGAACGTCGATATCAGTTAAACTGAAGAGGAGATACATAGCTTCAAACCCAAACGTAATTTTGTGTCTTTAAAAATTTTGAGCACACTCGGGACTGAAATTTTTTTTTTGTTTTCGATGATTTTTCTAACATTAAGGTTTTTTTTATGTGGTGAATCCAAATCTTCAATCATTTTTGGTGTGAAAAAATCTATGAAGCTAGTTTACTTAATAATTTAAACACTTTTTAAAATTTATTTGATCAAAATCAATATTTTTTTAATGTTTATATTTTTACTAAAAAGAAATGTTTAGCTGAAAAAAACATGTCAATATCATTCTTCAAACACGAGATATAAAATAAAGCATTTTCAGCATGTTTTATTTTATTTTTCTCAGCTCCTAAGGCCCATTGTACAAAACTATAGGAATTATTTTCAATATAGAATCACCAAAAAAATGTTGATAAAAATCGGCGACGGACACATCGTGCATTCCTCTTGCCAGTTATTGGCGTAGATTACGAATATGATGATCGATAATTAAGCTGAAGTTGAATGCAGAGAAGACAAAGGCAATTGTAATATGTTCCCATCACCTCCTTAAAACTGTTACTAATATCCCAACCTTGTTCCTAAGCAATAACCCCATTAGGTTCTATCCAACCATAAATAACCTTGGAATCACCGTTGACCAAACTCTTTCCTGGAAAAACCATGTTTCCAATATCTCCTGTCGTACCTTTTACACTTTAAAGCGATTAAATTACCGCCGTCACCTATTTCCACTTGAGACCCGTAGACTCCTAGTTACCTCCTTAATACTTCCTCACTTTGATTACTGTTGTGAGGTGTGCGGGGGTGTCTCTGGGGACCTCGAGGCAAAAATAAAACGTTTGATAAATTGCTTTTTACAATTCATCTTCGGGATCCCGAGGGACGCCTTTGACTGTCGATATTACGAAGAGTTGAAGTGGGTTTACCCTTCCTACGGTCGTAAGTACATCCTGGCATCCTTCCTCTACAAAGTTATCCGATCCCGCCGTCCATCATACATTTCCGACCTCCTTCAATTCAAATCCTCAGTTCATTCTCGTCATACCCGGTCTCGGCCTTCAGATTTATATACAGCGGCCCACCGATCCGCAGCTTTCGACAGATCTTTTCTTGTCCGATCTTCATCCTTATGGAATTTCATTCCTCCTTCCATCCGTCGCTCCAATACTCGTATAAAGCTGAATAACTTTTGTCTGTAACTTTTTTTTATAAAATGCATATTTCTAGAAAAAAGAAAACCCACTTACAGCAGGGTTTTTTCTTGAAATACCGACAATTTAACAGGTTTGACGCTCCATAGGTTCGGTATCGTTAGTTCTAGCTTAAAATGTAACTAAATCTTTTTTGTAGGTAATTTTAAGGGAAACAGCATTTATTTGAAAATTAATTTGATAAAACACATATTTCCTGAAAAGAAAAAAAAATCTTTTATTCAGTTGATTTTGGCTAAAACCCTAAGAAAGTTACCGATTTCGATTTCCTGATTATGATATTCGGAATCTACGCAATAAAATTTTAAAAAATGACACCATGCTCAACTTCACCACAGAAGTGAGCTAATTCATTTAGAAATAAGGGTATAGCTGATAGACTATTAGAACTTTCTAGGTTTGGCACAACTAAAAGGGTAAAAAATCCCCCTTTTCTTCTGGAAATAACCCTAACGCTATTAAAACTGGACTAATCCAGTTTTGAGTCCGGTCTGTCGACTTTTATATTTCTGTATTTTTTATAACGATTTTATTTTTCGTCAAAGGCCAATTATATATTTCAAAACACAGTTATACAAAAGCCTAAGAATTGAATACTTCCACAAAGGCAAGGCTTGCTAAAATCATTCCACCTAACTCTCTACACCCATATCCCAGAATTTCGTCAAAAGCATGCCATTTAAAAGCCCAGCTTGTATAGGTCCTCGCTATTTATAGAAATTCATTTCAAAATCATGATGTAAATAATTAAGATATTACAACTTAGTTTGTAAGAAGATTTTTACAGTTAAAAATTCTCAGCTGTGGTGAATTCGTTTATTCAGGAATCGCGATTCCTTAATAAACGAATTCAAACAAATGTTTAAATTACTTTTGATTTGCATTAATTATATAGACCAAGGAAGAACAAATTTGTAACTTTCCATTTCTTTGTAGTTTTTAGCGTACTGAAACCGAATATGACAAAGAGAAATCCATATCAACAACCATTTGATCACCATTCAACACTTAATATTAATCTATAAATGTAGGTAATATTTTAAGGTGTGCGAATTAGTAAAGTTTTAATTTCTTGACTTGTTTTTTTTTTCTATTTTAGTTTTTAATTACATGCAATAAAATTTTAGTACATAATGATATAATAAAGGGTTACCTGGAAAAAAGATGCAATCAATACAACTGTTAAAAAAAAATAAATAAGAACTTTAGATTTGTTGATTTCGACGAAGAGATGTTCAAATAAATTATTTGCTTCTATTATTGCATAATTCAAAGTAACAAAAGCTTTAAAATGGATATTAATATTGTCTATTTATACTTATACAATGGCATTGATTGGTATGCTATGTTATGCAGCAATCCGATGTATCTGGGCAGCATCACGTAATAAATGAAGTATTTATCTCTTAAATGATATTTTAGTAAATCCAACGGTACGTTAAAAGCCATTAAACAAATTCACATAAATCCGTTGTAATACGGGGGTATTTTCATTTTTACGCTTGAATAAACGTTTTGTTTATTCATAATGCGAAGTTAATTTATAATATTTTTCATTCGTTTATTCCACTAATATTTTATTTCATGACGAAGTCACACTGTACAAGAAATGCAAGGAAATTTAGAGCAGATGTTGCTGTGTATTGAGCATGCCAACGTGGGTAAATTGTAGATGCTGTTTTACAAAAAAATGTATGTATTATTTGTATTAATTAAAAAAAGGATACGAATATTTTAAAATTATTTATATTAACTTCAGGGGTGGCCGGTTCTGCACTTCAAGCGCAACAAAAAAGTTCTGACGGACAATGGTCCCATTCCACACAGAAAAGTAGGAAATTTAAGATTTGTGTATCTTTTTAAGTAAATCACGTTTTTTATTGAATAGAAAGCGATTACTCAAAACTATTGAAGGTAATTAAGTTCCAATTAAACCATCGCAAATTAGAAAAAAATCCCGCTAAGAAATACAGTTTGGCTTATCTAAATATATTGTAAGGCTTTTTATCGGGTGGACCAATAGCGAAAACTTTTTTTTTTTTTTGTTAAATCACACTTTAACTTTGAATGCTTTCAACCCACTGCTGGGCTACAGATGCCCCACATTCAGGAAAACTTCTCCTTCCATTAAGCTTTAATTTCGTATAAATGAAGTTGAGCTTTATTTTGGGATTGGTCTAGAATTGGTATCTGATTTACCAAAAAGTGTTCAGTAGAATTGGGTTTGCCCAAGAATGAAGTGTTTTAAGAATGAAATTTATTAAATAAAATAAAGCTTTACCAAACAAAATCGTTAAATTGTCCACAACTATTCTGAAATTAAATAAGAAATGAAACTTTCCCTAAAAATAAAAATAAAATAAGTATTGACAAATTAAAATGAATTATGCTTAAGCATTAAAAAAAAATTACCACAGCATTAACAAAAAAAAAATACAAAACATACTCAAAATTTCAGAATTTTCTTTTTTTTTTTTGGTTAATTTACAGATATTTTTTTTTTTGTTTAAGTTTAGTTTTATTTCAGAACTCATTTATGAATTCTGTGGCTGCAGTAACATGCAGTAGAATTTAAGGCTTATCCAATTTCATTCATTCGTTATGCTCCAACGTTTAATCACTAAATCAATAAATATCTATATAATAGCCATATAACAGAAGAACATAAATGGATGGCGGATCTGTTCTCCATGAGAATTGAGGAGCTTTCTATCCGAAGTTAATATATCCACTTCGCAAAAACAAAGATTTTTTTTTATGAATTAGACCTTCTACACCAAAAAATTATTCAGTTTATTGCAAATGTTAAATTTTCCCTTGTCAAATAAATAATTCTTACAGCATTTTCAATAAAAATTTGCCTTATCTCCATGAGATGCCCCCTAATAATTTTTCAAAAGTGGATGTGTTGACTAGAAAACTCCTCAATTATTTAGTTTATTAAAACGTGTTAACTGGAAAGCCTTAAGCAATTATGTTCAGCAAGCCACATTGCAAAGAGCTCAATTTGTTTATTTGTGAAATATTGGTTTACTGTTGATAAATATATTTGTAGTCTATTATTTGTTATTGCTGTATAGTTTATTGCTTGTTACAGCCCATAATATAATTATATATTTATGATTTATTTTAAGGAGGTGACTGGAATGTTGCTTTTAAATTGCCAACTTATTAAGTTATATCGTTATAATACTTATAAAGTTATGTATTTAGTTGAAGAATCATAAAACATAATCGTTTATAACTCATATATTTAAAAAAGAATAACACACATAACTCGATAGACGGATTTTCCACGGTCTACTATGTGCGTTAAGAAATATATGTATATTTTATTTTATACTTATTTATGTCAATTAACACGTTTTAATACTAATTATTTTTTTGAATAAAACTACTTCAAATTCAAATAAATAAGTGCTATATTAAAATACTATTTAATTTCATTAAAGACAATTATGAACAATGTAAATTAGAAAAATGGTTCCATCAAATATCCTTATTAATTTAATATGGAAGGTATAATATTATTGAAGATAGAATGAATTAGGAAAAATTTGAATGCAAAAGAAATTTAGAAATGAAGTTATTCCGTGATGTAATAATTTGCAAAGATACATCAAATCTAACTAGAAAGCATCTTTTGACATCGGGAGGTTGTGCTGGCATGTGTTGTTTACATATGATTTATTGTTTTAAGCCACGTGCTAACTATGTAAATACATTTGTAAAGACCTGTGTCTATATAATTAATTAGTGAACTTTCCTTAACATCAAAGGTAAATATTTCGTCAAAAATTAACATAATTAAATGACAGTGTTACAAAGATCATGAAGTGAAAATTTAAGAATATTCCATCCACAACAGTAATTTTTATAATTAATTTCCATTTGTCTTAAATTAATCAGTAAGTACCAATTTTTTTTTTTTACTTTTAAACCAAGTGGTTACCTAGAAAACCTCCTGTAACAACGATTTCCGAACAATAGTACCATTTCTTACTATCCAAAATAGATATAGGATAATAAAAGAACTGATGAAGTTAAATCAACTGGTTCCTTCACTGTATCGGGAAACATTTCGGCAGAGAATGCATAAAAAAGAACAGAATTTAAAATTAAAACAGTATTAAAACAGTAATAAAGGCATTGGGTATTTACAACATACACTGCCAAACATAATTGAAGTTATGTAACGCATGCAGCTACAAAGAAAGCTGGGTGATAGAATGATTTAGAAAGAACTTAAACTACAAACGAAGAGAAACTGCAGAACCATCTGAGTCGGAGACGAACCTCGGGAAATGATGATGCATTTACAAGTATGTATTTCGAAAACATATAACATAACTAATGATGGGATGAAAAAGATCTACGAAGGGTGAAATGAAAGCAGGAGGCGAACACCGATAACAACAGACGTATAAATTAATACAAGAAATTTCACGCTGCGAATACAGTAAAAGACAATGCGACGGTATAATAGGGGCTAAAATAAATTTAAGGTGTTGAGGTGGAAGACTTGTTAAAGTCTAATGAGATTGCCAAAGTGTCAAAGTGCATTAGTACAAGATGGACAAAGCACCCCTCCTCTTAATACACATGTAGAGGTTACCTTTATGACAACCAACTTCTTATCTCAAGAGATACGAGGGTCTGTGTACATCAAAGAACGGATTCAGAGTAGATGATGTTAGACGGAAAGGCTTCTATGTGAATGACGTAAAGTAGATACGATTTTTTCTTTATTGCATACAGAGAGGAGTCCAAAAAATTCACTGTGTGTTTTGTGTTTTTATAATGGCATTTATCGGTCCCTAGACGATTAATATTACCGTAAAAAAATCGCGTATTATATGGCACAATAATATTTCTAGGCATCCCCACGCAAGTTAATGTTGCCCACAATAATATGCCCAATAAGTTAGTTTACGGCTGACATTTCTGCAGTCAAAATGTAGAATAAAAAGAAAGCAAGTTTAAAGCTTAAAAAAAAAAAAAAAAAGGAGAAAAAGAAGCGCAAATGGATGAAGAAATGGTAAAAAAAAAAGAATGAGTACACTCAAGAAATTTTGTTATAATGAACTAAAAATAAGCGATCTAAAAGACTTTCGAAACTTTGAGCGACTAGACGGTACATTATTAGATGAACTCTTGAGAATGTTTATACCTGAAATTCAAAATTAAATTGACAATACGATGTTCCCTGTACGATCGTGAAGACAGATGAAGCAATATTTAATACATTGTACAATAAAAATCAAACCCTCTTTGATTGACGTAAATATTGTACAATATTTAAATATGATTTACAGATGACCAATAAATTATACAATTTTAATTACTGCGCAATATATTGACGATAATATTGAGCGTTTAGGAGCCGTTTTTCATACTAGTTGCTTTAGATTTTACCTTAACCAACGTACCATACCTCTACTAATCTCGTGCTGAATGCACCTCAGTGCTATCTTCATTTATTTTGTCTATAATGTTTATTAGGTTAATTACTGTCGCAATCATGTTTACGAGAGACTCCCCGATAGGTAGCTTCGACAGGTTAACTGCCCGTCGCACCCTTTTAGCCTTCATACCGTGTAATACAGAATGATGATTTTACATAAATAATTCTTTGTTTTTCATTTTTCTCCTTATTTTTAAGCTGCTATTCCAGGGCGCTCCAGTTTTCGTGAGGACTTTTCTTTCCATTTTCTCTATCCTTATTTCTTCGCTGCTTCTCACATACCAAGTCTCACAAAATTACATCACATATAACGGAACGGTCTTTATTACAACATACGATAATAATATAGATATCAAATAAAATCTAGAAGATAATAATTTGATAAATTATTTTTTGATAAAAAGTTTTCTACTTTTCGTGGTATTGCGCTTACCACATTTTAGCCACAAATGATACAATATTACTCCTTTAAATTTGGAGTAAATATACTAAATTACATTCCTTTTCTTGTCAGATGGCAGATTAAATCTACAGGGCGATTCTGAAACTACGGGCCGTCACCGACATGTAACTTCAAAATACTGTCCTTCAGCTCATCTTTTTTTTTTTTTATTTATTCTATTCACAGTAATGTTCTAGTGAAGTGAACCATCATGTTAAACTTCCTTCCGAACCTTACCTCACGGTAGGTTACCACCTCATCTGGACTAATCGTCTCTCCTTGAATCTCCAAGAGGGTGTGCCTTCTCATGCAAACAGGGTGACGGCCGCCCTGATGGACTCAGTCGTGTTGATAGCGCCTTCTGAGACCTTGCATATCCAGCGACCATGGATCCTTACCTTTTAAGCTCTACAAACGAGTGGTGCTGAGTATCTTCAGGTATGTACTCTCCTCGTGGAGCATGAACCTCACCAACCAACAGAAGAAAAGGTTGGCATCTACCCAGAGGAGAGCTTAGTTGCGGGTCACCTGAGCATACAGGATAGGTCTTAGAAGATTACTCAATCTCCTTCTGCAAGAAGATTTGATCAAACATGCTTACTGGAGAGGAGGCTCGGCAGGGCTGCCGGAGAACCTTCAAGTAAGGATTGAGGAAGAACCGAATAGATGAAAGGCGATATAGCGAGAAGATACTATTCAGGAATGGAATAGGCGGTGGGTAACACCAAAGGAGCGACACTAAAGAAGTACTATATTTCCCCACCGTCCAGTCTCGACTAGTTGCCAGATGGGCCCAACCTGAATATTGTATATCTCAATTCCTCAAGGGGCATAGAGGCTTTTAAACCAAGATGCACAGCCTTGGAATGGCGTTCGATCCACTACAACCCAGTTGCGACGTACCAGAATCTGCCGAAGATGTCATAACGACCTGAACTGTATCTGAGGCACTGAGAGTCAAGCTAAAGAGGAGTACTGGCCTCTACAGCCTTGATGAATATGATTTTCCTCTTCTCATCACTGAAGAGATTAACCCGAAATATGAAGCCTTCGAGTAGGGCTGGAAGGAAACAGTGAGCGTTTCACCTAAGTTGAAGCCCATTACAACTTAGGAATTAAGGAAAAAAGGCGGATACTTGTCGTCGGAAATGTTCCGGGGAAACCATCAGATAGAAATGAAGATGATGATGGACTTTTAAGAAGGCGATGGAATGGGAACAAATAATTCTATTGTTTCATACAATAAAATCGAAACCCTGTATTAGCGAAAGGTAAGGTAAGGGGACAAATAAAATAAAATAAATTAATGTTCTGAGTTAGACTATCTTGAAAATCTGGAGTTTTTATTTATTTTTAATAGAAAAAAATTGTCAAACACGAAAATTGTAACCTCCGTAGCTGTCCAACTTTCATTTCGTCAATGCTTTCCGTTATAGGATATAAATGAGAGGGCTTTAGATGCAGCAATCCCATCATTTTATTAATTAATTAATTATTTATCACATACAAACCACATTCGAGGATGCGAATAACACTAAGAAAACAGAACGCGGATTTGAGACAATATTGGGAGAAATTATAAACCAAATAAAATTAAAAAAACATTAACTTTATAATCAAATATAAAAAAAAAATAAACCTACAAAAAAATAATTTTTGATCTATTAGTAAGAGTCGCTAGTCACTAAAATGTAGATTTCAAAAAGTATATTTAACATCAAATACACATATCTATTTAACCATAAATTGTTATGTAATATATTTTACAATAGTTTTTCAATAATAAATAAATAAATACAACGATATATACCTGAATGAAAAGCCATGAAGTTATCAAAGCAAGTCCACTATACTGCCCATTAAATCGGTAATGATAGGCATAAAATGAGAAATGGTATAAATAAAAGAATCTGTAAAAAAAACAAAAAGGATAAATTATAGACATATATACACAACTGACATATAAATAAAATAATATATACATGTATATATATTCATAAAGATTTTATAAATCGGCATTGAACCTTCAGGCTTTCTAAGGCTTTTAATATTATTACTCTTATTCAGTAACAACGAAAATCCTGGACTTGACATATCGATGGTTATAAAAATTGTACTAATAATCCCATTGTACTGTTCTACATAGATAATGTACAATTGTATCTTCTTCATCTAAACTACTACTCTAACAAACTACATGATTAAAAACTGAGTACAAAGAACACAGTCTGATCCAAACAAAAATCAGTGAGTGAACAAGACGTTGCATTCTGATCAAAAACTAGTTGGATTATTGCTAAATTGCGACCCCATTTGCAAACCAGTCAGTCAACTTTTATGTGGATGGCTAAAGTAAACAGAGTTATAAAATAGAATAAACTTTTTTAAAATTCTAAATCAATTTTCAATTGTGTTTTTTTCTTTAAACGGAAGTCGAATTTCAATTCGAAATTCAAGCCGAATCTGCACAACTGGTAAGTGCAAGTCTTTGTAAACTCAATACCCCAAGTCAAATATATTTTGAACACCAGCCAACTCATTGAAGGATCAAATACCCATTTAATAGAGGCGGAGTTGCCCCAGGGTGGTCTCCTGACCTCTGAGTCGATCTTATTAGAAAAATAAATTTTAAACCACAATCGAGGTCGAACCAAAGATTATTTAGTTTGAAGTACATGGCCTAAGCCATTGATGTACCCCATTCCATTAACAGTATTAAGTTTTTTTAAACCTAATTTATTACTATCCGAGAACTATCAATATTGGCCAGAAATACTCTGGCTCAAAAAATTTACATCCTTTCGGTTGATATTTCGCCAATCAGAACAGAAATAGCCAAACTCCGAAAATTAAATTTTACAAAAGAGGTTTTTTTTTTTTTACTTTTTGCTTTATCACTTCAAATTATATAATGTATAATCCAAATTTTTGACTTTCTAACTTAGCCCTAGATTTGGCAACATATTTTTGTGATTGATTTTTTTAAAAAATATTCATTACAAAAAAAAGTTTAAATTTAATATTTTTTATATAAAATTTATTTTTTTAAATATATATTCCTAAACTTGGCAGAAAATTTAAATAGTAGAACTGTATCATGAAAATAAGTTACTAAAAGAACAGTCATGCGCGACACACCGCCAAATTTAGGATAAAATATTATTGATACTTATACTCCTAAGGCTACTCCTGCATCAAATCCGCAGCAGTCTAAACTATCTCAAGTAATAAAAAACAGAATAAGCCAAATTCAGAGAGAGGACAGTTCTGCTCTGAAGCGGCGATTTATTCTAGTACACATACATATATTTATTCATATAGTACTTATACATTGTTAACCCACTTATATGTTTTTATAAGCTATTAATATATAAGTATTATATTTTTTATATATAAAAAATAAAGCTATTAAGTCAACATCATTGGGCACATCGCCAAGTAATGTGGGGTAGGTGCGTTTTCGGGGTAAGTGCGTAATTGTCTCGTTAAATCCAAACTCTCAACTGGTAAGAGTTGTCCTTTACGGAGTATGAAGCCTAAACACTGATGTATCAGAAATCGGCGAAACCACGAAAGTTTGCTGAGGTGAAGTATAACGAGTTGTAAAAATATTAGTTCCAACCTGTTGATGAAGTTGTGTCCTTCAACTTTGTTGAATATTTGTTCCTGAGATTTGCCTATTCTCTCCAGACTATGACCATTACAAGCGATTTGGATATAACTTAAATAGCGACCAAAATGTGTGATCCTCACAGGGTTCAAATCATACACAGCGCTCAAAGGATGCTTGCGGATATTGGTCTGGCTATAAATCCACAAAAATGTGTGGGTATCGTAATAAACAATCGAGAGCTGCAGGTAACGATGCTCTCTCTTGAGAAGGAAGATGTCATCCAAACGCAGATAATACAATCAAGTATTTAGGATGTACATTCTCGGGATATCTGGCATTTAAAGAGGAGGGGGTGACGATATTTAATAGTAACCTCGATAAATTAGTGAGCTCTTCCTTGCTCAAACAAGAACAAAAGATCAACGTCGGTAACCAATATTTGTTCCTGGGATTTTTACCTATCCTCTCCAGACTGAGCCCATTAGAAAGATACACCCTGCGGTATTAGAGGGCATTGATATAAATATCCGCAGCAGTACTAACGCCATCATCGGGCCTCCCGCTAACACCTGTACCGCAATGTTGCAATACGCGCACCGTGGATGTATCGAGCTTTGGGACTTATCCGCTGTCAGCAACTGTTCAATGTTCCGGATGTTCTGTTCCAGTCCACATTTGTTAATGAAGCTGAAATCTCGGAATGTGCAGAAAGACTGGATGTTGATCAGGCCTGTCGAAGTGTAAGAGGTCCACGACAGTCGCGAAAAAACATTTGAAGAATGGACGACCTGTAGGAAGACCTAGGTGTTAGTTAATATTAGAGATGTTGCGGTGTTGACCGAGAATATTATATTGGACACCCTGGAGATTATACACCATCAACAGTATAGTATTTAAAGGAATATATAATTATTATTATTATTATTTTTTTTTTTTTATGTATTACTATCTTTTTCAGTCTCTATCTTTTTAGTTATATATTTTTTCTGTGCCTGTTTTGGTCTGTATGTGTGCACGCTTAAAATTTTAACATCGATTAGCTATTTAATTTTTGAAATTTTATAATAAGAATTTCTGAAAAGAAAATTGTAGGAGAAATGAGAGTACAGCAGAAAGATTAAAATAAAGAAAAAGAACATATGCAATATAACAGAGCTAAGGAAAGAAAATGAAAAATGTATTTATGTACATTATATCTAATTATGGAAGTACGCTGTGACATGTAGCAACCGAATTTATTTGGGCAAAACTACTAATAAATAAAGTATTTCTCTCCCTCCTTGAGTATTTTCCGACTCAGAAGCAAGCAACTGAAAAGCTGCACGAATAGTTGGGGGAATATGACAAGAAAAGATTGAATTTTTTTTTTACAAATCACTTTTTTTGTCACAAGGGGAAACTAATAGAACCTATTTGATAAAAAAATAAGAATGATTTCATAGTAAATCAAATATTGCTTTCAATCAATCAATTGGGTGGGGGGGAGAGGGGTTTGTGGGTTTTGTTTTTTCCAGTAGAGCTGGTTCGGGGTCAATAGTCACGACAGGGCGGGTATCAATTCTCTAGAAAGATTTAAGGCTCCGTGTAATATATCAGCCGGATCCTCCCCTAGGCAGGCCGTACCGTTTCGAAAGCCAACTCCACAAAAACAAAAGGAACATACGCGCTCCAAAAAATGTGCGATGATTTCCGAGACGGTCATTATCTTCGTTTGCACAAACATCAGATTACTACCGAATAAATCAACAAATATTTCCCTTCTTCGGCGCAATTTATTCCACAATATAAGACCCATGAACTACAATTATAGGCTGAAGCCTGATTAGTAAGGATGTATTTATAGTAAAACTGGTACTGAAAAAAATATAAGCGTACAATTTATCTGGGATATTTTGATGAAATTTAACAATCGGATAAAACTCGAAAAAAAAAAAAAGAAGAGTATTCTATCACATTTAAGTGAAAATAAAATTATATTAAAGCTGTGGACACAAACACAGACCTATGCTACATATTTCCATAGTTCCTGGGGAACGAGTCATGCTCGTACATTATTCAATTATTTAACGTGAAGGAAAAAAATACAATACATATATCTTGTACAGCCATGATCGTACGACATAATTAATAATACTATACGAAGTGATTAGGAGTAAGACTTTGAAAGGTACGGAGTGGATTGCGTATAGATTCCTGACAAACCATAATACAGCTCACCGTTGTCAGTGAAAAACGGAAAACAAGATAATTTGCAAAATTTAATTCAGTTCATTTCAGAAGAGAATATGCTGTGCAAAGAAAAAATATTTTATAACAGCTATGCTGACGTTGCAGGAAATGGAAGTGCAAGTGAGAGTGATACAGAAGATTTTAAACAGGATTACTTGTAAAATATCAAGACTAACAGTATTTTTTTGTTTTATATTGGCTCATATTGTGTTCTTAGTCTCTGTGACACCAATATTGTATGATGTATGCGTAAACCTAAAGAAGAACTGAATTTCATATTTTATTTATCGATACTTCTCAAAAATGCAACTTGAAATATATAACTCGCATTCGCAGAAGTTTAACCATGGAAATAAATAAAAAACTACTTAATTCAAAGGTGTTTTATCCTTCACATTAAATTGCATAAATATTTAATATGGAGAGCATTTAAATGAAATTGGAGTTTGTTTTCGTCGATATGGTAAAGTAATTGGACAATATTTATGATGAACTAGACAGGTAAGCAGTTTTTTCTATATCCTGCACGATACCTAGACTTCATATTTTCCCCAGAAACTGTTTACAGTGAATACGAATCTTCGAGTGGAATACGCGGAGGATGGGAAGAGGAGGTGGTGCAGCCTAGAATATTGTTCCTTCGGACGCATTCCGTCGTGATCCTCTTGAAGAATCCCCCATGAGCTGTAATGGAGATCCCGGGCAATCAATGCCAACACCAAGAGCCTTCCAAGACCGCTAATAATTTCTGTAATACATTACATACATTCATACATTACTTCAATACACGCAGACTAGAAATAAAATATTTCAAAATATGCTAGTATTGTTTTCGTTTAATCAATACTAGCAATCGAAAATAATATTCAATTCCGAGCCTCCTATCTATTCTACAAGTCAAAATGTCACAATCTACCAAAGAAATTTGAAATTATTGTTAAGCAAAAACATATACAATAGCGTGAATTGATCATCTTTATTTCATTCATTAAAATATTTTATTTTGAATACAATTGGAAGATTCCAATAACGTAAATAACGTTTCGCCATCATCAGAACATACATAAAAAATCAAATCTATGAAGATCAAATACACATTTCATTGATTTCACAGGCTTACAAGAGAAAACAAAAATGTTGGTTCCTACGATTTTGGAACTGATTTTCGCTGTTTTCGCCAAAATGGACTTACCAGAAGTGCCAATTTATATAATCGATTTTACACATTTTTCTCGAAAAAGATTCCAACAATTTTTTCAAACCCGTTACATCAATGTACAATTAAATGCTCTTTAATATCATCTGGATTTTACCCTCATTGGAATAGTCTGACATGGCTTAAATGCCGAATTTTCAAAATGACTACCTCTAAAGTTCCTTTAATTTTGTTTATTTGAAATAATTAACCATCTCTCATTGTTAGCAGTAATAGAATATGGATATTATTAACTATGACGGTATTTGATAATAAACTAAAGGAGAAATATTTTCGCAAGCTAAAACAAATTTCCGAAAATAAGAGTAGTAATATAGTTGTATAATATACCGCTGGAAAGTTAAAGATTCTAGAGAAAATACAATCGAACATATCAAGTGTAGAAGGTAATGGAGAATAACCAAAAATAAATAAATCTAAGTGATTGTTGTAGATAATAATTTCCACTTTTATAGTTTTTAATGAAAAATTTATATTAATAAGTTTCTTTTGCGAGCCGGCTCCCGGACTAAAAAAACTTGAAAAGTGGATTCCTTATAGTGTAAAAAAAAAAACAGTTGAAGTCCTCCTCTATTAAAGAAATGAACAATAGAATAAAAGCTATGATATGAAAAATAATTATGAAACTTAGTCATAAAAACACCTTGACTAATTATATTTGAGGAAAAGTTAAAATTATGAATACAAAAATAATTGAGGAAAAGTTAAAATTATGAATAAAAAAATAATCATTAATTGGATGCTCCCAACTATTATTCTTATTAGGAGTGAAGAGAAAAATCTCAAAAAATTGCGAGTGGATGGATGCTCAACTGAGTTGAGTTGCCAATTCCCACAGCATACTAATCAATCGAATAGACAATTTAAAAACAAATAATAGAGGAGGAGAGCTAGACGGAAAAAGTAGGATGAATAATAATATTTAGAGAAGACAAAAGAAAAATTGGGCCATAGAATTGACAAAACGAAGCCTAGCCCTAGTAAAAGTTATGATGTAGGATTCCAAGTGAGTCCAGAATAAAGGCACGGGCTTGACTAGACTTGAGTCCATATCTTGCATTTAATAGAAGGCGGCGACACCGAGTCCGTATTGGACTTGACGGGTCCCCTACCGGACTCATGTCAAGTCAAGACCGTATTCGGTGTAGCCGCACCCTAATGGTTTCCGCCATGCTATTGAAAGATTCCGACATAAAGCCTCAAGTCTTTCATATAGCAGTAAATACAAGTCAACGTTTCACCAGTTGCGACATCAGCAGAATGAACTGAATGCAGTGTCTAGGAGTGATTTACAATCTTTATACCGTTCGTCTTTAAGGGGGTCACTCACGATCACTCCAATCACTCCACACCAAATGGAGCATGGAATAACCGTGAGTGTTAAATCCTATGTGGAGTAATGGGGAGCAGCTGGATTTCAATCGGCCTTAAAATCCACCGCGTCATAACAAAATCCAATCACTCAAACCGATCCTGAGTATGGAGTAGATGGAGTGGAACAATGAACTGCATAGTTCCTTAGGCTGTGCTATAATAATAATGGTAAACATTGTTTGTCAGTAAATACAGTGTTGTTAACATTTACGATATTGATTGTTTCAGATATGTTTAATACAACTGGCTTAACACAGAATGATTTTACGTCCGAAAATTCCATGGTTTTGGCACTAATATTCCTTATTCTCAGAAATTGAAATAGTTACAGAATTAAAATTTTCATAACTTACTTTTAATAAGATAAACTAAATAGGCACAATATTATAAATTTTACCAAATAGAAACTAATTCCCAATGTAAAAATAAAAAGGGGAAAAAAATGGTGTAAACCTCAAGATTCAAATAATTTTTTCTTGAGTTGTAATTTAAAACCCGTAAAAACATCCCGTCTGTTTCTTTCTCAAACTCTTTCTGATAAATATAAAAAGTTTCAAGCCAATTGTTTTTTAAGAAAAAGAACACTTCAATGAAAAAAACGTAGTTATTCAGGAGAGCCGAAAAACTGATATTATCGGTTCTCCTGTATTGCACGAGCAACTTTGTTCTAGTTCATATATCAAAATGTTCAGTTAGTCTTGTAGTTTAAGAAATATAAAAAATATTCAATTTTTCATCGCTTTTGTGTGTTAGTGATGACTAAGCATCGATATAGGCAGCACTGGAAGAATGTAACAATGGAGTGGGGTGATTGTCAGTGGCCTTTAACAGACTGTTGATTATCTCTGGTAAGCATTTATGTGATCTTAGGTTTTTTTTTTGTCCTTATACTGCCTGAATTGGCGAAACGTTGATTTTTTTTTTTTTTACGTTAATTCATACAGCCTTAACAATACAGTCTTCACTAGTAAATTATTTAAAATAAATTTAAGTACTTTAAGTTTTGTCTGTTCCGTTACTGTCATATCGCAGTTTCCACATTTCAAAACGCATTCTTTTTTTCTTTTTTTTCAAATAAAGTGTACTTTTTGAACTACAATCCGATAATACTGCAGATAAATGTCTGGAATTTTGAATTTTAGCATGTTCAATTTAATCATAACTTTAAATCCTGAGATATAATTCAAAGTGTAACTGTCCCAGAGATTTGTCCATTCCGTTACGGTGTATGAACTAGAAGCAGGGGTGTCAACAACACGAGGCCCGCGATGCTATAAAAATTGTTTATCGATTATTACCCTAAATCCACTTAATTACGTAATATGTTTTAACATCCTATCCATGTTTCTGAATCCTCACTTACAAAATATCATTTTAAGAAAATTTGTAAATGTGATGGGTCCCCCGCGCTTTAATTGAGTTTGACGTGCCTGAACTAGAGGAAGTTGGAGACGGGATTGGAACCCTTCCACCTTTTTATGTGCTTGTGCAGAGTTTCACGTGTTTTTGTCATTGGCAGTCAATATTTTCTTTTAATAGCATGGTGAGTATTTTTATTAACTGTCTCCTCCGTTAAATATGTTTGTGAAAACCAGTTTATTAAATAAAATGTGCAAGTTATTATTCAATAGTGCAATCAATTGAAGCTTCAGTCAGCTCTTTTTTTTTTTTTTTTTAGTTTGGATTTAAAGATGAAATGGCTCCTCCGTTACAAAAACAAAAACGCAACGGAATGGACACTGTTGTAACGGAGGAGATATCGAGACAAATTTCGTAAATTTATAGTTTTTATTTTTTTTAAAGGCGTTAACTGTTGCTGATTAAATGAAAAACTTAAGAACAAGGATGAAAAAATACAGCAAGTCTTAAAAAATAAAGTATATCAATTATACTATTAGCGTAACAAAAAGGACACCACACGCATGTTTTTCAGCATTTAAAAACAATGAAAACTCATCAAACTCGCATTATATTCTACAGTTTAGCAATTCAGCAGATAAGTTAAACGAAAAAAAAAATCTGAGCGCGAAAATTCTAGGCTAAAAAAAATTTAACTGTCAAAATCTGAAATGTCCAAAGAACCAATCTAAATGATAATGACCCATATGCATATTTATCATTTATTTTCATATTACAAACTATTTCATATGTACATATATTTTTATGTAAACTATTTATTTTTCATATTCTCCCATGCAATGCTACAATGTTTATTATTGTATCTTCTATTTAAAAATTAATGATATGCATATAGTTAACTACAAATAAAATCATACAGAAGATGGTTGAGGGTGCGATCAGAAATGAAATACACAATAAGATAATATACTAATGTGTGCCGACGTTTCAACGAAAGTAAAATAAGACACAACAATAATAATTAGGGATTGATAAATTATTTGCCACTTCTATAATTTTGTTTTTATTGAAAACTTATATAATTTAAATTTATATTACATTTAATTTAATATGTATAATAATACCAAACTGTATTTTGAATTGCTCATTTTTGAATTTTTGTGTGTTTTTAGAACTGAAGATGAATGTATAACATTCGAAACTAGTTTCCGAATAAAAACAAAATTATAGATGTGGCAAATAATTTATCAATCCCTAATTAGATTGATCCTTCTATGCCATCATGCGGATGTCAACTGACAACAATAATAGAAAAGAGTTGAATAAATACAACAATATTGCATGGGGGAATATGAAAACAAAATATCAGACACAAAAGTAGATGAAATAGTTTCTGATATATGAGAAAAATATGAATATATGAAATATGAAAAATAAAATAACTAAAAAATGAAGTGGAATAGTAAATAATGTAAATGTAATGGTAAACGTAATTAAGAATCAAATAAAAAGGAAATAAATAAAAATATCATTCATACCCTCCCATATAATCCTACAATATTTATTCTTCTCTTTTCTATTATTCTTATTTCTTATATTTATTAGCCCTGATGAAGGCCTACAACTCAGGCCGAAACGTCGGCACGCATTAAAACAGTGCATCATCTTACAGTTTGTTTCATTTCAGACAGCAGCCTCAACCATCTTCTCCTTGATATCATCTACGGTCTCTACGATGTCTCCATCATTAATTTATAGCCTACTAGGCTTCGCTGTTCATTCATTTATACCGGTCAAGACATATAGTATGTCTTTCTAACCATTATTTCTACTACTTTATAGGCGTTTTTTATTGCTTTCTAGAAGAAATTGTGCAATACAGGACAAAGGGAAGGTGATGATTGTTGTGGCCATTAGGAATGATCCTCATCCGGGCACGATATCGATGAGTAAGCGCGACTCTTCCTTCCACACCCCTCTCCCGCCCATTTATTTTTATGCTTATCCCAGCAGGAGGAACACCCCCCTCCCCTCCCCCCTCTCCCATCTTTCCCTTATCCCCGAAACAGTCGGCCGAATAAAACCCATTGTTAGGAGTCCCCTTTAAAATCTCCCTTCCGATCCACTGAGGGCAGTAACATTAAAACTCACTCACCCATACCTGAAGAAATGGGCTCATTTTTACTACGGAAACCTTTCAACGCCAAGCATCATAATATCCACCCATTCACATCTGGCATTAAGTATCACAATGGAAAGTAACTCCGACATAAAAAAAAGAGACGGGATTTCAGAAATAAGATGAGATTAAAGGTATTATCTAGTCGGGAAGAATAAAATAAAATATGAAAAATGTTTCATGACTTCTGGCCTAAGACATGTTTGGCAACGTATTGATATAATTATAGAAGTTGGCTCATGTCAATTTTACAGATTATACAAATAAGCATATAAAAAAAAATATTATAACAAAGAAATTAACAAAATAAATAGATGAATATTTGAGTATAGATTCATCTATTTAGAGAAAAGACCACATGTTATCCCCCAACTCACTTTTCCCACCTGTACCTTGGTCAACTCAGATTAAGTACCAGGACTTAACATGGATAAAAAACTAACTTTTACTTACCACCCTGATTATGTGTGTAATAAAGCCAACAGAGCTCTGTGTACTATATATCCATATTTTAACAGGAATTCTAAATTGAATACATCAAATTATTATTATATAAATCTTGCCTACGACTAATTTTAACTTACGCTTGCCCAATTAGATACATGTGCCAAACTAATTATAAAAAATTGCAAATTTATCAAAACAAATGCCTAAGAATAACTGGGAATTACTCTGACTATACTAAAATTAAAACTATGCATAAGAAATTGGAAATATTATTCATTAAAGAACATATTACCAAGCTATGTAAACAATTTTTTTTTAAAATAACAATAAAATAACAATACCACAAATAAAAATTATTGGGAACTATACAAAAAATAATAGAAAGTTTTTTATAAGTTTTTTTCTTTCATTTTTTATTAAGAATAATAAGTTCGTAGGTATAAAGCTGAAAAATGTATTTTTAATATAGAGACTGGTCTACTGTGGTACAGCATCAAACTTAAGTCCATTATAATGAAATTATTATTGAAAAAAAAAAAAGGAAAACCTAGTTTGAAAATTATCTGACTTTTCAGACTTTTCCTCTTGTATCTAGTGAACCGATGAGTGGATTTCCGCTGTTCAAACGATTTTCTGACTATTTAAAGGCAGATTAAAAAGAAAAACGTGTGAAAATTTTCTGACTTTTCATTCGATTTTCCTCTTATATCTATTCAACGAATGAATGAATGATTTTCCCTGTTCAATGATTTTCCGGCTGTATAGAGGCAGGCTAAAAGTAAAGCGAACGATATAAAACTGTAAATAAAAATATGAAGCATGGTGTCCCAGGGTGTTTATTTTTTTAATAATATAAAGCAAGAGATAATTAATTTAATTTACGAATAATAGATAATGGATGTTTCAGGTTATCTGTTGAACAATGAATAAGGAATAAATCAACTTTGAACAACTAGCGAATAACGGATAACATACAAATATTTAAACGTTACTCGGTAATAATAATGTCCTACACTGCCATACGAGCATCGCTTTATTATATTTTAATTCAACAAAACTGACGAAGCATTAAGACAAGTGATGCGTGGTCGGTTCCTGATTAAAATAACTTTTTTTTTGTAAGTTCTTTTCCAATTTTGTGAAAATAATTCAAAGAGACACAGGTAAATTAAATAACTTATCGAAAGGCAATCTTCAATTCTAAATAACATTTCTTATAATTTTAAAATTAAACGTAAATAAGATTAAAATTTCTTCTAATCCTCGTACAAGTGATGGAATTCACTATACTGATTACGCCTCCTATTCAAAAAATGAATTCCGATCCTTTTTCTTTTGTGATCGAGATAATCATAAGTGGGTGGCATTGAGGTTTAAAACTCTGCTGAAGAGGTAGAGAGATACCTTCTTTCTTAAGTTTGGAGAGGGTGATTTGTAGTATGTATGAGTATGACCAAGTTTGTAGTGCTCCGATGTGGCCAAACCTTGGACGATGTGGGGGCGAGGGTTGATCTCTAGTCCGGTAAGAAGGGAGGTGCTCTGTTGTGGACGACTGATAAAATATACAATTGGCATATGACGAAAAATAGCATTATTATAAAAATTACAGAGGTAAAAGGAAAGGATTTGAGTTTAGCAAATTGGGCTCTGGAAATTACTGAAAAGTCAACAAACCGAAATCAGGACTGGACAAAGATTATTTCCTGGAGGAAAATGAGATCTATTAACCTTTTTGTGGAGCCTAACCTATGGAAATCTAATGTTATTCATATTTATTAAAGAGTAAGTTTGCTAAAATGGAAAATTCATTATGATAACCATATTGAATGATATAATTTACATAGTATGTGAGTTTGGTCCAAGTAATTACGAAGTTTTCCCTTTGTAACTTTTTACGTTAACGAGCTTCTCCCGTAGTTACCTGTTTCCCAGCAAGTGTTTTCCTGTTCATCCAGGTAGTAATTGCTCTTTCAATATCGAATTATCTTTCGTTTTGTACTCTTACATTAAAAAAAGAAAAATATTTAATTATTTTTCTACTCTTCCGCATCAAATGTTGTACGAAATAATGATACATAATAACATGAAATTACAACTGCTCAATTATTGAATCCTCCTTCATTTTCTATTTGTCCTCTCACAAAGTAAAAGACTAACGTTTTTTCTTCTGAGGCTATTGTGGAGAGTAAACTGTTATGCCAAATAACTTAATGAGATTATTAGGAGAGACAAAAAAAAGGTGAAGAAGTAACAGAAGACATCATTCAGAAGAATATTATTACTTTTTACGAGGACCACAATATGATTAACTAACAAGAAAAGGACGATTTATTAATGGCTATGAAGTATCATAAACTTTTATGTCTCGAAATTGAACATGATTTTTAAAACAGATCTGGAGTTGTAATCATTTTAAACAAATAAGTTTCTTCTTTAAAGCCAGATGTAGGAAGCTCTGACTAAATTTTAAACTATGAAGACAAACAAGTTCTGTGTTCTTTGTTCTCATGAGATTTAGAACTTTATATTTTGATAATACCATATTGACTAAAGAAGGGAATTAGATTTTTTTAAAGGAAATAATTTAACAAAAATATACCTCTGTGTATAAGTATTTTTTTTTTAAATAAAACTATTATTCAAAATTCTTTGTCTGAGGATTTAATAAGTATGTTTTTAGCCGACGCCTAGTTGTGGTTAGTTGCTTGATGGATGCCATAGTGATATTGTATATAAATATTTGAAAGTAGTTAATTTTCTTTTATTTCGTCATCTTATAATTTTTGTTGTTTGTATCTTAATTTTTATTATAACAAACACATTGTTTACATACTTAATTTTATCACTGCTACTACCCAGGGATTGAAATTAATTCATATTTTTCTCTTGACGTATGAAAAAGTCATGATTTTATTTTAAAATTTGAAATCAGAAAATAAAAGTCAAGATTTGATTTTTATTTGAAATAAAAAAATAAAATTCAATGCTAAATTTTTATTATTTGAGAATAAACATAAAGGTTTTTCAATTATTTTCGATATTAGTATGTTATCTAAGGGGTAGTTTTTGAAAAACTATCGATTTTAAGATTGCGCGCACGCGTATCGATTTTTTATAACTTTTCGGACATCCTTAAAAATCTAGAACGTCATAAAATCTTTAGGGCTTAAAATAAGATGGTCTGAAGAACTTATAATATAGATCTGCCATTGGAATGGTACAAATGAGAAGATACATTCGTTATTCTCAATAAAAAGATTATTAACAACGGTTCTGGAAAATTTACAGTTAGATCAGGCTACGAAATCCGATCTCCTTCTCAGTATAACAATCCAGCAGCTCGCGACTTGCAAGCCGAACGTCGCAACAAACTTGAGACAATTTCATCACTTAAAACAAATGAGACTATAAGGAGAACAAAACATTTTAAAAAATATGTAACGCACGGTCATATATCAAAGTATTTAACAAGGAAGGCGAAGTGAGTCAAGGAGAAGGGGTGGAACTGCAATATACAAAGTGGTGCTCTGTAGGGCATGTATCAATTGCAAATTGCACGATAATCTGGTCAATAGTAACAAAGTCACGTAAGGCCAGCCTGCGCCATCGTCCCCAAGAGGGATCTTCCCTTCCCTCTCCCAACAACATGGAAATAATATTCAGCCGTATCCACCAATTGCAAAAAAACAAAATCTAAAGTACTATTATCATTTTTAAGGGTAACTTCAATCCTCAATCCCCGAAGCTATGACTTACTGACTGAAAAAACATGACAAAGCATCTTAACTTTCTATAAAGTAAAATCTTATTACGAAAATGTAATAGATCAAATCACATTCCGGGATTTTAGAAAATGAAAATTATAATAATCTAACAAAAATAGCATCACACTCTTGTGATGCTCAACATTAGCTTCGATATTTCAAAAACACCCATATCCAAATTCAAGCGTGTCATAAAACAAAACATTATTAATGACTGTAATAAAGACTGGACATCGGAAACAAAATCTAGGGACATCTGCTTATTAATCCTATTGATTTCGGAAAAAAACAATTATAACGAAATACAATAGCAAAACTACAAACTAACACAATATCTTACTGAACAAGGAAAAACTAAACATTGGATTCATTAAAAGATTTAATTTATTGACACATGACAAAGTAATTTAGAACTGTAGGTTATACGATCAGGATATTGAAACTCATCAAAGACATCTTAATGAATGAAAAGAGAGCCCGTGAAAAAGAATTGTCATTATCTGAAAAAAACTTTAATAGTAATTTAATGAATGCTTATAGTATTAACGTTAAAAAAATAAGAGTCCGCTAGTCGGATCATGTACCTGAAAAATGGCGGCCAAAAAAACTCGATAATTTAGGACTTTTAGATTTTTCACATATTATTCCTAAGCAGTGTATTCTATCGAAAAAAAAAGCAGTGTATTAAATTAAAGAACATAAAATTCTCCCACTAATGAGTACCACAACATGATAATTTGGTTAACAGGTGTGGTCGAAAACCACGTAAAAAATTACGATTTTGTCACAGAGTGAGTGACAGTGACAGAGTAACATATACGAGTATGCAGCTTGGAAATAAGTTCTCTAAGAGAAAAACTCATGAGACAAACGTTATGGAACATCACATTCGGCTCGAAATTTTTTTAATTCGGTCAAGTACACCTCTCAAAAGTTGCCATCTCCCGATCACTGAAAATAGGAATTTTAGCCCAGTTTGGATAGCAAAATTTTGAAGTATTTCAAGTATGATGTATGTATTGCCCTTCTTTTAAAAAATGCAAGTTTTCGAACTCCTTCTTGTGCGTTTTGCCGACTTGAAAACCGCAAAAAAAAATAAAAAAAAATCAGTTTTTCCAAAATAAATCGCTTCCGGTGCATTTAACGTAAAAAAATTGGCAATACCACTTTTAAAGAACGTAAAATTTAAAGAAAGTATGAATATATTTTTGAATATTCGGAATAGCTACAGAGATACGATGCCGTGAAAATTTGCAAAAATGCCCCAAAAATTCAAAATGTTGGATATGTCAGTGGTTTCGCATTAGATATGATCTATTTCAAGCACACATAAGACTACAGACATCCCAGATCCTAAAATACTTTGTCTGCCGACATTAGAAGAGGGGTCAAAACAACAAATTGTCGAAAACAGAGACAAATATAGAGTACTATGTTTGAGCCTGCGACCGTAGTTTCTGAACACACCAGTAACACAAATTATTATGTTATAGTACACATTAGACGCAGAATTTGATGCTCTTTAATTTAATATAGTATACGTCTTTCGATAGAATGCACCGTTTAGGAATTATTGTTGAAAAAACAAAGAAAGGCCTACAACTTCGAAGTGGGAAAATTTTTTGGCCACTATTTTGCAGCCCGCCCCATCCTAATATCGATAGACAAAGAATTTAACATCTGAGGTGTCTGTTTTTTCCCCCTACGCTAAGGCAACGTTAGCCACTTCACATTTGTTTCCGCGCAGCCCAATATAATTTTTCATTTTTGACATAAATATCGTATTCTTCTTTGAAATATCCTCGAACATCTCCCAATGCAGGGCAAATAAAAAGATATTCGGCATGCATAACTCCACTTGTGCAAAGTACGCAATTTGGATCGTCAGCTGCTCCAATACGATGAAGATGCTTACGGAGATAATCGTGGCCAGTTAGCATCCACGAACTGGCTACGTCGGAGGTTCATTGGAAGTTGTCCAGATGCATCTGGGGTGTCTCTAGCTTTATGTCTACTTGAAATGAATCATACAAAAGTTTCTTCTGAGCGGTTTTTCATGATGGAAAAAACGCAGAGGAAGTTCGAAAACTTGGATTTTTTTACAAGAGTGGCAATACATACAACATACCTGAAAATTAAAATTACTTCATTTTCTGCATACCAAACAGGGCTAAAATACCAATTGCCGGAGATCTAGAGAGATGTACTTGACTGAATTAATAATTTTCGTGGCTAATGTACGAAAAAATTTAATGTTCCACCACTTGTATTTTATGTGTACTCATTTCCAAGCTGTAGAATCATATACCTAGTTCTGCCATAAATAATGTTACAAAAGTTGAACTTTGTTTACATCCTTGGGTATAATTTAGATAATCTTAACCTCTCTTTACCTCAGGCTATTTTCTTTACATGTCAGGATAATGATCCCAATTTGTTTGTATTTTTCTTTCGCTCAATTAACACATGGAGTGGGGTGAAAAAGAAAACCGAATAGCTGTGATCGTCTTCCACAAAGTTGGAAAATGTAGGTCAGAGAGTTTCAACACTTTGAAACCTTTGGGTATCAGCCGTATGTTCGTGTACCGCACTATAAATAGATAAAATGAGACCCTATCTGTATGTGACAGACCTCGACCGGGCCGTCCCCGCACTGTGAGAACGGCAAAAGCAGTGAGAGCAATGGCTGCTGGAATCAGAAGAAATCCCATTCGAAAACAACAAATCATGTCTCGGGAAATGGGAATCTCTGTAAGATCAATGTCTCGCATAATAAAAAATGACCTTAGGATGGGTGCATTTCGAAGAATGACAGGACAAAGGCTAACCACTTTCCTAAAAAAATTAGAGTGGATAGATGCAAAGTGATCCTTGGCCGTCATACCAATGGTCTTCATCGAAAGATTTTGTTTAGCGATGAGAAAAGTTTTACAATTTAAGAAAAATTTAATCGCCAAAATGATCGTGTGTACGCACACAGTTCTAGAGAAGCCCTGAAAGTCATTGGAAGAGTGTAAAGAGGTCATCACCCTTCCTCAGTGATGGTTTGTTGGGGAGTTTGGAGCTTTGATGGCACCACAAAGCTCAATTTTTGTGAAAAAGGAATTAAGACAGCCGCTAAAAACTATCAGGGCGATATTTTGTAACCTGTTGTCAAGTCTCTAAATGATACTCTGATTGCTGGAAGTCATTAAGGTTTTCCAGCAGGATTCCGCTCCAGCTCACAAGGCCAGGCCAACTCAGCAGTGGCTGCAAAAGAACATTACAGAGTTCATCTCTGCCTCGGATTGGCCCTCAGAAAGCCCTGATCTCAACCCACTAGATTACCGGCTTTGGTCCGAACTGGAGAGGATGGCATGCCACAGAGCACACCCTATCTTGGAAAGCCTCAAACAATCTCTGGTCCGAGCAGTTGAGCGCTTTCCTCAAGAAGTGCTGCGTGCTGCTATTGATGACTGGCCACGGAGATTAAATGCCTGTGTCAAGGAAAAAGGGGGACATTTTGAGTAATTTGTTTTTTGTTTTACTCTCTATAGATATACATTTTATTTTCAAATAAAGTTTTCGAAAAAATTAATTTTTCTGCTGAAATCTGTATATGATTCCTTGTAACAATATTTATGACAAGACTAGGTATAGTAATCTCACTATTTTTGACAAAATCGTCGTTTTTTACCTTGAATTTCGACCACAAATTTTTAATATCAATAATATTAAGATTCAAAAAATGTCTATCAAAGTTTTCTTCAGATAATTTTTTGCACGGGTTCTCGGTCTAAAAGGGGAAACGGCTTAGCAAACGGTACGTTACGATTTATTCAATAAATACAAAAAGGAATTCAAAACATTTGAAAACGATATTGATTTGATATTGTAAAATGTATAAAAATTTCAACTATAAAGGAAATAGTTTAGGATAGAAGCAAATGCTATGAATTGAGAGTACATTGAGGTGGAAGAAAATATTTCCGATTAAATAATAGTAATTAAATAATGGATAATTTAAGTAGTTGCCACGTAATTTATTCAGCATTGAAACTAATAGGTTTCGAACAAAGCAACATCGTGCACAGGATCTTTTTATCTGCAAAGGTCGATTTGAGAGACCTAACCAAGCTTGCGAACTTAACCAGCCATAAAGGAATCGTAAAAATAAGGCAGGGGTTCTCCTGACAAGGCACAGTAAAACCTGCCGCCAAGGACAAGGGACAATAGAAAAAATTTTCAAAGGACTCAATGCCGAGGGAAGGGACACTCCTAGCCAAATTCTTAAAGGATCCACCAATAGGAAGGTCCAAAAGAGAGTGGGGACCAACTGTATGAAAAATAGATTTTTCAAGAAGGAGAAGGGGAAAAAGAGAGAACGGGCAGCCGACACGGAAGGATTAGAGACGCATGATAATTCACCTTGTCATACGTCATCGGTAACAGAGGGTACATCTCCACTCATAGGACAAAACAGAAACTGTTGGATGTCTGGAATGGAAGACCCATAGAAAACAGTTTTCAGAGAAAAGTAAATTTTCTAACAATCAAAAACATATATCGACGGAATTTATCGCCGGTCTTCAAGTTGAATATGAGGTATATGGAAAATGTATGCTACTAGAACATTTCCTAAAAGATCACTTATTGAAGGACGCACTGACATGGTACTAGACCTGTCATGGCACAATGACAACCTTCGAAGAATTCAAAGACAAATTCTTATTGCCGTTCCACGGGTCTAAGTACGACTATCTGATATATGATTTTTTATTGAGCTTAAAATTTTATTGAAATATTTAATACAATTAAGTTTGTGGCAAATATTTCAATAAAACTTATCTTTCTCCAACTGAATACTTTAGCAGTATGGTTATTCGGGCTAGATCATGCCAGAGCAGACTAGAAGACTCATATCTTTGCAGAACTCTAGGCCGGAGTTCGGCCCGAAGATCGAAGAAATTGTCATTTATCAAGGGATCGACTATATAGAACGATTTATGGAATTTTTGGAAGACCTAAGAGGGGAACAAATTATGCAATCCAGAGAGGATAGAATACCGAACAATTCTGCTTCGAATTCAGGGGTAAAGAAGACCCATCCATATATACCACAGCAGCATCGAAGAGAATTTCCTATAAATAAATTACAAATCATGGAGGAAAGCAGAAAGGGGAGAGCAGTGAATAGAAACAGAACATGGGGTTCACCACGGAGAATATGGACAAGGAGGAAGCCGCAACCATCAAGCTACATTAATAGAGAAAATAATTCCGAGGAACAAGACGGCCAATGAGAACCAGATACTGGGGGTTCGGATTTGGGCATTTCATCTTTATACAAAGAGTTCACTGAACTTCTGACCCTAGAGCCGATGGGCTTTCAAAACCAATTTCAGAATGCCACCTGTCCACAAGTTACTTTTGCCTTAATTACCTGTGAAAGCATTATTCTACACAGGGAGTCAAGTAACTTGTATAAACGAATCCTTTTACGAGAGAAATCGAGAGAGATTTCCACACGAGAAGCTACCCGTTTCCAGCCTGAGAATTTCTACGGCGCTAAGAAAAAGATCTACAGCTATCAGAAGCCAGGTCCTCGTAAGCACGTCCTTCCAGAATTACGTTCTAAAATTAAATTTCCTAATAATATCGAATCTTAGTCAAGATTGTATTAAGGCACATGTAAAGGAACTTAATGTGGAGAAAAACTATTTCGTCATGAAGGCTGAATTCGGTAGTTTGAGAAAGATTCCTTTCTGCCAAGATAAGGGTAAATCAGATGTGAAAGCCAGTGAGGGAGTTAGCATTGGAGAGGTCTTCAAGACCAAGGTGAACCCAGAGCAAATCGGTATAAAGGAAAAAGTACTACAAATCAAAAAAAGTCAAGCCTACGTCCCCAGTACTATCATACACGGACTTGAAATTTTTTATACAAGTAATATTTTTATACAACCAAATATTAGGAGAGATAAATAGCCAAATCCGACAGACCACCACGCCCTCACCTACATTAAGACCAGTAGAAACACAAATCGGTTGTTGAGGTGGAGTTGGTAACTGCGACAATTCAACTTTGACGTTGTACACATAAAAGGAAAAGATAACGTAGTAGCGGATTTCTTAAGCCGAAATATCGATGGAAAGACTACTACCTATATCCCAGATTCTCAGCTGCAAATTAATGAAATACAGACAGCCAAGTGGGTGTTACCAGAAAAAGAAATAACTCAGATAATCAGGACATTTAAGTATAACCATAAAGATCTACAGGAAGAGAAATTCCTGGCACTAAGTGAAAAGAAAGAAAATGAATAAGTTCAGAGTAGGTACACGTTTAAATTTGATGGAAAATACGTGATAAGTCAGAGAGCGGGTAAAAACCCCTGGATACTAGAACCTGAGGATATGGCGGAAGAGTTCATACAAAAGAACCATGAGATATTGGCGCATTTAGAGATGGTAAAACTGTCAAACACCCTGAAACCCTACTTTCAAATCCGGGATGCACCGAGTAAGGTGAAGAGAGTTAGTAGGACGATGTTATGCAGAAGCCAAGTCCATAGGGGTAGATGAGCCATTACAACTGGTGAGTGCCGACTTCCTTGGACCCCTTAATACTGGTGTAGGTGGGGTAAAATATATCTTTGTCATTATTGACAATTTTAATAAAGCGGTACAACCAACAAACATACGTGCTGCAACCATTAAGTCTGCACTGAGATGCGTGGAACGGTTTTGTGAGAAGTACGGGACCCTCGAGTAGATACTGACAGACAGAGGTACCCAATTCACTAGTAGCTCATGGAGAAGAACCCTAGGAACGTGGGAAATAAAAAAAGTATTCTGTTCTGTAAGACACGCCGAGGCAAATGCCAGTGAACGGGTGAACAGAGACTTAGGAAATTTCTTTTGAACGTTGGTATGCGAGAACCACAAAAATTCGCCGAAATTCACAGAGATCATCAACACTAAAATTAATAATACATACCAAACCTCCATCGCCGCAATCCCAGTAGAAGTACAATTCGCGTGCAGAAGGAACACCCCTTGGGAAAAATTATTCTTCAGCACCTTCCTAAAGGAAACAAGTCGCTCACGGAGAAGAAAAGTAAATACCGTAGTAGAAAGGTGAAAAAGAAAATTGATGAATGTGGTAAGCGCACCAGGGACTAAATTCAACCAAGCCCATCAGATATATGAATTTCATGTCGGAGATAAAGTCCTGATACGAGCCTTGCCTATCATGACCTACAAGGTCCTAAAGCTATTTGAGGGTCCGTATATGATTATAAGAAAATATGGTAACACCAGATACCGTTTGGCCAATGTTGAGAACATACCAAATTGGAGGAAGAGAAGAGAAGAAGATTTGAAATGTTTCATAAGAGGCACGTTACATGGCTCGCTCCTGAAGCCATTTTTCCAACAAGGGGTTCTAAACTTGACAAGCTATGGGATTCTGGCGAAACCTTCGTCAGGTTAACACATTCTAGATATTGACTGAAAATAAATTGTATATATATATATATATATATATATATATATATATATATATATATATATATATAAATATATATATATATATATATATATTTGTAAATAGTAAAATTTAGTTACCCATAGAATTAGGATTAGGACCTTAGATATAATTTCCCCAAACTTATTAGATCTTAAGGTTGATTAATGAGTTAAATGGGATTGTCTTAAATTAAATAAATAAATCACAAATTATAAATATAACTTTTTGTTTTAATATGTTTAATTAAAGTCTGGAAATTCATTGAATGGTAAGTGTAAATTCATTCTTAATATTGATGTAATTAAGCTTTCCCATACTTGTCAGGGCAGCCCATTTCTTAAGAATTGAAGGAATTTTGCGACCTCCCTTTGTGAGCTAAATGTAAATAACTTGTAAATAGTAATTCGTTCGAGTCACTAATAAAATTAGAGATGAGATGAAATTTCGTTCCCAAGAATACTCCGAACCACCAAGACTATTGAGTTTATTAATTACGGTTAAGAAGGAATGAGGAAAATGAGTATAATTTACATTTATGTGAGAATACTGGGTACATCTGGAACACAAACAATATTTAAAAAGGTAATAGGAAGTAGAAAAACCTGAGAAACCTAACAGTAGATTCATTTTTATTTTTGAAAGGTATGACACACAACAGGAAAGTGCACTATGAATTTTGTGGTTTGAACAGGTTACCGGGAAGGAACAGAAGAAAGTGAGTTTCCTTAAAGACATTAATTATGAAATTCCCAAGAAAAAGGACATTCTTGAGATTGCAATGGATTATGCATGTGATAGTGGTTGTGAAAAGTAAGTGTACATAAATGGACTGATAATGAGAACAATATGTAAATAGAGATTAGTTTAGAGTAAAATGTAATATATGAAGAGTTTGGATATTTGAGAAATTCCTATCTTTTATTAAAAGAGACATTGAAGTAGATAGTAGACATGAGAATCTAGTAACGGATGGATGAATATATTTAAGTTTAAGATTTGTTATTCTTAGATATACAGATAAATGCGACTAATGATCATGAATGGATATGACACTATTCACTCCAGTAAATAAGTATGTGGACAGCTGTACATTGATGAGAACTTCTTGATATTTTTAGGATTAAATAATATAAAATGAAACATTAATAGACTATGTCCATGGTTAAAGATAAAGATTTTTTGGTAAAATTAGTGAATATATGGTAGATAATAGTAAAAGTTATAAATTGATATTTTCTGATATCATCATTGTCTATTTGGCTTGTTAGGAATAGGATCAATTTTTATTGTCATTTAGATTATTGTGTATTTCATTTACAATTAGAATGAAGATTTTTTTTTTCTGTAGTGTGTGTGTATAAAATTGTTGATAAATATATTTCTTTAGTTAACTACTGAACATTATGGTGCATGTTTGTTTTCTTGTTGTACAGAACTTAGGTCTGATAGTACCGATATGATCATGAATAGGTAGGTATCTTTCATGTATAATATTAAAAGAAAAATTAATACTATGTTTCTGGCAATCTGCTTTTCTAAGGCAGGTGGGGGTTTAGAAGCCGCATTAACTTAATTTATTTATAAACTATATACTGTATTTGTTTCGGTTCCAGAAGTATTTTTCGCTTGTAGCTAATTTAGTAAAATAAATCAAAATAGCCAGTAGATCACCAAGATTTTACTTTTTCATATTTAGCTCGACGTTTTGTTCTTTTTGTTTATTTATGTTTCCCCTTTCATTGAATTTAAAATTAAATATATACAAATTCTTCAACAGTTGCCGTAATTTAAGAAATTAACAGTAAATTCAATATTTTTTTTAAATCCAGAAATGAGAATAGTAAATTTGGATCTTCGTATAATATATGATTCTCAGTGATAGTGGAAAAATCTTTTAATACAATCGTAAAAGCTCCACTTTTAACTACAAATCGGAAATTGCTAAGGCCAAACTTCAAAATAAACAAATCTCCACGAGAGGGGGGATCAGAATTTCCAATGAAACCAGTTTCCAAAGACGGTAGCTTACCGGCAAAATTTGATGAAAAATCAAAACAATTCATTTATACAGTGTGGGGTAGAAATAACCGACATAGTTTGAAACGCTGTGAAAAGCAAACCAACAATGGCGCTTAGTCAACGATAGTGTACAGAGCTCCAGAGGATTACCTGTCCAGCTATTGTCTACAGATAAGAATATTTTCAGTTCCTTTCTTTTTTATTTTATTCTTTTCTTTGGTTATTTTTTTATCATAGGTTATTCTTTATTTTCCTCTTATTTTATTTGCTATTGTAAATAGTTAAAAAATATATTGGGCAGTTAAAATGGATGAGCTATTTTTTAGCTCAAATAAAAGACGAAAACGAGTACGGATGAAAACTCCACCGGACTCAATACAATTAAACGAAATTGTACATAACGTACCCACTTATTTATTAATAAATAGAGAAGGAGATGAGGGATTTCAAAAAGTGTCCCCATTTTTAATTTATCTAAATCAGATACGTCAACAGCATCTACCTTTGTCACACCTGATGCTACCTATAAGTGTAAGCTACATCAACTTTTTTGTATATATTCCGCTGAGATTAATGCTATCGCAATGGCTCTCCGACATGTGATGAAATCCCCAGTTGAAAATTTAGTGGTGGTATCAGATTCTCTTAGTGCCCTAAAAGCAGTGAATAACATATTTTCGGATCACCCAGGAATACACTGTTTAGTTTAGGCCTTATAAAAATGCTACATAATATTGGAACATCGATATATTTTGTCTGGTCACCGAGTCATATTGGCATTAAAGGTAACGAGATAGCTGATAGAGCTGCAAAAGAAGCTCTTACCCATCCAGGACGCGGTAAAGCTCTCTTGACAGCATCAGAACTAGCGAGGCCACTAAGAGAGACCATACTCCAAGACTGGCAGACATTGTGGGACAACAGCCCTCCAAATAAACTGAAGGCCATAAAGAATGAAGTGTGACCATGGAGCAGCTCTAGTCGCAACATATAATATATATATCGCACGCGGGGAAGAATACTGGTATAAGTCCAAAAATGTGTTTTTATGCCATTGAAGTTCGAAGTGCTCTAGCTAAGGGTAGTAGTAGAATAGTGGTTTTTCTGCTCTCTAGTGTTCATTCTTTGAACTAACCTTAGTCCATTACTACGCTCTTCGAACTTTAATAAATTGTATAAATACCTTTAAAACAAATTTTTGGACTTATACCAGTATTCTTTCCAGCGTTCGATATATGTATATTATACGTATTATACAAGTCAACAGCGTCTAGCTTGGTTAATAATTGTGTGCACACACACACACACACACATACATATATATATATATATATATATATATATATATATATATATATATATATATATATATATATATATATATATATATATAAAGGCCGGGCGTAGGAGTGATGACCCTACCCCGTGTACCTAAATTGAGAATCGCGGTGTGGTCTCCTATGTATGAATACCACATCGCGCGGCCAAGGATCTCCACGGTCTACAGTGGCAACAGAAAAAAAAAAATATATATATATATATATATATATATATATATATATATATATAATCCCTATATGACCCTACCCATAGTGATGGCTTAATCAATTTCATCAAATAAATACCATTCATCTTCCAATTCATTCAATTGGGATGGGAAAGAATGGGTGGGTATAGATCAAAACCTATCGCCGGATTCTAAGCCCCTTCCTCGTAATTAATTGAACAAATAAGTGGACTAGATGAAAACGAACAAAAAAAAAAATCGAATAACTGTACTATAAGAAAATTGTAAAGGACAAACAAAAAAAAAACAAAAAAATTCTTTATCCCAAAACTTTTCATAAATACAAAAAAAAATGTTTCAATGACCTCAAAAATAAAAAAATCGTTTGTACGAATTATTTAAAAAACTAAGTTTTACAAGATTGTCGTTCATGACTAATCCAAAATCAATATGCGACTAGACAAAATGGATATTTTGATGGCAAGGTTTCCAAATATAACTAAACAATGCGAAAAAATACACTATATACAAAGTGTTTTAATTAACTTCAAATAATTCATCTAAACTTGGACTAATAAATCTGTTTCGAAACAGTACAGCAGTTAACAGCAGCAAGTCACTGGTACATATGCGTTATTTTTGGGTTCACTGTGGTGCAATCGCCTGATTTACCTCCTCACTACCGTCATTCAGCAAAAAAGACATAAAAAACGCTCCATTAGGCTGCTACCTCGCTCCATGAAGAATTCAATCATTAAAAAAGATATAACAAAATGCAAAAAATTTTCTGTTTACACCAGGAACCTACAATGTTTACACAACACCTAGCAGCCAACCAAGCAACAGCTGGCGAGGTTTCTAAGGGATTTGTCAATGGAAGATATGAAAACAAATTAATAATAAACGAAAATGAGTTTCAAATGAACACAAAGAAAAAATAATTTTTTTCCAAAATAATTACAGCAGTGGCGATTCCATTTTACACAGCCCCTCTCCTCACGCCAGCTGTGTGATCGTATTCTGCATCTGCTTTATTTAACCCTGCACTGCACACCCGTCACAATTCAATCAAAAAAAAAAAAAAAAAAAGATAATGAAACGGTTTCAGCAATATTTGATCCTTCAATGAATTGGAAACAGTAGTAAAATAAGAAAAATTAAAAAAATCATTGCAACTTAATGAAATCTATGGAAATAAATCTCCCCCCCCCCCAAAAAAGCAACAAATTTCATTGATGGCTTTGAAATCTTGGGTGATAATTATTAATTTGCGTGGGAAAAATACGTCAATCAATAAAAACGATAAAAAAATATCGGGTCTGTTATAGAATAGTGACCAGTGACTTTTCGGAGAAAGTGATCGTTACCAAATATCATATGATAAAAAAAAATAATATATGTATAGGTTATTGAAACATTAATATTATTAACAAATTACAAAACAAACATTAATTATTATAAGCAATATTAAGGTGGTGTTACTTTGAGGTGCAAAATAAATAAATTAAATGCCTATATTTAATTCCAATTTTCTATTGTTGAACCACGTACCTAAGAATTTTTCAGAAGCTTTCCTACAATTTCTATATGAACGCCTTCCTTTGTCGATTGCATTACAAAATTACATCATATGTACTTCACTAGAGCATACTTCTTCATGTAGAATATCTTTCAATGTTAAAATGATAGGACACTTCTTTCATCTTTTAATTTTTCGTATAGCTCGAATAACTTAATTTTTCTGATTTGTGGTCATATTTAAGTATAAACATATGATCACTGAATCTCGTATTAATAATTAATAATGATTACTGTGGCTAATGAAAAATAACTGGTGTTCCTATTCTATAAAAGAACCAAAAGATCTTAAGAGAATCCAAACAGAACAAGAGATTTCCACAATGTTTCTCTAAAAAAATTGTTAAAGATTTAAAAAAGTCGATTGTAAATGAGTTGACATCCGCATGATCAATCCCGATTGTAAATGATTTAAAAACAAGTGTTTTCTTTAAAGTTTTGGGAAGAGACGACGGGATCGAGTAAAGAAATGTAGACTTATGAAACTTGAGATAACAACAATATAATTATTTAGAAGCGTTTGAGAGACAATTTTCAGAGGATAGTAAGACTTTAAATAAACCGGAAAGACGGGGTAGTTCAAGGTTGTTTGTTGGAAATTAAGGATATAAATAAAAGTTGTTAAATATGTGATAAAAGATGGCGTCCCTCTATATAAATGACGTTTGTTTTCACAAGAAACAGTTGACAGACGGAGTTATGTAATTAGAAAAAAAAAATAGAGGATGTTACCAGTGTTTATCAGTGGCTTATAAAGTACATGATTTCAAAGGGCGTGCCTGCTAACCATGTTCAGGTAAACAAAACCTTTTTTTGCGCGAAGAGAGGGGAAAACAAATAAAAAACGGCTGGTCTACGAGTCCGCGTCGGCTTTTTGGAAGAATGATAAATATAAATTACATATTAAAAAAGAAAATTGTTAAAAACTTTTCAAACATTACGTAAATATATTTACATTCACTTATATATATATATATATATATATATATATATATATATATATATATATATATTACATACTTATGTAAATATTTATATATTTTTGCACAATACATCAATAAATGTCATCAATATCAAGAATTGTTTATTTATAGATCATAATATCTCTTATCCGGAATAGTCCTGGCCAAATTATTCTGAATAAACTGGGTTCACAAATATTCAACAAACACAAATATTCAACTAAAGAATAGGCAATGTTCAAAACAAGAATCAGTTATTGTAATGGACTCATAATCTGTTATAAACGGATTACAAAACCTCTGGATCACAAATAATTTTCTTTAAAAAATTGCAGGTTACGAACATGACATGAAAAATAAAAAAGCAATAAAGTAACACTTTTATGGGCCCCTTCGCACATGGGCATAAGACATAAGAGGCGAAACCGAGATGATGAGGGAAAAATGAAAAATGCATGAATAAGTTTTGTTGATTTTCTTTTTAAAGTCTATTTTTTGCCAAAGTAGATTGGAAGTAAGAACAGGTAAAATTGGGATGAAGGAAAAGACTAACATCAAACCTCCTTCGGTGAATCAAAGATCACAACTATGCCTAGCTGCCTCCAAAAATCGCAAAGCCGAAGGAATGCTTCATAATTAGCAGATTGAGAATTGTACCCGACAAAATCATACTAACGAATCATTAGGGCTCCATCTACCAACCTGGCAAATCTGCGACAATGTACCTCTAACTATAGCGCACTTATTCGAGTGTCAGAAATATAGAAGTGAATGGCCATACCCTGAAAATATTCGAAACTCTGTTCCATACAAAGAAAACAGTGAAGTTCGGACAAAAAAACTATATATAATAAAAAGGAATAAAATAGGAGGTAATGCATAATTCTTGACCATTTCCATTGTTCCTAAGACTAAAATAGAATGGCGAAGATAGCAACAACAGACTATTTAATTTAACTTGTAATTATTTCATTTTTTTTTTCATTTCTTGTCCTAAATTGAAAAATAGTATTAATAACTAGGCAGTCTTGCAAGGGGAGTGCACAATGTGTCCGTCACCGATTCTAATAAAAATTATTTTGGTGATTCTGCATTAAAAAAAAAATCGACAAGTGCTCAACCGTTTCACGTTTCATCCAATAGGCCCTAGGAGCTGAGAAAAAATTAAAACAATAATATAATGACTAACATATTATATATATATATATATATATATATATATATATATATATATATATATATATTTATTTATTTATCGCGATACAGGCCAACTAATAGAACGCGTATACCATTTCTAGGGTTTTTTTCTTTGTTGCCCATATTCATCTCATTTTTTCTCCCATCTTCCTCCTCCGATCTTGTGTCTATTTCTTACCTTCTTGTTTCCTCTTCTCCACTACAAGAACTTTTTATGTTTTTCACTATTTTCCCGATTTTTTCCCTATTGGTAGTTTCCTCTAAGATACCCATTTTTTTCTACTTTTTTTATTTGTTCCGAATATCCTTTTATGTTCTTCAGTCCCATCACTTTATCGAATATTAGCTTGTTCAACCTATTCCTATTTATTCTCTTCATATGCCTGAAGAATTTTAGTCTCATTTCCTCATCGATGTTTTTAAGTTTCCAATATGTTCATAAAGCTCACAGTTCTTATTTAATCGGTATTCGTCCCTCACCTTTCTCGGTCCGAATGTTATTCTCAGTATCTTTCTGTCTATTCTTTATATATATATATATATATATATATATATATATATATATATATATATATATATATATATATATATATATATATATATATATATTCATTTTTTTTCTCGATATTTTTTCAACATATAGGTTTTTCAGTGTGTTGAATCAAAATCTGCCACGATTTCGGAATACAAAAAATCTGTAAGGCTAGTTTACTTATGTTATGTATTGAGAATACTGGGATTGAAGGGATTGAAATAATTAAGATTCATAATAGTAATTAAATAAGGAATAAATTAAAGAGATGCCACTCGGTTCAGTAATATCAATATTAACCAGTTTCTTTTTCGGACAAAGGAATATTTACAAGGTCGGCCGATGTACCTGGAAGGTGCAGTTCAAGACCGCCAATAGGCCGCTTAAGATAAGCGAAAGTAAGAGCACCATAAACCTAGAGATAGGCCAGGTCGACATGGTGTAATAAAATCTGCCGCCAAAGGTTACAAGTCCTTTGAAAATATTCTTACAGCGACAGCCAATAAGATGTCCCAAAAGGAGAGTGGGGTAAAATTGATCTTTTCAAGAAGGAGAAGGGGAAAACGGTATAAGAGACGGGAAAAAGAGAAATAAAGGGGGAGTTCTAGGGAAAATGTAGAGTAGTGTAGTCAGAGAAGCCAGAAAATATATATATTCAGAATATATATATATATATATATATATATATATATATATATATATATATATATATATATATATATATATATATCAGTGGCTTGAGAGAAGCCAGAAGACAGAGGTTCGCAGAGGGAACAGTGGAGTAGTCCATCGAGAGACGAAGTTCGAGCTAGAGGCCCCCACAAGAGAAAGAAGCCTAGACCATCGAGCCCCGGCAACTTCTAACTATAAGATAAGTGCTAGTCCCTTGATTCATTGTGTACATCAATGTATAATATTATGTGGCATCTAAGAAATATTTTAAATAAGCAAGAGTTCCAGTATTCTCAAATACATATGTTACAGTCTGTAGATTTTTACAATGAGAGTAATTTAGATTATAAATTATTAAGCCAATAGGTTAATTAATAGCGTAACATAAATAAAGTAAGATCTGTAACAAAATCTACCATTCTATTTACCCTGCATGCCATCATCTAGTTAATTAAGTGAAATGGTGAACACGACACCCTTGGAAAGGTTCTTCAATGGTATTTATAATATCCCAAGCTAATTGACCATAGCAGGGGGGTCTACGGTCTCTAGCCTTTTATGTTAAAATATAGTTTGATTGATCGGCTCCCTTCTGGAACCGATGCAAATAGAGATTAAATTAGATCATTAAATTGAGTAAATGTGGTTTCTGGAACCCCCACCTGCCTTAGAAAAGCAGTTTGCCAGAAACATAGCACTTACTAATTTAAACATTTTTTTGCCCAAAAAGCAATTATTTTTAAATGTTTTTATTTCTCTTTTAATATACTTTGAAAAGCACATTTTTCGCTGGAAAATAAGCCGATATCATTTTCAAAACTCGAGATATAAAATAGAGCAGTTTCAGTGTGTTTTATTTTATTTTTCTCAGCTCCTAGAGCCCATTGTACGGTTAACCACTTGTCGATTTTTTTCAATACAGAATCACTAAAAAAATGCTGATCAAAATCGGCGACGGACAAGTCGTGCAACCTCCTTGTTAGTTATAAAACAGGGGGTCTCTTAAAAATCTGAATGAGAGACTCTTACCTAAAGACAAAAAAATTAATTAATTAAAGAAAATCCATGAAACTTAAATTATGTGTCGTTTATTTTTTTTAAATAGTCAAGTTTTTTGTTGAATAGGAAGCAAACACGCAAAAGCTATGCAAAATAATTAAGTTCTAATTGTACCAATAGAAAATAGATAAAATTCCCTTTAGGAAATTTAGTTTGGCATAACTAAATCCATTATAAGGGAGCTTTCGGACGGACCAATAGGGAACATTTTTTTTGTTAAATCATTCTTTACTCGTGAATGTTTTCCTTAGCCACCTGCTGGACTACAGATATGCCACTTCTAGAAAACATTCGGGAAATACCCGAATTACTTTTATGATTTGAGTAATTTTCAAGGGAAAATACTCACGCGACGCTAGTGAATTACAAGTACTCAGCCGTAAAAAGTAATTTTTCTAATTTCTTCAACATTGAGGTATATTATTATGTTTCTGGGATCTCAGTTTTTGAAAATACAATCGATGTTAAGATCCGGCACTCACGTATCTATTTATTTTATCTTTTCGTGTACGAAATCAGAAAAGTTTAAATAAATCTATATGCGAGCGCGGTATCTTAAAACCTATCGTATTTTCTATAAACTGCGACACCGAAAAGTTAATGTTGGACCTCAATATCGAAGAAATCAGAAAAGTTTAAATAAATCGTTATGTGAGCGCTGGATCTTAAAATCGATTGTATTTTCAAAAACTGCGACCCCGAAAACATAATAGTGGACCTCAATATCGAAGAAATCAGAAAAGTTAAAATAAATCGATATGTGAGCGCCGGATCTTAAAATCGATCGTATACTCAAAAACTGCGACCCCGAAAACGTATTGGTGTATCTCAATATCGTAGAAAGCAGAAAAATGTATACAAACCGATATGTAAGTACGGGGATCTTGAAATCGACAGTATTTTCAAAAACTGCTATCTCGAAAACATGATAGTAGACCCCATGTATATGTGAGCGCGGGATCTTAACATCGGTTGTATTTTCAAAAACTACGGCCCTGAAAATAACTTCTCAGTATCGAAGAAGTCATTAAAGTTTAAATAAATCGAAATGTGAGCGCGGGATCTTAAAATCGATTGTATTCTATATTTTAAAAACTGCGACCCCGAAAACATAGTAGTGGACCTCAATATCGAAGAAATTGGAAATGAAAAAATGTTTCCCTAAATAACGATGGAGTAGTTGAAAAATGGAAAAGTACTCAAATCAGATCAATGGCTGAATACTTTACTGTAATCAGGCATAAATCTTAATTACTTGTTGTACTGCAGCGTTAGGAATGAGTATTTTCCCTTGAAATCTACAAAAATCATAAATGTAACTCGAGTAACGCACATTTCTAGTCTAGAAGTGACTATTGATTAGCTAAAAAGTTTGGTGTGGGATTAGGTCTCCAAAACAAAAAGTGTTTTGAAAATGAAAAGCTTCTTAATGAAATAAAACAAAACATAACAAAAAAATTGATCTGTAACTTAACCAAAACAATTCTGAAATTAAATAAGAAATGAAACTGTCCGTGAAAATAATAAAATATAAACAATGACAAATTAAAATGAATAATGGCTAAATACTTAAAAGAATAAAATAATTTTAACGAAGCACTAATGAAAAAAAAGTATCGAAAAGGCTAGGGAGGACTCCACGCTCTTGGTCTCTTTAAAACAGTGTCCTTTCAATGCTTTATTCTCTTTCTCATAATATTTTTATTTTAGGTAATTTTTGTAATTTTTTTGATGGTGCTATGGTGAAATTATTTTCTTCTTTTAAATATTAAAGCATTATTCATTTTAATTTGTTAATGTTTATTTTATTTTTATCTTCAGGGACAGTTTTATTTCGCCATTATAATTATGAGCCTCGAAAATCCAAAAAAGTTAATTTTATAGGAGAGGAAAAAAACAAAACCAACTTGATATTAAGTTTGCGTTTTTACCCTAATCATTGCTTTTTGTATTAAGATAAGTATTATTTGATTTATTTTTCAAGATTACACCAGGTATTCAATCAAGAAATTCACTTAAATAAGTTTTAAAACAAAATGGCTATTTTGTATTTAATTCTGGAATTGTTTTGGTTACAGATTTTTTTTATTTTTTTTTTTTGTAAAATTTTGTTTTCTTTCACAAGGAAGGTTTTTATTCCATGTTATTTTATTGACTAGAAACAAAGTGAATTTATTAAATTTCATTTTCAAAACACTTCTTTGTCAGAAAAAACTAATTAACACCACACTTTTTTGCTAATTCACCACACTAAGCCAATTCTAGACCAATCCCAAAAGAAATAGTTCGGGAGCCCATGCAGAAAAACGTTACTTATTTTACACAAAGGTTCACCTATTTCAGACAACTATGTTCTTGAAGAAGAGCTAAAAAATACACGTCTGCCGTCATGAAGGCGAAGCAATACAAAATGGCGGCCAATCGCACATGGAATTTTTAGTTATTGATTTACAACTCCAAACGGTGCTTTCCTAGCGAAAACTTTTATAGTTTAAGAATTGAAGAACATTAAATTAAAGTAATCGATGTTCTGGACACGGATAAGCGAGGTTCTGCAGTACCATATATAGATAGCTATTCTTTAGTGACTTCAGCCTCTCATACGAAGGAAGGACTACAGTCTTTAAAATTATGGGAATAAAGAACGAGGATTTTTTTAATATATATATTTTTTTTTTTTACTTTTCCGGACTCAGGAACCTCTAAGTGTAAAATCTCGAGAGAGAAAAAATGTTTGACCGATTACTATACGTCCTCTACTATAGCTGAATGAGGAAGCTATATCGATAATGTGATTCTGAATTTAATACACAAAAATACCTCATTTGTTACTCTTTTGTATATTTTATTATTATTTTTATTTTTTGCATATTTTTAACCTTTAAATCGAAAAAAATTAAGAGTGACTTGACAACGGAAGAAGGAGACCAAAAAGGATAGAAGTCTTAATATATGGACATCCTCAATATGCTTAATACTTGTTGCTAACGAATTAAAGTATAAATCTATCCGTACACAATGCAACGCGCGCTAAACAAAACAAAAACAAAAAAAAAAGTCTGCCTATATTCTTGATTTACAAACAAAACTGTTGTATAGTTTGGTATGATGGTATAAAGTTCCTGTCAGAAAACCTAAATTACAACTTGAGGGGTTACCAAGGTTGGGTTTCTTAATGATTAGACACTATAAGCACCACTCCCAATTGCTGCAGAGAGTCTCGCTGGATATTTATACTCGCTAAGGATTTCAAAACTGAACATACACAAATTAAAAAGCCAAAAAAGTTCAAATCCTCCCTCAAATGCAGTTACCGGTAATAATGATTATTCTTAAATGAATATAAGAAAAGCAATATAAAGCAGCCAGACTAATGCTGCTAATTTTTGTTATTCTTAGGGGACAAGGTGTCCCAGAATAAAAAATAATTTTTCATTTCATTTATATATAAATATATATATATATATATATATATATATATATATATATATATATATATATATATACACATACATATCACAAATGATAATTGGCGACTTGAAAGAAAGTACCATCACACGCGAATTCCACCAAGAACGAAGAAAGAAATGACAACAAATAAATTGCTGTGATGTATGGCATAGGGTAATAATGCAAAATTATGGCCATTTTAGATAACAGAATTAAATGAAGGATTGATAATAAGAATAGTAAGGATGGGGTACAGCAATCTGCCATTAGAGGGACGTGATAAATGCCCTTGCACCCCCTCCCCACCCTCCGGCACCCTCCCCCCCCCCCTCCGGCACCCTCCCCCCCCCTCCGGCACCCTCCCCCCCCCCCCTCCGGCACCCTCCCCCCTCCTCCAATACATATAACATGCCTTTTGTTTACCTTGCCTATCCCTCCTTCCTCCCCTTACCTAAGAAGTCAACACCTTAAATAGACTCCGTTCGGCTTCCTACATTTTGCAGCATCATAGCAGTACATGAAATCTCAATTCAGGACATTAAAGATATCCTAGGACAGCAGCTTTCTACTAAATTAAAAGTGGAAACGGTAAAATAAAAATGGACCTCAGAAAACTTAAGATTTCAATCCGTAACGAATAAATTAAAGATGATGATTACAATCCATCAAATAAACAAAAACCAAATAAAATGAGATTTAAGTATCACTACTATATATTATTACGGTAGTATAGATCCCATTTCCGGCTCTCAGGAGTGATGGATTTTGATGTGTGAGGTATCAAAAGAAAGGAGATTTCACAGAGAAGTGACGGATTCCAATTTCCAATCTCAAATTCTTACTAGGGCTTAAATAAATATGATGAAAAAACTGGGAGGTTTTAAAACTGACGACCGAAAGTCGTCGGATCGAGACAGGATAAGTTGGGTTTTAAAGATTTTGACGCGGGCGTCAAGACCATATACGTACAGCGTTTTAAATCCCTAAAACCTACCGTTTTCGAGATAACCTACGGTATAGGCCTGCCAGTTGAGACTGTTAAAAAAAACTTATTAATAACTGTGAAAATGTTTTGTAAATAAAATATTATTTTTATGTTTCCATGAATGATAAAATACTACAAACAGAAAGTGGTATAGCTGAGTCTTATAGCTTAACTGTTAAACTGAGGGAGTACTTTCCAGTAAGGCAAGCTAATTAATTACTTATTAAGTATTAACTATTACTTCAACATAGTCATTATAAACTATCTAGCTTCACCAAAAGTGTGTGTTAAATAAACTTTCTTGATAATATTATATTGTATATACGAATAAATATCGCCCTAATATCGCTTATACTTCGAATTCAATATGGATTAGAAGGATAGATATCTAATGCGAGAGTTCTCGCTCGGGTATACTAGTAAAAAAATATTTCAGGCATCAAGGAAAAACTGTCAAAGAAATTTGAAATTTTGAAAACCAAATAATTCTTTGACAACAGTGCTAAAGTTAGTGGATGTGGAAAAAGTTAAAACATAATCATATCAGCACTCAAATCAGGCAGGACAGACATGAACCTTAAGATATTGCTAAGGACAATCTCAAGGACGTAATATGCTCTAAACTTATATCTTAAAAACGAAGATTCAAACCAACGAAAAAATAAGAACGCTGATTCTTAGGAAAACAACTGCTCACCGCAACAATCCAAACGCTCCGAAGTCGTCCAAACCGCTTCAAAATGTTTCAGATAAACGGTTATCATTGTTGAAGTTGAATGACTATAATTAGATATTCTTGAAAATTTACTTTGTCCAGATAGTTATGATTTGAAGTTTTAGTTTGATTTAATAATTACCAATTATTAAAGCTAGGAAAATAAATAAATAATATTATTTATCTACAATTGGTGTTAAGGCATTGGCGGATTGAGGAAGTGCTTATCGGGGCTGCAGCCCAGGAAGGCAAATTTTTATAAAATGAAGAAGTAGAAAAAAAGGAAGAAATAGAAGGTAAAGGTGCTACGCTGCTCTCGCAAATATAAACTTATAAAGTTTTTTTAATCTGAAGCTGTGAATTCTTTTCTAAAAAATTCTCAGTGTTTATGGGCGGTTGATTGATACTAGCACCTAAGCGGCATAGTATAAATCCGCTTCTGCGTTACGGTCAATTCGCAAGCTCTTGGACTCCAGAAAATTGTTTTCCAATTCATTTTATTCTCGGCCACTCTCATATTATTTGTATAAATTCAATCATTATTGCTAAAAAACGCATTGACAACATGTACATATAATGGGAATTCACAAAATTAGTATGGCTATGATTCAGGTGTAGTGGTTTTATTTCAAAATTTAATTTTTAATTCGTATTCAGTTTACTTATAATGACGCTTCTACAAGAGTAAACAATATCTGCCTATTAGATATACTTACATAGTAATATGTATATGTATACTTATTACTATGCATTTGAAAACATAGAAAATGACGAACTACGTAAAGTGTACAAATTAACAATGATTTTTTTTAAAAACTCTGTTATTTCTTTAGTCTTTCAACATTTAAAGAATTTTTAAATACAAAATCTCTCTATGATTAGAACGTCTGTAACGGTCGAACAGCGTTATTGTCGCTTTTACCATCGGTCAATCCAGCCTTCACTCGCTACAAATTCACGTCAGTAATCAATTTTTTGATGAATGGCCAGAGCTTTTTCTTACAAAATTGAGCCACTGATGGGCGTACCTCTCCGACGTTCCTGGAGCAATCACCAGCACAGAGCTTCATCAACAATGCCGGGAGATAATTTTTGTCTACGTGCAGCAAGTTGAAATGGTTTTGTCTGATTCAATTTTTAGACAAAAATCTTCACTCGAACGCCTGTCCCTTCGCCAATCATTGACAGCACTTTTTCCCGCGTTCAGTTCTCGACAGATTTTTGTAACAGATTCACCACTATCCATTCTCTTCAGAGCCTGGAGGTGTGACTCCATACTCTCAACAAAGCATTTACGCTTCGAACTACATTCGCTCATGATTAATCACAATACACAAAAACCCGGTCAGAACGTGAAAACTGAACTGACAAAAGTTGGAATAATTATGCCAGAATGCAATGTAATAATATCTGGCTCCAATAAACAACGAGTCCCCGCCATCTTTCAAAAAGCGCTTCCTTTTCTATTTCGTCATTTTTTTTTAAACACTGGCCGGTTAACAGAGGTTCCACAGTTATATAAATGATGAAATTAAAACATCCAGAGGAATTGTAACTAAGTTAAAATTAAATATATTTAAAAAAAAAGGAAACTGACCTTAGCCAATACTTCTTGGTAATATAGGTATGACAACAAACTGCATCATACTGGTCAGCAATCCATACAATAAGGATGATATAAAATGCAGTGGTAGTATCATTGAAAAATTCTGACATTATAGCTTCCATTCCTAAAATAAAATATTCTTGTAATTTTTAGAGCTTGATTCATACTTATAACAAATAAAAAGGAGATTAATTTATTTCCAGGAATTCTTAAAGACAAATACACCCATCCCTCGAATTTACATGTATCAATTAACATGAATTCACATTTATAGGATTGAAGAATTGAAACTCTTCCTTAGATATGTGTCTACCAGTTTTAATTTTCAATCGGTAAAGATAGCCAAGTTCCAAGGTTACTGGCCTTAGTTTTAAAAAAAAACCTAAATTTATTTTTAAGTCATAATTTCTGTTGTTTGATTTTTCTCATTCTTGCCTATGTTTTACGTTCTCACTCGTATTTTATTGAATAGATACATAGATAAGTAATATTTAATACGTATTTAATATTACTATATCTTCAATATGTAATCTGCAAATGATTGTATATAGATGGCCCTCATTTTTTAAAAAATAAACTTTAGGGTTTGGGCTAATGTTTATTTATTAGACCCTATTTAACACATAAAAAAATGACAGGTACTGGAAAATTGGAGGGCTGGAGAAGAAAGCCCTCGGCTTTATGAGATTTCAGTTTATGCAATATTTTTTGGGGTTGAATTAGTCACACAAATCAAGGGATAGGTGAATTCAAAGAGGAAATAAAATCAAGTATTATTAAATTAAGAGTTGAGGGTTATTTTATTTTTTAGATTAACTCTTGTTATATGAAACAGAGAGAACAGTTGGGTTAATTTAATGTTGAATAAAATACCATAGGTTTCGCAGGCCATACAACATCATTATTTGAAATATAATCCTAAGATAACTGAGTACAATCTTGGCTAAATGCCTTCAAGTAGAAGAATTTGATTGATTAATCATTTAAATTATCTTGTAAAGACAAATCTGCAGTTTATTATATTGTATATATTTTTGGAATGCATGAGAAAAAAAAAAATATGAAATATTTTATATTACTGAAAAATGAAATATATATATTTACCTATAAGAGCTAAAATGACTGTCAGCAGAGGAGGAGTGGCAGGAAAAATAATAGTCACATTAAACTCTAACATTTGTAGGATATCAACTGAAAAATACAAGAAAAATTAAAATTAAATGAAATATAAAGGAAATGAAAAATATTTCATTGTGTTGGTTCTTAAGAATGTATCATAAAACAGGATAATAAAAATATTACAGAGTTAAATTTGATACTACAATTTTAAATTTAATACTACAATTTACGATTTATTTGATACTACAAGATAGTATTTCAAAATGAAAGTGAATTGTATCACAAAACAAATACAGATACTAAGAATTCTCATCTGTCTGGTAGGTACATCAGCTTCCATTAGAACCCTTAAACATAACTTGAAGACAGTTTTCTTTATTTATTTTTATGATTTGTACATTTAACTAATAATTATTGATAATTTCACAATTTTGTCAATACTGAAACGTAAATTTGTTTCAGGCACAGGTAGATAACAACAAAACTCATCTTCACAAAAATGTCAGTTAATCACATTTACCCCCAACCTAATGATATATAAATAATAAATAAATGAATTATACTAGGGAGAGAAAAAAATCAGTAATAAATTAACACCGTAAAAAATAAATAAATAATATTGAAAAATAAATTACAATATATTGGTTACACATCTGTTCAAGTTAAACAATTTATAATACATAAAAATTCTCTTACTTAATCTTTTGAGCTCCGGTACGCCAAGCAGGCACAGAACAACCATCGCCTCCCCCCTCTCGGCCCTCGCGACCAAAGCCCAACCCAAATAAAAATACACATGGCCTATAACAACAATAACAATAGCCAACTAACCACTATATCCAGTCATAAATTAAAAACTTTAAAATTACATTTAAAACATTATTAAATCAACTTAGTAGTGCATCAATCAAAATCTAAATTAACATACTAAAACTATATCAAAATAATAATCACAGAATGTCAATGCGTGCAAAAACATATAACAAAATTATAAAAGTCAAAAACAATATAAAATTATAAAAATCAAAAACAATAAAAAACAAACATTAATATATATATATATATATATATATATATATATATATATATATATAGTGGAGCGGCTAACTAATATAAAATTGCATGCAATGTACCCATATATAATAAACATTTTTGAACCATAGCTTCAATAATTAAATAAAAATAATAAAAACAAAACCCTCCTATATACATAGGCATCCACTATATCCTTTCAGCCCGATGACTTCTGGATATTATGACAAACAAATTTAAATTTAACTTTACCAAATCATTATGCGCATTAGTAGCTTCATTCGTTCTCTCGATATCCATTATTTCAAGAATTAATCTTTTCTGTTGGTTACTTTCTGTGTCCAGTACTTTAACGTTTCGAAGTCAAATTTATGCTTCTTTTATAGAGCAAACCTTTCCAAAGCCGTGCCTTCTTTATTGCAGTCAAAACTATATTCATGAGCAAAAATTCTCCAGTGGAGATACTAAGAGGTCTGCCCCACATATTTACCCTCAAAATTTGGGCAAATTATTTGGTAAATAACATTTGATAGTTTGTCCCTGCTGGTCATATCTCTTAGTTGCGAAAAGAGTATTTCTTTGAGATTATTGTTATATTTATACAATATACTAATATTGTATTTTTGAAAATTCTCTTTACTTCAGGGGGCGAAAGGTTTTATGTATTCTATGGCAAAATAATGATCCGGATTAATATGATTATATTGATAGTGGAATAAACTGTCAAATGCTCCCTACAGGCAAATTTCAATAACTCTTTTAGGATAAACATTATTCCTTAAAATTTCTTTTAACCATTTGATGTTCTCTTCCCTAAAAGAGAGATCTGTAACACAGATTTTTTGCCATATTTATTTTTATTCCTAAACCATGACAGGATTTGAAATTTAAGATTCGGCTACCACTATGATTTCTTTTGTACCACGATACCTCTATATTTTCTCCACTGCGGTAAATTTTAGTATCCAAAAATGTGATGATATTATCTTTCCCCACCTCCATGGTGAATTTAACATGAGAGTCTATATTAAAGTATTTTAAAATATCATTTAAGTGGTCAGTGGGAACACTTAATACAGTGCCATCCACATATTTTTTCAAAATTTGCATCTCCACCATAATTTCGGAGATGATTTCTTCAATGAGATCATCATTCACAAATTCTATATTCTATATTCATTACATTTTTTATATTCCACTTGACTTATGTAATATGCCCGCTATGCATTTGGCTAACCCAAAAGTCGCCAAATTAACGAAGGAAACCATTGGCCGCAATAATATGTCAGTCTTAAGTACTTAAGGAAGGTCATACATTTTAGGTGGTAAGGCATTATTGTTGTATATTTTATTGTATTTATCACGTTTTTATTTATTACAAATCAAAAAAGTTTTTCAAATGAATTGTTCTTTGTATGGATTCTGGGTAGGATCTGAAATTTTCTTATAAAGAAGTTAATTATTTATAATTTCCTCCATCTTTTCATCATAATTCCAAATTATCTAATCCCACTGTAATACCTTCTTTATCTGCGGAAGTCACTAATACGTTCGGGCTGCTTAGTAAAAATATTTTTGCTGCTTCAATTTCCTTATCTATTAGCTTCTTCTTATAACAGAGATTGGCATTCTTACTGGAAACATTTGAATTAATTCACTTAAAGCTCATTTTGTTTTAAGTCCTCTTTTTCTACAGTCTGAATCATGTATTCAACATCTTATAAGAGGTATGGTATTTTATTTACAATATTTTAATTGATGTAGTACTAAACTGATTTAATAATGTTTTAAATGTAATTTTAAAGTTTTTAACTAGGGTTTGATAAATTATTTGCCACATCTATAATTTTGTTTTTATTGAAAACTAGTTTCGAATGTTATACATTCATCTCCAGTTCTTAAAACACACAAAAATAAGCAATCCAAAATACATTTTGGTATTATTATACATATTAAATAATGGGCTCCCCTCTCTCACCCCTTCTGGCAGAATTATTTATGGACAAATTAGATATAAAAATTCTTGACCCAAACAATTCTCAATTAGCTCAACATACCATATACTGGTATTGGTATGTAGATGACATTATATGCCTATGGACAAATAAAAAATTTCTTAAAGGAAATAAACGAAATTCCCTCCTCGATTAAATTCACAGAAGAACTGGTAAAAAACAAAACTATAGACTTTTTAGATTTAGAAATCTCAATAAAAAATAAACATCATGAATTTGGAATTTACCGGAAACCCACTCACATGGATGTCATTGTAAACAATGAAGCTAGGAGACCGATAGCACATAAACTTGCAGCCTTTAATAGCATGATTTATCGTTTTTTTTAACGTACCATTAAATGAAAAGATTTATAATAAAGAAATTGAAATAATATATTCCATAGCAAAAAATAACGGGTACAATAAAACCACTATCAATATATTTAAAAAAAAAAAATACAAAAAAAGACAATAATGATATCTATTCAACAACCCCTGAAGACAGGCCCATCCCGAAACAGTATGCATTGATTCCATATTACGGCCCTATATCCACCAAAGTCGGAAATGAATTGAAAACACTAGGATTAAACCCTGTATTTAAAATAGAAAAAATCTATCCTCATATTTTCCTTATCCTAAAGACAAAATAGACCCTTTCCAAAAAAGCGGAGTATACGAATTAAATTGTAATGATTGTGCAGCCAAAAAATCGGGAAAATCTCTGATCAGAGATTAAAGGAACATTTACGTGCATATAATAATAAGACAGAGAATTCCAACTTTGTAATGATGTGTCGTCATTCTATATTCATTTGCTTTTTCCAAAATAGTTCTGAGGCTGAAGATCTGGTCATTTGGTGGATTTGCTGAAGAGTGGTCGATTTGCCTTTCTTAAAACCAGCTTGGTAGTTTCCGATTTCTCGGTCAGCGAATGGGAGGAGTTTGGCAAACAGTATGTTGGACAGCACTTTATAAGCACACTGTATACAATAATAAGAAAGATAATTCCAACTTTGCAATTCATTTAAACGAAAAAAAAACATAAATTCATCAAAGACTCAGTAGTTAAATTAATATATCATGTTGAAAACAGTCTCAAATTAAATATATATGAAGCACTTGAAATAATAAAATCCTTCAAATCCAACCCAGATTTTTGCTTAAATGACCAAATAAATATCTCCAATAGTCTAATTTTAAATTTATTACCATCAATAACAGAAAAAACAATTATTCACTGGAATTACTGGAAAAACCCCGACTTTTTGCCACTGCTAGTTCAGTGCGAGAACAAACCAATACAAACTTTTTCTGTTTGATATAATCTACTTAAACCTTGGTGAGTACTAACATGTATTTGATTAATCTTATCTTAATTAAATTCATAATTCATAAATTTTTTATAATACTAATTTATATTAAACTTAATTTAATATGTATAATAATACCAAACTGTATTTTGAATTGCTGATTTTTGTTTGTTTTTAGAACTGAAGATGAATGTATAACATTCAAAACTAGTTTTCAATAAAAACAAAATTATAAAAGTGGCAAATAATTTTTCAATCCCTAATTAGATTGATCCTTCTATACTATCATGCGGATGTCAACTGATTAAAGTTTTTGATTTATGACTGGATATAGTGGTTGGTTGACAATTGTTATTGGTTTATTTTTATTAGGGTTGGACTTTGGTAGCCAGGGCCAAGAAGGGGGAAGCATTGGTTGTTCTGTGCCTGCTTGGCGTACCGGAGCTTAACAGAATAAGTAAGAGAATTTTTATGTACTATAAATTATTTAGCTTGGACGGATTTTCAATATAGTGTAATTTATTTTTCCAGTGCTAAATATATATTATATATATATATATATATATATATATATATATATATATATATATATATATATATATATATATATATATATATATATATACACTGAGTATTATATTTATTATATATATGTATTTTTTTTTTACATCTTTTTCTTACATGGTACCTAGGCATACTACATGAATGGTACGAATAATGAAATTTACATATTCAGTGGTTTAATACAATTCAAGTGTTCAATGGAAAATAAATAAGTAATAAAACAGAAAATATATAACGAAAACAAAATAAAAACAAAACTAAATCAAACAAACAAAAAAAAAAATTTAAATAAAAATTAAGTAAAGCCAACAAGAAATCACATACGCTGCCCATCTTTGGTCAGTGAGTCGAAGTCTATATTTTTAATAAATTTAAGTAAGTCTGTCTTGAATTTAGAAAGCAAATTTTTTTCTGTTTCAGGCCATTGTCCATTTCTGAGAATTATACTTTTAATCAAATGAAAACGTTGCTTGTCAAATAATTTACAATCATAAAGTATATGTCTAAAATTTTGGATTTGTCCGTCTTCTTCGCATAAGTCTGTTTGTATAATGTTGAACCGTTTGAGATATTGTTTTGTGTTTCCATGTTCTGTCAGTAGTTGCGTTAGTTTGTAATCGTTACTGTGTATAGTTCTGTAATTGTGTGATGTAATATGGGGTATAAATCTGTGTAAGCTAGGTGATTTGGTTGAGTTCACCCATATTTGATCCCATCTTTTAACCAAATCAAATTGTAGATCCCTCTTTATGTATGAAAGCGGTACTTGATGGTATGAGGGCAATAAATCACTTTTTGCCGCTTCTTTAGCAAGGCCCGTTCATTACCCTCAACCCCTGAATGTGCCTTTACCCCATTTACGAGTCACTGATTTCCCTATGTTTTGAAGCTCTATTAATTTTTTTCTAATTTGGTCAGTCAAATGGTCATTTCGGAATTATTTACAGAGTCCAGTAAAATTTTGTTGTTTGTATGTATAGTGATGTGTGTGTTCGTTTGTAGCGGGTCGTTACTGATGTATTCAGTCACTTTTAGCACAGAAAATTTTTCTGCCTGGTTATTCGAGCAATAGGATTCCAATTTGTATTTTTGTTCCACATTGCTTCCATCTGGTGTTTGGAATAACCATGCACATCCAGTATTCTCGCTGTCCTTACTACCGTCTATGTAAACATCAGTGTTTTCGGTGACCTGAGTAGCACATTGTGATCTAGTCCATAAATTTGCTCCTGGGTGTAGCCAAAACGTGCAGTCAGTGATTCTGTCCATTTTGTCTAGTGTCATGTCTTTATAACCTGTCTTTCCTTTCCTAATGTTAAATAAGATCGTACGTTCGTCAATTTTTAGTTGGATTGGCAAAAGTCCTGTCAATAGAACTGCGGCCTCATATGATAGGGTACGAAAGCCCTTACATATTTTAATTGAAATTAACCTTTGAAGCCACAAATTTTTCTTACGTTGTACAGCCGGATGCCAAATATGTACAGCGTAGAGCATCTTAGGAAGTACAGCGCCTTCATAAATCACTTTCAATACTTCCGATTTGAGGCCCCATGTTGCTCTAGCAGCTATTGACAGTCCATTTATAATTCGTAATGTGTCGTTAAAAAGATTGTTCAAATGTCTGTTCCAATTTAGTTTTCTGTCAAAGAGTAGACCTAAATATTGTAATGTGTCACATTGAGTTAGTCTTACTGAATTGAGTCGTATATCTAGTCCCGGTACTCTATGTTTTTTGGTAAAAATTATGTATTTAGTCTTCTCCGAATTAAATTTTAGTTTGTTGCGTCGAGTCCAATGTCCAAGCCTTGATAGCGTCAGGTTTGCTATTGTCTGTAATTCGCCAAAATCTCGTCGTTTTATAAGTAATAACAAATCATCAGCGTATGCTAATAATGTAGTATTTTTCTGTAAGTCCGTCTTGAAAACTGTATTTATTAAAATGTTCCATAGTAAGGGTGATAATGCTGAACCTTGAGGAGTTCCCAAAGTCAGTTTCTTATCAGTATGATAAAAATTTGTCTGAATGGCAAGTTTATAATTTTGAATTATTTGGTTGAAATATACATATAAATATATATGTATATATATTTGGTTGAAATATACATATATATATATATATATATATATATATATATATATATATATATATATATATATATATATATATATATATATATATATATATAATGTATAATTTCATATAATATAATAATAATAATAATAATATAACATAATAATTATGTATAATATATATACATTATTATAATGTATATAGTATATATTAGGTTGAGTATATATCAGGTTTTATGATTTTGAAATAAAATAAATGATGCGGAACTATTTTGATTAATCAAAATACACTCCATTACTTTCGATACATTTCTGCCAATGTGTTGGTAACTATACCATTCCCTCTGAATAGAATGTTGAATCGTTATTATTAACTAATTCTGAAAATGCATTTTATAACAAATTTTGATCAATATAACTGGAGAGTACGAGGGGTGAGGCAGAGTCTTGTTTTGGCCAAGAAGTGAAGCGCAAACTTCATAACTAAGATTATATTGGAGGCCGTTTAATGCATGAGGAATCCAAGTTTCAAGCTTTTTTACCTTTCCAACTGCGTTGAGGTGGTCGGCGATGATCGATTCGCTAACTGAGAGTTTTCTGCAAGTTCTCCAACAGTTGTTCTGGGATTTTCTTCCACTAAAGCTCGCAGAACATCGTCATCAAGGGAAGAAGTCCTTCCACTACCAACTTTGTCTTCAAGACTGAAGTCTCCCTCTCAAAATTTTTTAAACCATCGTTGAACGGTGCACTCACTCACACTGCCTTCGTTCTAGACTTCATTAATGTCTCTGTCCAATTGGGCCCCGTTCTAACCGAGTTGAAACTCGTAAAACAAAATTATGCGAAAATCACGCTTTGACATCTTAGTAAAAACTGAATTATTTCCAACTAGTATAATGCTACATTTTTGTTTGGAAGAGGATTAATAAGTAGTGACACACATACAACAGAATAATCCCTCAAACGTAAAAAGTTTGTTATACAGAGGGTTAATATAAAAAAAACATGAAATTCTGCATTATTTTCAGGACAACATATATAAAAACAATATATAAATTTTGATGTAATATTAATTGCAATGTTAATAATGCTTATTATAATACCTTATCATATCCTTTTATTAATGGGTTCTATTATGAAGGTTCATTCATTGATAAATCAATAACACAATAATGAAACAATTTTAATTTACTAACATTTAAAATGAATAGAAGAAAACAACACTTGAAACACTTGAAATATAAAATTAATAATTACAGAAATGGTTGCTGAATTCATTAGATAAAATGAACAAACTAAAAATATAATACAAAATCCATCATCACAACTAACATAATTACAGTACCTTAATTCCTTATATCTACCAATGACTGCTAATACTAACACAACCCCCATCACCATTCACACTGTTTAAAATTAGATCAAAGTGATTCATCAAGACCTCCGCTGAACACTTGGGCACTTACACACAACAGTATCAATAGCTTAAACTTAGCGACTTTTCAAAAATAATGGCCTAAATTTGGCAAATGTCGAAGTTCAATTGAACAGAATGATGAGCGGTGCTTAATTTTTTTTTTTTGCCTCAAACTTTCTTTTCTATTAGGTAATAGTACAATTTTATTTTCATATAGGTAGCTTTGTGAGTGATAATTTATAGATTTTCATCAACAATGACAGCTTAAAATGGTTTCAAAGTTATTCAAAAATAATTGTTATACAAGTCCTTTTGTCCTGTAGCTGTCATTCTTAAGTATGAATCCAATAATGACCTTCAAGGATAAAACGATTGGATAACTATGCTGTGGACCTTAGCTTAATTCTGAGTATTGAAAACATAAATTCCCTTTCTGCTAATGGCAATTAGCTTCTAATCATTTTGGCATTCAAATAAATCAACCAAATGCAAAAATATATTTTCCTAATGTACATCAGATCACGAAAATAGATGCCCACCAATAAAGTACAATTAACATGTTAATTCTTGAAGAGTGACAATTAATCTGCCACACAAAGATCAAGGGTGTTTTCATATCCTCATTGCAACCAAAAATATTAAGTTAATTTCTAGCTAGCTTCTGGGCTGCGAGTAAACTCTGAAATATCTGTTCTATAGTTTTATCTTTAAACTGTCAAAGTCAATTGATTTTCAATAAATTTTATCATCACAGATCTAAATGTTGGTCGGTTTTAAATTTCCAACCATTTATGATGAAATATTATTTCAAGTTTGGTTGCTGAACATTTTGGTGGGGATGCTACTCATTTATCACTCCGATAAATTCAACAGAAAATTTCAAAAAAGTTAGGCTATCAGTTCAGAAAAAAAGGAAGGTTTAGCAGTCAGTCAACTCAAGATTTTTTTACTAAGACATTCTCTCTCAAATGAGAAAACAAAAAAAAATTTCATTTATGTTAAATACATTTAAGTGAATTATAATGGTGGTAAGTTTTGAATTTAGAAACACTAATGCCATTAGTTACTACTAATATTATATCAGGAGGGGTATTGACAATTTTGGTGCAAATCCCACTCAGACAACACCGTTAAACTGTGCTTTACATTTTTAAAAATAACCTTAAAATGCAAAATGGCACCTTGTTTTCCAATTTCCAAAATTTCCAGTTTTAGCACTCAAGTCTACTTCCATTTATCTATAAGGAATAGTACACCAGATAGAAGAATAACATGATAAAAGATGAAATAATTAGGAAAGCTTTCTATAAATTACAAACCTAATAAAAAAAAAAAAAGAAGAAATGAAATACATACCAATCAGGACAAATATTTGATGATGTGAATACCTCAAAAGAAGAGATATGGAAACAGTCTGGAAAAAAAAAAAAAAAGGATTTATTTTTATTCATAGAAAACCTCTGATAAATCATATGGTTTCCATTTAAAATGAATTAATAGAAAGTCATTAAAAATCATTATTATAAATTTTAAGACAAAAATTTGATTTTAAATCAATTTCATTTTTAATTTTAATTAGAGAAAATCAGTAAACAAAAACAGCTTATATGTTTAGCTCTATAATTTCTCATATCTTTTTTTTTCTTCACATGGTGCTACAGATCGGTGTGGTCCCAAGCCTCCTCAATGAGCCTACGCCAGGTGACTCGATCTTGTGCAGCAGTTTTCCAGTTTCAGTAGGGTCAGAGCGTCCTTAGCAACAGCGTCCTCACACCTGAGCCTTGGCCTGCCTCAACCTCTAGAACAGTCCAGTCTCCCCTACAATAGGTTCTTGGGAATCTTATCATCCATCATTCTGGCGACATGGCCGGCCCACCTCAATCGTCCCAACTTGACTGTCCCAAATAAATTAGCTTCACCAAAGAGCTCATATACCCCATTGTTGTGCCGTCCTCTCCAATGGTTCCTTTTGTTTGATGGGCCCAAAAATTCTCCGTAATATTTTCCTTTCGAAAATAAGGATTTCATTTTCTTCTTTGGCTGTCAGAGTCCATCCATGTTTCAGATCCATAAGTAATGGCTGGCCTGATGAGGGTTTTCCAAATTAGGCACTTGGTTTGTCGAGAGATTATGGGCTTACCGAGATACTTCATTAAGCCAAAATAGCATCTGTTGGCCATCACCAGTCTCAGCCTTATTTCCATCACAATCTTATTTATAGAGCAAACAACTGGTCCTATAGTGGCTGGCACGAGAATAGGCGGCTCTGAGAAATCGCGGTGTTACCAACTCTTGCTCCACAGCCTAACTCATCATTTACTGACGAGAGGTTTCGAATCCTCTACCTGTTGTCTCACAGTTTGTCATAATAAAATATAGATTGCTTAAACCAATAATTTTTAATACCTACTCTATTCTTAAATAAAAAAATATCAATTAAATTGACATTATCAATTCTTGCAACAACAAGCAGGTTGAAAATTAAAACTCATTATTATTAAAAAATCGCCAACATTTGTGCCTTAATCTCCAAATAACTAACTAACCAATTAAAATAATCAAAAGGCATTTGATAAAAAAAATGTGAATAATTTTTAAAAATAAGGAATCTATCTTTCTGATTAAAATCTTTCAAAAATTACAACTTTACTTAAAATATAATTCAGAAATAGCAATATCAATATTTTTTTTATTACAAAAAGAACCAAACAGTTGCTCTATATATATATATATATATATATATATATATATATATATATATATATATTTTAGGGATTGATCCTTCTATACCATCATGCGGATGTCAACTCAAAATATATTTAAGATATATATCAAAATAAATCAAGCATCATATTCTTACAGAGCTTAGTATTACGCATTAAACATTTATTTGAGAAGTGTTATATCTTTTAGGCTTAACCTAATTTTGGTCAGCACAAGACTAACAAACAAATATATATATATATATATATATATATATATATATATATATATATATATATATATATATATATATTTATATACATATACACACATAAATATGATGGGTTCTTTGATGCGAAGTGAGTAATTGACTGGATGGGATTCCAATCAAACATGGACACGGCTGTACAAGGCAGGAAACAGTCAATAAGAATTTACTAATTTTCGGAAACGAATGGGGGGTAGCAGAGAGAGCGCGATAATCCTCTGTAAGGGTGAATCTGCGATGAGCTTGTCCCATTAATATCTATTTAGCTCCGGAAGCCAGATTTAGTCCCTCTTCCAAGTCCCCAATATCTGGTAGTCTTCGTCTACATTATCGTCCAAGGGTTGGGAGAAATTGCCTCCGGTTAGAAAGCATTGGGGGGCTGGTTTTTTTTTTTTTTACTTCACGTTCTGAATGTGTGATTTATGGATTTTTCCTCGTCCTCGCTGTTCCATCACATCAGTCTGGCTTGAGACAGCAATCAGTAAACATCTCTGTTCCTCTATCGCTTGATACCTTGTATTTTATTTAAGCTTCTTTAATTTTTATTTTTCATGTTGTTTTTAGGTTTGTTTTGTTAAAATCATAAATATTACTATTCATATACTTTCGGCAATAGGGATTTCTTCAGAAATCAACGAGAAGACAGTTTAGTGAAGCTATATAATATTTATGAGCTGCAGAACTGTAGCAGGCTCGTAAACTTTACAGCATTAAGCAGCTGTTGCGTGCGTCTCACATCCTAACAAACACGCCTATTATTATAAGTACCAGTCACCTTATTATCAAACAATGGTTCAATGCAGCCTCTGGAACAGTGCTATTGCTTATGATAACAAAAACAATTTATGTTCTTTTAAATGCAGAGTAATATATCACGATAGGAGCTGTAGTCTGAGCGATAAAGAAATTGAGGCCCAAAAATTATCAAAAAAACCATGGGTGTGCTCGAAATGTGAACAGGCCAAAAAGATTATGACAAGCAGTAAAAAATCTGATCAAAATCAAAGCAACGAGCCGACACCGTCAGAAATACTGGTGGCAATAAATCGTCTTGAAAATCATGTCAAAGAAGATCTAAAAAATATTAAATCAATGATAGATAAATACAGGGAGCTCAGTTTTGAGGTTAGTGAAAGACTGGGAAAGATTGAAAAACGCCTCGAGGATCAAGCGAAATATCTAGAAGAGATAGTGCTGGAAAATAAAGCCCTCAAATCTAGGGTGGGTGAGTTAGAGGTACACCTAAATAAAGCCGAGCAGGTCCTACTATGTAGATCACTGAAAATCCACGGCATCCCAGTTCGGGAGGGCAAGACTCCCACTGCATTTTATCTGACATCCCCATCAAATTAATAAAACTGTGGCTCCCTGAAATCCTTCCAGTTCTCATTTCATCTACAACTTCTCCCTCCAGAATTCAATATTCCCTGCCTCTTGGAAAAAAAAGTCATTGTTCATCCAATATATACAAATTCTAACCCTTCTTCTCCTGACGATTTCCGCCCAATTTCAATCCTATCCAACCTTTCAAAACCCTTAGAAAGACTAGTGCAATCACAAGTTTCCAATTTCCTACAAGATTCTAATCAACTTGATTCTCTCCAACCCGGCTATTCCACACAACCTGCTCTAATAAAAATTACCAGCGATGTTCAGGGAGGTGGCAATAAATGATAATATATTGACTGCCCTTGCACTCCTTGAATTCTCCAAAGCCTTTGACTCCATAAACCTTTCCATCCTTGTTTCCAAACTAAAATCATTATCCTTCTCTAACAGTTCTATCTGTTGGTTTCAATCTTTCCTTTCTGAACGAGCCCAAGCAGTTACCATTCCAAATCAATCTTTATCTTCCTATCTTACTCAGGATTTGCCCAGGGCTCCAGCATATCTTCACTTCTTTTCAGCTCCTATATTAACGACATTCACAATTCAATTCTTCATTTTTCCCACCACCTTTATGCCAATGACTCCCAAATCTATTTATCCTTTTTTCCTTCTGAGCTTTTTGTGGCATTTACCAAGATTCAAGAAGACCTAAATTGAATCAGCGCATGTGCAAACTTATGGATGGATTAAGGTTAAATGCTGCTAAGACTCAGGCCATTGTCAATGGTTCCAAACCCCATCTCAGATCCAATATCAACTTTCCTATCCTTTACCTAAACGACCAACCGATCACTTTCTGCTCCACTGTTAAAAACTTAGCCATAATCATTGACCAATTCCTCTCCTGGAACCACCATATTACCCACATCTCCCGACATTCAATTTTTACCCTTAAAATGTTTCATCACTTCCTCAATCATCTCCTACCCAAATCCACAAATAGACTCATAGTATTCTCCCTCATATTTCCCCATTTTCACTATGGTTGTGTGGTGTATGGAGGCTTCACAGGAAGTCTCGGGGACAGATTGAAGAGAATTATGATTAGCTTTGTAAGGGTTGTTGAAGGTACTCCAAGAACATTCCCCCATTTCACATCACTACGTCCAGTTAGGATGGCCCTTACCCTCTTTCCGTAGACAGTATTTCCTAGGCACATTCCTTTACCATGTAATTACCAATCATTGCCCTTCCTAGGTCTACAATCTCTTCCAATTCAAGTCCTCTTTCCACTCCCAGCCCACAAGATCTCGGCCTTCTGACCTTTCCATAGATCTACATCATTCAAACACTCATTTATTGCCCGTTCCGCTACTTTCTGGAGTTCTCCTCCTCCTAAAATCCAACATGCCTCTTCCTTAGCAACATTTAAAACCCTCCATTTCCAATTCCTACTCACAACCCAGTCAGAAGCTAGCTTGCCATTGCATTATACTGTAATGAATCTGTTTTCACCACGTACGTTTTATATACATTTCATTTCATAGTTTGATTTGTAAATCTCAAGGATTCTTTTCTTTCTATTTATGAATTATTTACTTTTTTATTAGTACTCGCTCATATTGCTTCCCAAGAATTCTTTTTTCATTTATTGTTTATGATTCTTATTTCTTTATTTCAATACGTAAGCCAGTATTCTTATTTGTTTGTATAACATAGTTATTCTTACTTAGTTATTCTCTCTGTCTCTCTCTCCAAAAATCCAAAAAATCAACCCAGATTTTTGCTTAAATGACCAAATAAATATCTCCAATAGTCTAATTTTAAATTTATTACCATCAATAACAGAAAAAACAATTATTCGCCGGAATTACTGGAAAAATCCCGACTCCTAAACCACCTTTTTGCCATTGCTAGTTCAGTGCGAGAACAAACCAATACAAACTTTTTCTGTTTGATATAATCTACTTAAACCTTGGTGAGTACTAACATGTATTTGATTAATCTTATCTTAATTAAATTCATAATTCATAAATTTTTTATAACACTAATTTATATTAAACTTAATTTAATATGTATAATAATACCAAACTGTATTTTGAATTGCTGATTTTTGTTTGTTTTTAGAACTGAAGATGAATGTATAACATTCGAAACTAGTTTTTAATAAAACAAATTTATACAAGTGGCAAATAATTTATCAATCCCTAATTAGATTGATCCTTCTATACCATCATGCGGATGTCAACTGATTATCTAATTTTAGTTTTCTTTGATTAAAAAATATATAAAATATACATAAAATATATATATAAAATATCTAAAATATACCTACTTTATATCATTATTCAAAAAGCTTTCATGAAATCTAGTCTGTAATGAAATATAGTGTTGCTCCTTGCAATGTTTTGTATTTTCATTTTTATTTATAATCAAGACTTTTTATCTAGTCTTTCAACAAAAAAAAATATAAATAAAAGGCTGTTGAAATTTGTAATTTTTTTTATTTGTGTATCGTTATCTTTGTATACTTAAAGCTCTTAGTCTAGTCTTAAAATAAGAAGCTGTGGCTGCATACAATTTTTTATAAAATTATAGTAATTATTTTTGTAAAATTTGTAAATAAAAACATTTTTGTTAAAATAGCTATTTATAATTTCCTATGCATAGAGGGTCCTAGTGCATAGAGTTTGTCTGCTGCCCAATTGCACTTATTTCCTTGTCTCAGGATCTTAAAAAAAAAAAAATATAGTAAATTCAAGCTGATTGTCATCACTCACGTGGATTCAGGAATCCCATAAGAAAACTGGCCTGAGAGGTGCTGCTCTCTCTCGGAGAGACCGAGAAAAAACCTTATCTATTTTCCAACGGAAACAGGCCCGCACTAAGAAAGTCAGAGTGTCCGAGATTAGCTAACCGGATGTTGGTGTTCCAAAGCTTACGTTGTCGATGTCCCGTACCAGTAAAGAATTTTAAAAACCATTTATTTAAATAACTTTTGTATTATCTTTGGGGAAAATGTATTGTTTGTATTAATATTTTTTTTAATTCCTTGACAGACCACTTTATTTTATGGTTTTGGTTTTCCTTTATGGACCACATCATTTGATGATTTTTGGTTTCCCTGATTTACCAACCTTTTTTTTCCTTCTTCTGAAAGATTCATCAATTGCCGCATCGATCGCAGACTGCCGCTTTATATATAACTCCTTGCAGCTATTTATTAGCAAGACGAGAAAGGATAATAAATAAGTGACAGGTTGTGTCCGCTACTAAATATAGATATATTTCCAGTTGTAACAAGACTCCTACTCCTACAAGGTCAGAAATTTATATTTATCTTTTCTTTTTTTTTTGAGTCAAGAGTTGGGATGTAAATCAAAACTTTTGTTTTGCTTTTCGAAGGACATTTACATAAATAAATGTATATATATGTTCATATACATTTTCTTTTTCTCAACAAGATATTTTTCGATTAAAACTTTTTCATTTATTTTAATTGTAACAATAAAAGTATATTACTAATTTCATTTGCTTCTTTTCTTAATTAGTAAAAGTATTATATTTTTTTTCAAATATGGCCTAGAATGACAATAATGAATAATTTAACATTGTTCTGATTATAACGACTTCAGTAATCAATTACAAACAAAAAGACATCAGACATTATTTTGGAGGAAATTAAAAATACCTGCATATTTTTATGACCATTTAAATACATAAACATTATACATGCACATATGACAAAATCTTCAAACACAGATGTAATTTATAAAAAATTTCAAATAAATGTTTTTAATATTTCAGTTTTTTTCTTTAACCCTAAAATATTGTCTTTGGTACTTCCTTAACCCAAGAAAATAACTGTATTGTTTTTATTATGCAAGGATGAAAAATAGTAATCTTTCTATATATTTAACTTTTTTCAAGGAACCTTTATGCTCAAAATAGAGGCTCGACTTTAGTTGAGTAACTGCTTTTTACCAGAGTTAAAAGTATGACTCCCTGACAGAGAAGCATGTATTTGAAAAGGTGATATAATTATGTTCCTTTAAAAGGATGAGTATAGTTTCTAGTAAAGGATATTTAAAGCCAGTAAAATTTTGAAATTATTATTTATCCATTTAATTTATTGTTCTTCAAACTGATTTCTTTAATAAAATAAAGTTTGATTACATTTTGTTTGCCTTTTTTTTTTTCAATAAATACTACAGACTGTCTGTTATGAACTCTGTTAAAAATAATAATTTTAGTAAAAATGTTTAAATTAAAAATATCAACACATAGTTTTGAATAAGATAATAATTGTGTTGTAAAAAATAAAGTGTTAAATCTTCCTTGAGAGTACTCATTTCCGAACCCTGGGATCATATATAACAGGAAATTATATTTTGACTCTTAAAAGAACATTGTGGCGACCGTGATCAGGACATGGTACAGTTTCACGTTCTGAATACTCTCTTTTCTGAGATTACTGATTTGTGGACTGGTGTACAAAGTACTGTACTGGTCTGTGGACTGATTGACATCAATATGGATGTTAAGAGAAGGGAAAAGAGGATTTTTTGTGCTGCGTTGATGAGGTGTGCTAGCGAACTTGAACAGTCACTTAATTCTGATACACCAGACCATCAACAATTGTTTGTACAATGAGCATGTTTAACACAGAAATATAAAGCCCTGCAATTGATAGAGAAAGAAATCAATGATTATTCCATTGCAAGTGATGTATAGGAAGAGGAAATCATATAGAAAATGGAATGTGCTGATGGTTATAGGAACAAGTATGATCTTCTGAAATGGAAGTACCATGATTCCATTAAAATAGAAACAAATAAGAGTCCTATTAAAGATGTAGATCATCTACCAGCTAATGAATCGGCGGCCAGAGAATGTATAAATTGCCCACAACTGAATTTAAAAAGATACGAGGAGATACCAAGAGATGCCTTTCTGGCCCTTTTAATCCAGCTGATTAATCTTTCTTCACGGGGTTGCACTCCTTGACAACAGGCCCAGACGAAATGGTGGGAGGATCCAAAGTGGCTTTATAAATGTTGCAAATTTCGGCCTACCGAGGATTTTGATTTAAAAAAGAAAGGTGTTCAGCCCAATATTGAAGATGTTGGAGAAGATGAGGAGGACAAGGAGGATAAGGACAGGAGTAAGAGGACAATTAGAGAAAAATATACCAAAGATGAAGAATTAAATAAGACAAAGCCAGTCTGGGCCAAGAATCCTGATGTTATTACTGCTGAGGAATATGGTGAATTTTATAAGTCTCTCACAAACCATTGGGAAGATCATTTTTCAGTGAAACATTTCTCTATAGAAGGTCAACTTGAATTCAGAGCTCTTCTGTTTATTCCAAGGAGAGCTCCTTTTGATTTGTTTGAGAATGAGAAGAGGAGGAACAACATCAAGTCGTATGCAAGACGAGATAGACCTCACACCATCTATGGTGGCAATATCACCAATTTTCAAGAGACTAAAACTGCGTTGACTAAACTTGAATGGTTCAAGATTGCCAAATATACATCTGCTCTGTCTAAAGAGTGTTAATTCAATCTACCTCCAGCTGCTTGGTGGAGTGGATTTTGGGAATGGCCCATTGGACTGATGGTGTTGGGTCGAGCTTGTTTAATATTGGATTGCGAAGCAGTATTTGATTCAAGACCTCTGAGATCTATTTCCGCTGGAGGTGATTGGAAGTTTGTAAGTTCAAGAAAGTAAGAAGTAAGAAAAATAAAAGGAATACCAAGTGCTCTAATAGTGAAAGTGTAGAGGAGAATGAATGTCAGGGGCAGAATACACGTTTTCAAAACACTTAGTGGAGTTTTAAGAAAGTCTTTGAGGTTTGAGGATTAGACATTTTCCTGTGTTCTATTTATTTTAATTTGAATTGTAAGAAACAATTGTTTCTCAGGCGGAAGTGTGTTATTAACTCTGCTAAAAATAATTTTTTTGTAAAAATATATAAATTAAAAATATAAACATATGGCTTTGAATAAGGTAATTATTATGTTGTAAAAAATAGTATTAAGTCATCCTTGAGAGTATTCATCATTTCCGAGCCATTTATAACCGGATCATATATAACGGGTGGTTATATTTTGATCTCTAAAAGAACGCTGTCTAAGTTAAATTAAGAAATACAGTCATTAAAAGTAATGTGACCAACAAGAGGAAAAATAAATTAGTTGAATCAATTGAAAAATACTTACAAAAATAATCATGATAAAAAATGCTGAAATATATGATGTTCTAGCCATCCACATGCTGACAAATCTATAGTGTTCTCCAGTAACAACATTCCTATAAAAAATAATAATAAAATTAACACAAATTTCATTATAAAACCAGAATTAAAATACCCCTATATGGGTTATACACACATAATGGGGTATACACACATAAAGATACCTTAATATATATTTTTTTTTTTTTTTTATAATGTTCAAATATTACACATATACCTTACAATATCATTGATTTAATCTAGAATAGCAAGAAGTAGGCACTAGTAATAAAATAAAATGGAAGTTGGCAGCTTTCGAAGTAGTTTAAAATGTACTAAATAAACAAAGGCTGATTCTTAAGCATACATTAATTCTAAATCCTTGTAATAGTTGTCATTTCAGTTTTAGCTATTGTTTGAATAACATCCATTTGATTATTTTATTTAATATGACAGTAAAATTATGCCTTGGTGGTTAAATTAATCATATTTGTAGTGGGGCTTTTATGTTATTCAACAAGACTCAAGATGTCCCTGAGCATTGCAAAGAGTATTTTTGAAAAAAAAATGAATGAATTCTTTTACATAATACGAACTAATAAGGTTTCAACAAGATACAAAATTGAAACTATTTACAATGAAAATAATTACTATTATAAGCTAACGGAGCCAGAAATATCTATTTATTCGGTATTTTTAATGAACAAGAGAAAAAAGTAAGACAATAAGCAACTAAATAATAGCACATATGAATTTAAAATAACACAGCAATGTCAACTTATTCAGTTTTAATACATTAGCAACTAATTGAAAAAGTGGAACAAAGGGTTTCGCTATTATTAATCACGAACAACTTTAGCTAGTTTAGAAATAGACACATAGGTTCATATTCTTCTGATTTCATTAAAGCTTTTCAAATATTGAATTCACTATACATAAGTAAATAAAATTTGCTGTAACAATTCGTAACAGATCAGGGAAATGATTTCTCAATGGCTTTAAGAGTATTATTGATAACATGTATATGATTGAACTTTTGACTGGTGCTGAGACATTGGATAAAGCTTTGAGCCTACAAGTACAACTTGTAGAATTACTGGCAAAAGGATGTTTAACCATAAAGAAATGGTGCAACAATGAGAAGGCGTTGAGACTGTTTTTTTTCGTTTTTTTTCAGAAGTTAAATAAATTATGCCACAGCATCTGCAATACAGAAGACACCATTATCAAGATCTTAATAATGCAGAGGGAGTTCACCCTGGATCTCATATCCACCATTATTCTCTCTGCTTATTTCCTTGGACATATTGTTGGTAGATGTTATGATGGCAGATCCGATAGAGGTGAAGGTGAATTCCTGCAATCTTTCAAATTTGTAAGGGCCTATCTCCATAAAAGTTTCACCTTTCTGGGCCCCTTCTGCCTTCACGAAAATATATTTAGTGTTGGTCTCATTTGCAGCAGTAGCATATCTGCCTTTCCTAATGTAATAATTTGTTAGATAATTGGGATAGATAGAATTTTGGCCTAAATCTTGGTAAGTTTAAGATAAAGGTATACCAAAAGCAAATAGAGGAAGTCAATAACTATAGCATTATTATCACTCCCAACCTCAAAAAGCACACAGCAGAAAAGCAGTCGACTTGCAAATAAACTAGCAACACGATAGAGAAAAGTCTAATATGTAAAAATGGTAAGATCATTTTGGAATCCAAGTGATCATTTCACGCCCAGGCAATATTAAAGGTGAGGTGATATTGCATGATTTTGCCACAGTAAGATAGGCAGTTGGAGCACAATGCTGACCACACATCACAAAAATACTGCAAGGTCAAGAATCAGAATTACCAACATACGTATGATGATCCGAATAAAAATAACCTTAATAATTCCCAGAATTTTAATTAATTAAAATTAAAAGTTCATTAAAGGGTAAAACATAATTTTATCTTTCAAATACTTTGAAGTTAACTAATTACCTGAGGTATCCTTTGTTGTCCTCATCTTCAGCTAAAGCTTTTATACTGGACATTAACAAATCATCATAGCCTATCAACTCTTTTAAAATGAAGCGAGATAAGGCGTCACCAAAGCATTTATCAGTATCAGGATCAAGTGTAACAACCATAACTGGTATATTCAATTTTTGCCTTGTTGCAGCAGAAAGTCTTAACATTCCATATTCCAATGAATATTCTACAATATACTCCTCATCTGGAAGAACTGAACAAATTATATAAAAATAAAAAAATTATTAAACAATGTTGCTAAGGAATAAATCAAATGTCATTATGTGATAAAATACCAATGTATGAATTAGATAATACTAGCAAAATATGATTATCTTATCCACTTAAAACTCTGCATACCAAAACATATTACATATCTCATTATATTTTTAGTAAATTGATTAATTTGATTTTAATGAAAGAGAATCAAGTAACACTATTAAAATTCAAAATCTTTTTTCCATCCAAATTCTTTGGAACAGGCTCTGCAACACTTTAACCATTCCAGCTGTTTTACCCAGCTTCATCCCTGAAACAGCCAACTGTACCTCATCCTCTCAAATGGCGTCATCCGTATACATATTCATCTCTTCTCCTTTCTTCCGTAGTGAACTTTTCCTGGTAGTGAGCTCGCCAAGTTTCAAGGATATCTTCCTCTTTTGTAATAAGGTTACCCTGTCTGTCCATGATGCTGCACACTTGTTTCCCTTTTTTATCTCTGAGCTCTTTGGTTTCATTCCTTTGTTGAAAGTAGATCTGCCTTGAGTTTCCATCCTTTTCTTTAATGTAATTCTTCCAAGCTTCCTTTTTTTCCTTAATTGCCTTCTGGACTTCCTAGTTCCACCAGCGGGTTTTTTTCAAGCCATTAATAACCCATTTCTTTCTGCAAACCTCTTCTGCTATGCCCAGGATTACACCTTTAATCTGTTGCCATAATGGGTCAATTTCTTGGTCAAAATTTACTTTTCTAAAGCGCATACTAGAAGGGTCCTATATTGCGCCTGTTTTTCTTCTGTCTCTCTTGCTGTCTGTGCTATCCTGCTCCTATTCTCCATCCTTCCTCAACCAAGCTATCCAATCCCATCATCCATCATACATCTCCCATCTCCTTAGATCTAAATCCTCTGTCCATTCCCACAATACCCATTCTCCGTCTTCAGATTTACATACAACAGCTCACCTAACCACAGCTTTTGACAGATGTTTCCTAATCAGATCCTCGTCCCAAAAGAATACCATTTGTTCTTTCATCCATCGCTCCAATACCCTTCCCATCTTTAAATCCTGCCTATTCAATCACTTCCTGTCCATCCATAACTAAAATAGATGTTCCTTATAATCAATTAAAATACTTTTTAAATAATTATTACATTCTTTTTTTTTATTTTTTTTTTATTTACTTTATTAATATTAGAAGTTTTTTTGGTTTTGCTTAGAGGTATAAAAGTTATTTCATTATGATTTATCATAATTTCTTTTTTTTTTGTTTAGAAATTATTTGTTCTTATTTCTAACTCTTATTATAAGGGACTTTAAAGCTCACCTATTATTATAACCTGTACAATGTTATTCTAAAGGAAAGTGTGCCAGAATAAATAAACAATTTATTATTATTATAAATATAGTATTAAGATTTAGATGGAAAATTTTATGATAAATCATTACCATTACCTAATTAATCATATTGGTCTTTAAGGCCATTATTAGACAGGTAGAACACGCTAAACTTTTTATTTATTTTCATTTATAAATTATTGAACACACTTACCAGCTTTCATTAGGCGATCCATTTCAGAAACATTATCTTTTAATGTTATTTCAGACTCCGAATAACTGTGTTCAGTTGGTTCTGACAAAGTGCTGTTAGGATTGAACTGAAACATCAGAAGGCATCATCAAACATAAAATTATTATTATATCAAAATTGTATTAGATTGCTATAAATTTGTGAAAATAATATTTAGAAAATGTTTCCATACTGGTTTATAATCATAAAAAAGAAAGAATATTATTTCTGATCAGCCCTCATAAACTTCTAATGTATCTAATTTGTATCTGATCATTTGATAAAAAAAGTAATGGAAGAACTTAAAAGTGACAACGGTTATGAAGACAATTGAATAATGCCATCAGAAGAAATAGTAAAAATAGTAAGTCAATGTAACAATTATTCCTTTGTATCTTTATTTTTAGCCCTGATGAAGACCTACAATGTGGGTTGAAACGTTGGCATTACGTAAATAAATACAATTATTTTATTTTATTCTTAACCACCATCCACCCGGACCATGATGATAAGGGCATTCTGGAGGTCTGCAGAAAACATTATGAAAGGCAATTCAGTTATGACTTTCTGAATCCTATGAACAATCGAGATGGATGTTGGAATGAGACAGAGTTTAATGAGGTGATGGAGGAGGAGGAAATCAAGCGTAAGGAGACATGGAACTAGTCAGGTCTCTCCAAATGCTTATTCAAAAATCCTGAGAGGAGAAGATGATACCAAAAGAATGAGAATAGAATGTAATTCAACCCATTTCCCTCTCATCAGTAGTCTGCAAACTATATGTATCCATTTCAGAAAGTAGATTAAGACCAATGGTCGAACCACACATTTAAGGCCGCAAAGATAAACTCAAGACCATTCATTCTCATTTAGAAATCCTGGGACCTAGATAAGAATATGTACTTTACTTTCCTCGACCTTAAAGTAGCATTTGACTATTTTCCAAGAAACAAAATATGGGAGGCATTCAAAGTTAAGAAGGTTTCAAATAACCTGGTGGATAATATAAAGTTTGTATATCAAGATCCAAAAGGATTAGTTAGGCTGAATGGGTAGGAGTCTGGTCTGATATCAACTTTCTTGGACTAGTTGAAAAGAGGGGAGTTTCTTTTTTCCGTACATATAAAAAACTACTGCATTATCTTAGAAGGTCTGTGTAAAAAAAGGTGATTACCATATGAAAATAAAGTTGAATTTTTTTACGGATAATGTTAGTTCTAAAACCTGTAGGAACATCACTGTTAAAGCAAATCGCGCAGTTTAAGAACCTTTAATGATGCCTCCAATTTGCTTTGAATCGTTCAAAGGGTTTCTGATTTATGAGCAATTATTTAAATCAATAAAAAAAAATTATTTTTAGATTCGCTCGAAAATTTGAATATAGGGGTTGTTCACAGTACTAAAACCAAACCTGATGCCAGTTTTGAATAAAAAAATTATGTTAATATACTACACTCCATAATGAATATTGTAATCATTAAATATAAGTCAATATACCCTTAAAATTGCTATAAAATTCAATTATTTTATTTAAAAAAATTGGATTGCTCTAAAATTTACTATTTCTGTTCACAAATAATGTTTTTATATTACACAAAAATATGGCCTTAAAGGTTCTTATACATCTACATATTATAATATAGAAATATTATTTTTGATCAAGATATAATGAATATTACACTTTTATAACACCAATGAAAATATTATCGTGGACAAAAAAATAAGAAAAACTAATATTAAGTATTAGAGACCAACTCTTTTTTAATGAAATAGTTAAATTTTGGAGCATTTTCATAGGTCTATTGAGTTATATGTAATATAGAACAGAATTAATATAGGGTAAATATATATATATATATATATATATATATATTTTACTACAATAATGTTTATAGCTGTGATGTAAAAGTTTAATGTAATGGTGTTTATTGATCACAAAGGTTTTTATATTATGATATGTACAAGAACCCAGCCTTGCTTTGGGAGTCATAGTGCATTAAATGTAATTTGAATATTTAAGGGCGTATTTACGTGTAATATAAAAACACTATTCGTGATCCAGAAATAGTAAATTTTAGATTGATCCGATTTTTTTAAACAAAATAATTGAATTTTAGAGCGATCAGAAGGGTATTGATATTGACTTATATGTAATGATTACGGTACTCTTTATGAAGTGAAATATATTAACAGAATTGTTTTATTCAAAACTGGTGTCAGATTTGCTATTAGCGCTGTGAAAAACCTCTATTTTTGGCCTAAAAATTTTGCCAAGGATCTTAAATTCTTTTACTAGATATCCTTCAAATTTTTTATAGATTTAAATAATCACTCATAAATCAGGAACCCTTTGAACAATTCAAACCAAATTTGGGGCATCGATAAAGGTTCTTAAACTATGTGATTTGCTTTAACCGTGATGTTCCTACGGGTTGTAGAAACAACTTTATCCGTAAAAAAATTGAATTTTGTTTTTATAGGGCAATCACTTTTTTCTATATGGACCTTCTAAAATAATGGATTAGTTTTTTATATATATGGAAAGAAGAAACTCCCCTCTTTTCAACGAGCCCAAGAAAGACAATATCGAGTAAGCTGAAGAAGAGGTACAGAGCTTCAAACCCAAACATAATTTTGTGGCTTTAAAAATTTTGAGCTCACTCGAAACCGAAAAAAAAAATTTGTTTGTTTTCGATTATTTTTTTCAACATTTCTCGATGTACTGTATCCAAATCTGCAATCATTTTTGGTGTGAAAAAAGCTAAAAGGCTACTTTACTTAATAATTTAAACACTTTTTAAAATTTATTTGACCAAAATCAATTATTTCTTAATGTTTATATTTTTCCTTTAATATCCTCTAAAAACAAATATATAACTGGAAAAACCATGTCGATACCATTTTTTAAATATATGAGATATAAAATAAAACATTTTCAGCATGTTTTTGTTTTCTCAGCTGCTAGGTTCCATTGGACAAAACAGTAGAATATGGGTCAACTTTTTTTCAATGTAGAATCACCCAAAAAAATTTGATCAAAATCGGCGACGGACACATTGTGAACCCCCATGTAAGTGTTTTACATATTTTTACTTCTAGAGTTCAGTTGAACATAATAATAACCAGGACCCATAAAATAATGGTGGGTAGTCTGCCGCGCCAGGTAAAATAAGGGATTCCATTTCCTAGAATAGCCTTTTCTAGCGTAATAACGTATGTATTGCGATGCCTGTCCACAGAATCCGCACTATTGCTTGGAGTGCTCTGCCAAAATAATCGTAGATAAATAATGTTGAAATTATAAAATGTAATACGTGCATGTGTTTCAACTAATTTATTAATTTTCTTATCCTCCAATAAACAATAAAAAATTTATTTTTGAAGTTAAGATTTTTTCTATTTTTTTAAAATGTTCCTTAGACGATTATTATAAAGTATTCCATTCAAGTCTATGTTTATAGTACTTAGTAATAGTAATTAGTACGCACTTGCCCTTGCCTTAAGGGGTAAGTATGTACAAGGTATCTGGAAGACTCATTATTCAAGAAAGAGCAGTTTTTGGGCAAGTGCAAAATAGTTCGGTTTCCGGAGGATTATTATATTGGTGTAAACATTGAAAAAAATTAAAGCTTGTCTGAGATTCACATTTTAAAATTGTTATAGAGTAATGAAACTGGGATGTGGAATATAATTTAATAAATGCACTGACAAAAAAAAATTGTTTTGTTTTAATTCAATAGTCCGTAGTTCCCTCGACAAAACATGACAGTAAGGGTAAGTGTACACCATGCACAGTTGTCACACAACAGAGGTCTGCACTTGGCCCTATTATTATGTTTTGCTGGGTGACTGCGGACAAACGCTTAAAAAAATAGAAAACTGTTAAGAGAAATGTAAATCACAAAGTATTTTGAAGAACAGCTTCTGTAAATTCTGCTCACAAGAAAAAAAAAAAAATTACGCACTTACCCCACATCACCATACTACATTTTTTATATATGTATACTTATTACATTGTAAAAGTTCATAAAATAAGTAACCAAGTAAATGAAAGCCAATATAGACGTAAATTAACAAGATAATGTAGTATTATATAAAAAAAAAAATAGTAAAGCAATCGAAAAAAAATATTAAAAAAATAAAATTCCATGGACCAAGAGCATTATGCTATTCATCGGGACCTATGCAGTACCTTACTGAAGAAATAACAGAAACGCAGTCCCCTAGGCTAGAGACAAGGTAAAAGTAGATAAGACAGTGCGCGTTCCCAGGGCCCACGCTGGTCCCTCAGGCAAGTTAGCTTGCGATCCTATGGACCGCGTTGGGGCTGAACATGTTAAATAAAATTTTATGTATGCTATCTATATAAACTTACCTCAGATGATGTCATCTTTGTCGTTTTATAATCATCATCCTTGGCATTGAAATTTTCGTCTAAAACATTTTTTTTTAAATTTAATAGTTATATTATATATAAATAAAAAATAGTTATTAATTTCTATCATCCCAAAATTGTTTGTATTAAATATTAAAAAAATCATACTTACTTTGAAAATAACTAGTATCGTTGTTTACATCATTCTCCTCATTTGAATCAAAATTAGAATTATTTTGAAAAAGTCCATTTAATTTCACCCTTTGAATAGGATCAGCAGTAGAAGATTCAACATTAATTACACTAAAATAAAATGCAATAAAAATATACTTTGGGAGATAAGTTTATAATAATTGAATTCTATTTTAACCAAAATAAGTTTATAGAAAGCAACAATAAAATTTTGATTGTTATAGTACTGATTTATTTAATATACAAAATGTGCTGCAATGACTTCTATCCAGTTATTAAAAAAAAACAGGCTCCGAATATGTTTTTTAGAAATGCTTGAAGTTAAAGAATAATTAAATTCCAATAAGATATTACTGATAGTATCAAACATTATGAAACATGAAAACATCTTTCGAAATCATAAATAAGATAAATTGACATGGGAGATAAGATAAGATAAACTTACGATAAGATAAACTTATCTTACTTATCATAAGCATTATAAGTTCTAGATAAATTAATCAATAATAGATTAAGGAAATATTGCACCCAAATCAGTTTGGATTCAGACCGCAAAAAAGGAAAATAGACACTCTTTAGACTAAAATTTATATAGAAAGTGGTTTATAGACAAAAACAAATTGTCTTATGACCAAATTAGATTAAATGGAGCTGTCAACAATGAGTGAACACCAATTATATTAAAAAACTTAAGAAATACAAATCAGAAAGAAAATGCTGTTAATAAACGAACTGACATAATCAAAGGGTGAGACAGATATTGGCAACCATCAACAAAAGGACGATCATAGCACAAATAGATCCTAATGATACTACAACATACCAAAAAGCACTTGTTATAAAATGATTATTTACTAATAAAAAATATCCCAATTAACTATTACCTAAAGAGATTCCACTTACAAAACACAAATACACATAAATGCGACGGACTCTTTCGGAAACTTTCCAACATATTTTAAACAGTTGCTACTTGTATGAAGATAAAACATAGTTTTTTAAAATTATCATTAATGGAAGAAGGCACATGGCTTTTATTATATAGCAAATACAAGGATTAGCTGAAGGAATTCTACAACCACATAGACCTACAACAGTACGATAGAAGAGAGAGCCCATATCATAACATGTGTGAAGACTTTTTTGTTTTTTTACATTTATTGAGTTTATTTTATGTAATGGGATTTATATTTTCTTCGATATTATTGAAGTTCTGTAATGTTATAAGAATACAATAAATACAAAATAACAGGTTCAGTTACAATAACAGAGAATTACATTAAATTTGTCTTATGTGTTTTTATAACTGTGGTGTTGAATATGGTATGAGTCAGACTAGATAACACAAAAAAAAAAAGTTTAAATATTATAATCAATATATAAATGCAAATAAATATACATAATATATCCAATGTGACGAAAAAATAATCTTACTATTACAACTACTTTGTTAATTTATCAAAAATTTAATACACACAACAAATGAAAGTTCCATAAGCAGCTTTTAGAATAACAAAACACTAACCTATTGGGAAAGTTATTTATGGCGGATTCAGCCTTATTGATCACAATAACATGTTCCTCTTCTTCTGAGAAGCTGCTATAAAAATTAACATTTCCCCCACTTCCTTTGACAATTTCAACACGTAAAATTCCATCTCTAGGCCAAGTGTTTCTTACATGTTCCAAACATATAGATGGTGTCCTTGAGAAGATGATATGAGTGTATGCAAGGACAAAAAAAGCACATATTGCCTGAAAAAGAAAAATAAATTAATGGCATATTTAATTGAATAAAATAATTATTTAAATATCATAGCAAACAAAATGAGAAAAAAAAATATTTAAAAGACCCATGAATTTGACGTCACACTGCACTCCATATTCATAGATTTCCAGCAAGCCCTGTGTTGATAGGGTGTAACTTCTATGTGATCTATGGAGGCTTGGAGTCCCCAAGAAAATAGTGCATATGGTCCATATGATGATGAGGGATTCTAAATGCTGGATCAAATCATAAGGCGCACTTGGAAAGGAGTTTCCTATTAATAATGAACTTCTACAAGGAGATCCCAAGACAGAAACTCTTTCTAATTTTTCCATGGAGGGCGCAGTGTAAGGAATTAGGATCAATTTAAGCAGGACTATCTACATTAGATACACACAAGTATTGGCCTATGCAAACGAAGCCCACCTGGTAGTAAGGATGCTGCCTGCACTTGGTGATGCGTTGGAAAAGTTGAAACATGAGGCAAATAAAAGAGCACTCCAGATCAATTAGAAGACGGCATACATGAGGAGTACTCAGGACTCTTGACCAAGGCCATATTCTATTATTATCAACGGCCATAGTTTCCCAGTTTGTGAGGCCTTCAAAGAGCAGAGCTAAAAAATACACGTCTGCCACCACGAAGCCGACGGAATACAAACTGGCAGCCAATTAAACATGGATTTTTTTTAGTATTTTCAGTTAATGATTTATAACTCCAAAATGGTGCTTCCTAGCGAAAACTTTTACATTTCAAGAATTAAAGAACATTAAATTCTACGTCGGATGAGTATCTAATATTATGGATTTGGTTCAGGAAAATAGTCGAAACCAACGATCGAAAAACAACAATGTCTACCAACTTTGCCAAAACATTCAATTAATGAATTTTAAACACCTTACCATGGAAACGGCTATTCTAAACTAAACAAATTTCAAATAAAATTTGTAGTGCATCAAATTTTGTATTTAGACAGTATCTTATACATATTTAGAATCTGAATACTATACAACCATTGTACGACTTATTGACTCACAGGCAGCGAGTCAGATTGTCTCCCACTCACTCATCTGTACAAATTCTAACCAACAAACTTGAAAATTGGCAATGTAGCTTGTAGCTTGTAGCTTTTAACCTATGGGAAAATTCCAAAATGTAAAACTTAAACTTTGTAAGAGCTATATTTGAAGGTTTATTATGATTAAACGGCAATACTTATCAAGAAACGGATTGCACCAAAAGCACTACAGATTTTGTAAGATCTACAATTTTGGTATCTCCATCGGTTATACCTTAGATAGAGCTAGTTTTTATATGTCTAGATCAATTTTTTACTTTTTCAGAAATTTTTCAATTATTTTCACACTTAATAATAAAGACATTTCTTAAATCAGAATTAAAGACACATCTTCAAACTTCAAACGCTGGAGTGAGCAGATCGCTCATGGTGTGATGCAAAAGGAATAATCAATAAAGAGTTTACTCCTTCCAGACAGACTGCCACATGTCAGTTTTATGCTGGAGTGCTCCACCGTTTGAAGGATCGAGTCCGCCCGGAGATCAAAGATGATTGGGTTATTCACCACGACAATGCGCCCTACAGAGTTCCAGGGAGCCTATGAACAAGGGAAAAACATTAGCAGCGGTGTGTTGGTGTCCAAGGGTTATATTTTGAAGATTTTTAGTTTGCTGGACAAAAATGCTTAACCTTTCACTTGAGAGAGCAGTAAGGGAAGCAAGGATCCAAATAGATGGAACAATATTCAATAGATCTGCTATGATCCTCGCTTATGCTGATGACATGGACATAGTATATAACTCATACGGAGCAGTACTTTTCAAGCCCTGACTGGCCCTGATCTGGCCAGTTCTATTGTATGCATCAGAGTCCTGGGCAACCACTAAATCCATAGAGCAAGATCTCGGCATTTTCGAAAGGAAAGTTTTGCGTCGAATATTAGGAGGACTGCAAGTTGGAAATCAGTGGCGTAGACGCACCAATCAGGAGTTGTACAATATATATAACGAACCTGACGTTAATTTAATTAATTTACGTTCTTTAAGCTAAACCGCCTGAAGTGGGCTGGTCATGTGGCCAGGATGGAAGAGAATGAAATACCGAAAAAGCTCCTGAGAGAACCAATCTATGGTAAAAGACGGCGTGGAAGACCAAGAGCAAGATGGATAGACGGCATTACTGCTGATGCTCGAAGTATCCTGGGCGTCTGCAATTGGATGGTGGCTGCGCGAGATCGTGACGATTGGAGAAGATTGTTGCAGGAGGCCAAGACTCGGCAACAAGTTGTAGGATCACTCAAATAGATAGATAGACAAAAATGTTTAATATATTTTTTTTTTATGAGACCAATCTTGAAACTTTGTGATTGCACAAATTTTTGTAACTTTTTTCCAGCTTTTTAATTATAACTTCAAAACGTTTCCTAGTGAAAACTTTCCAATTGCAAGTATAAAACAATTTAATGTTCTTTAACTCTTGATATAGGAATGTTTTCACTAGAAACTGCTGTTTTGGAGTTATAAATAAAAACCTGAGAAAAGTTCGAATATTTGTTGTATATCTAAAAATTTAGCACCTTTGAATTTATAACAGATAGAGATATGACAAAAAGACATAGGACTAAAATTGTATATTTTTTTTTACTACCAAGGTTGAAGACTGTCAGTTTCCATTAAGAGTGAAAATAATTGAAAAATTGGTGAAAAAGTAAAAAAATTAGTCTAGACATAAAAAAAACTAGCTCCTTATGAGAGGATGGATTGACACAATGGATTTTTCAACTATACACAATTTATTGTTTATATCTACCCACTATGAGTCAGTGAGATAATAAGATTTTGCTTTCACTAAAGAGATGAGAGTTTAGTTAGTCTTTTGGCAACTGTTTTGCGTGGAGCATGCTGCATTAAACTGTTTTTCCTAACCCCTAAAATTGAGAGTGAAAAAATGTATATTCATCATGGGACGCTTTGGGGATTTAAAGAAGGCAATAGTGCTAAGGGAACAGCTAAAAAATATACACCTTGTACAGTAAAGAAGTTAAGATAACCAAACGTGCTGTTAGAAATAGGTTTGCCAAATTGCGTTATGGATATAAGACCTAGATAACAATGTTTTAAGGCAATATTGGGGCAAAATCCATGTCAATCAACAAGAGGTACAGTAGAAAGGTTGAATAAATCACAGCAAACTGCTTGCTGCCAACTGGAGAAATGGGACAAAGACAGTAGGGGTTCTCATACTCCAAACTTACTAGTTTGAACCTCGAAATCTCAGAGGATGAAATTAAGAAGAATGCAGGTTAATTGTCACCATTCTGCTCTCATGGGTAAAAGAAGAGCCTTTTTTAGACATATAACCGGTAATGAAAAATGGGTAACATAAGACAATATCGTCCACAAAAATGTTGGCTTGATAAGTAAGAAACACCCCTCCCGTCCTTGGTTTGTCCTTTAAGGTCGTAACTCCAGAACGGAATTCAGCAAACCAATTTCTGACAGCCCAGTCGGTTAACCGTCCTTCACCGTCAACACCACATATTTTTTGACCTATAGATAGGACAGCTACATCGCAAGTTATTTATGACTCAAGCTAACAGATAACCGTAACAGTTTTAATAATTTTTGCAAATGAGCATCTTTTAAAATTCCATGATTTAAAAATTTTCCTTGAATCTTCCATAATTGGCTATGAATGACAACTATTTGAAAAATGCAATTTTTAAAATTGTTTAGGTTTCTTAGTGTTTAAGTTAATCAATGCTCTTTTTAATTAAGTTAATAACAGCAATTTTTAATTATACTTCAAATGATTTTTTTTTTTAAATAGAAGTTTTATATGTTAACCATTTGTAGTATATTAAAGAATATATTCTAACACATACTAACCTTCAATAAAATAGTGAATTCAATGCATCTTCTTACAGATTTCGGAAATGTCCTAGCATACGATAAAGCACCTTTAATAAACAATGCATGGAAGAGTCTATCTCGCACATTTATGAGGGGATTGGGAATTCCATTATTACGAGCTTGATTATTTGGGTTATCTGCCCCAGGAAAGTATTGTGATCCTCCTCTTTGCATTTTGTTGGCCTGAAATAAAATTTATAATTTTTATAGATAAATAATATATCTAATTACAGCATAGAACAATTACATGAAATACCTCACAACTCACAAATAATTAAAAAGCAGCATAGTATTATTGTTTTGAGACTAGGACTGAATATGCTAATTTTGAAACAACGATTTGTCCAAGAGTGGTCACTCATTTAATACTTAAACAATAGTGTTACCAGCATATTTTTAGCTATAATTTTTACTTTAAAATAATATTCAAGAAATCATAAAGTAACTATACAAACCTTAGGCAGGTAACGATTTTTACATAAAAATTTATAATATCAAAAAAATTAACAGTTAACATTGCTTTGCTGCTCGAAAAAATTAAAAAAAAGAAGAAAGTAAATATGCAATGGTGATCAGGGTATCATGCATTTTACGAATAATAAAATCTATTCGTATTTATGAAATAATCTCTGAAATAAGAGATAATTTAAACAACTAAATATTCAAAATAAAACAGAAACCAATGGAATTTAAAATCTCCAAAATGAAGAATGCTAGGTAAAGTTAGAGGTACTTGCACCACTCGTTCATAAATCAGAAAGAAAGTTTTCAGTTAACCCTAATTTTTAGATGGAGGGGGTGCCAGAGTATCAAACTCAACCGATCACATTTCGAAAATTTAACTTAAGATTTAGTGACCTCGAAAATCCAGTGCATTGGGTATGAAATGAATCAAGTTGATACTGAAATTTCTAGTCACTATATGAGATCCCCTATTTTTAATTTTTAAACCTTGACATAAATTAGGATTCAGAGATCCTCAAATACTAACCTACAAGAAAATTATTAGGTTGTTACAAAAGTTTTATTTAAATTTCAGTATAAAATTATTCTTGGTTGGTTGAATTGGTGGTGATACCTGTCCTTGGTTTCAAGGTGAAAAACTCCACACATCCTAATTTGGCATTCTTGTTGTTTTCAAAGTGCCACACTTTCAAAAAATATGCCATTGACTGGCAAAGACCAAAGTCAGGCAGTGCAACATCAGTGCTATAAACAGGGTGGTGCAAGATGCTAACATTCTCCCTCAATTTCTGAGAATTTTTCTTTGACTAAGCGTGAATGGTGGGAAGAAGTATTGTATTGCAGAAACATCGCATTATTCAGATTTACCAAAGCAGGGTACTTATCTTTTAAAACTCCATGTACTCTTTCGAGTTGTTCACAGTAAAGCAGAGCATCAATATCCTTGCCATCTGGAACCAACTCAAAGTGCAAAACACCCTCATAATTCTACCAAACACAAAGCATAATATTGAAGACCGTTATTCTCAAAATTGAACCACCTGAACCAAAATTCTGCTGTTTAATAATGTACCAAATTTTTTCAGCTGCTGCCTTCATATTTAGCCCTTTTTTTTCAGTAGTGCCTCATAAGACAACAGACATTTTTTCTTCCAACATTTCTGGTGAAATTTATAAAAAGGAATGAAAGGCAGTGAAAGTCGGTATACGTAACTAAATAAAGAAAATAATATTTGCATTGTTTACATCAGTGCCGAATAAGGAATAAAATAGAGACTTTTACGTCAGAAATGAATTAATGCACAAAGACTTTTGTAACAACCTAGCAAAAGTATGCCTAACATACTGATTAACTATTTGTTTGTTCCTCTACATCTTTCAATGACATTTGAAATCAAAATATGCCTGCTATTACCAAGAGTATGACTATAAACATATTGGTTTGAATATATTTAAAAGGCCAGATTGTTAAAAGTACTATTTTTAGGTTAAACTTGAAGCTAAGTTATAGCAATAATGTTGATAGGGAAAAAACTGCTTGGAATGTTTGAAAGTGTATATCAAGAGACAATATACAAATCATGTAACTGTGTAGTAATTGTGTTAGATTTAAAAGTAATGTGAATCAAAATATTAACAGTAAAAAGTATATTAGGAATGAGAGGTCCTAATGTGTGAAAAGAATACAAGAATAAAGGATAGTCTTTTATTACTATTCAAAATATTCCCATGGGTGATACTTTTCAAATAAATCATTTATATTTCTTAATTCAAATCTCTGCTGAAATGGGGTATTTTGGTTATTCTAATGCGGTTAAGATGCATCATTGATGCATGTTGTCGGTTTCTTCTTCGGAAATCTCAATTTAAGATAAAGCCACAGATAGCCACAATACCTGGGCCTTTTATGAGCAGTAAGTCTGTCTGAATCTGTACAGAGCAGCATACAGGTGACTCTCTCTTGGCACAAACCGTAATGAAGGTGTGAGGGCTTGTTTGTACTAAGATGTGCCTTTAGGGTTATAATTATGATAAATCATCAAACAATCAATAAAAAGACCTTGTTGTAGTGTAGTTATTGTCTTGGTAATACATAAAATAAAGTGGTGACTCTGGTGAGATTACAGAACCTATAAGCGGTAAACTATGAAATAGCCTGTCCCAAGCCAGGATGAAAAAGGAGGAGTGATAGAAGTAATCTCATTAAATATCTGGGTTCAGCTGGCCCGGCTGATAGCACCTATAAGCGGTAAACTCTGCCATAGCTTGTCCCAAGCCAGGATGAAAAAGGTGGAGTGGTAGAAGTAACCTCATTAAATATCTGGGTTCAGCTGGCCCGGCTGATAGCACCCAGTAAGGGCGCCTTTCTACGGTTACAGGATTGGTTGGGGGCTGAGCGGAGGGGTCAGCTGCTCCTCCCTCAAAAATTTTTTTTGACTGTGAAACATCAAGAAAATTGTCTCGGATTTGAACAGTCTCAATAGTATCGACCCAGCGTTCTAAAGGAATTTAAGTTGGCAACATGGAACATTCGCCCATTACATAAAGTCGGAGCATTTAAACTGCTTCTGAATGAACTTTCCAAATATCAGATGGACATTACTACACTACAGGAGATGAGATGGATAGGCTCTGAAATCAAAGAGAAGAAAGGTCATACAATCTACTATAGTAGATGCTACCAGAATGAGCATATCTTTGGAACCAGTTTTGTGGTGAGAGGTAATAAGAGGGAGCTTGCCATGGATTGGAAGGCTGTTAACCATCGGATATGCATGCTGAGAATTAGGAGAAGATTTTGAAATTATTCCATAGTTTCGGTTCACGCACCGAGGACAATCTCTGTAAGGACTTAGAAAAGTCACATTCAGAATGCCCACACCATGATGTGAAGTAAGTTCTGGGTGAGCTTAATGCCCAGGTTAAAGAGAACCAACTCTTTTGCCCATAGTAGGAAGACAAAGTCCGCACCCGGAATTTAATGATAATGGAACAAGGCTGGTGAATTTTGCCGCATCCCAGGATATGGTTGTTGGTAGCACTATGTTTGATCGTAAATACATCTACAAAGCCACATTGGTTACCCCAAACAACAACACTAGCACGCAGATTGACCATACTCTCATTAGTAGGAGTCAAAGGTCTAGTTTCATGGCAGTGAGAACTTTCAGAGGAGCAAATGTTGAAAGCAATCATTAAATGGTTTTATCATGCATTCGAGCTAAAATAAGTAATGCTCAAAAACCTTAATGGGCTCGAATGGAAAGGATAAATACTTGGAAACTATGTGAACCAGAGTAAAGAAACCAGAGGCTAGAAAAAACTTTGGAACCAAACCCTTCTGAAGACAAGGTGAATAGAAGACAGAATCACTGTAAAGACCCCATCAGATAAACAGCAGAAGAGGTGCTAGGAACGGAAGAAACCCACCAGAGATCTGGATAGTTTGACCTGGAATGCCAGGCAGCGAGACAGGAAAAATGAAGCCTCTAAGAGGATGATAGAGAAGCACATAATTCGCTCAGAATGGTTTTGAGTTTACTGAACCACTAGATGAAGATGAAATCAACGGTGCAATCCAAAAACTAAAAAACAATCGAGCCCCAGCATCAAACAACATAGCTACGGAAGTTCTGAGGCTACTCAAATAAGTTACTCAAAGTTATCCATCACCTTCTTCATAGCATTTTGATAACTAAGACTATCCAGGAGGAATGGTACACAGGAGTTATCACCCCTCTCCATAAAAAGGGAGATCAAACTAATCATAATAATTATCGAGGTATAATCCTGCTGAACTGCACAAACAAGGTCCTATCTAATATCGTCTATCAGAGGCTACTTCCGTATGCAGAAAGATTATAAAGAGTATACATTAGTATACTCTGAGGAGGCAGCCTCTCTACCTGATTCGGTGGCAGAGTTTGGGCTGATAACCCTCTCCCCTTACAAACAAACTATTAAGAAGCGGTACAAAGATATGACGGATTGATTTTAAGGAAACGACATAATGCCAGCCTAATGAATTTTTAACTGGGAATATGGAATGCTCTCTCTCTTTACCGACCAGGAGCGTTGGAACAGCTTTCACTGGCGATTGATGCTACAGGAGGCCCTGACCCCTCACCACAAGTTGTAGTGCCGGAAGGAAGGAAGGAAATATTTGTGTTATAAATAATTCAAATAAAAAGGATAGGATGAATAGCAGAGATGCTACCATTGAGAGCCTCAAAGAAAAAATATTGAAGCTTTACAAGGAACCGGCCGCTTTAAGCTCAACGCAACAAAGGGGTCGAAACAGTAATAAGAGTCCATATCGAGCAAGAAGGCAAAGTCAGTCCAGGACTAATCCCACCGACCTAGACTGGTTGTGCTTCTATCATTTTATATTCAAGATAACAAAATATAAATTACTTTTTTAGAAATTTTATGTTAACTAGTAATTCAAATTAGTCCTTTTTTTAAAATATGGATAACTTCTTGTGTTCTTTCTTTGTTTTAGATTTTTTTTTCAAAACTTTATTTTAGCAACAAAGCTAATATGATCCCTACTAAACATTAAAAACAGAGAACCATTACATATACTTTTTGTTGTTTCATATTCAAACAATTTACTCAGTTCAATTTTTAAACAATGTGGTGTTACAATGCATTAAAATAAATAAAATGCAACTTTAGAAACAAGTAACAAGTATAAGAGAAGCAGTTGTAGTGACATAAAACACAATAAACAAATAGTAAAGACCAAGTTTAGTCAAACTGATAACAACACATCACTTTCAGTTTATACAAGCGACATCAATAAGAAAACGGAATTCCTTCTCATGAAATAGATTATCCTTGAAGATTTTATCCTAACAATAATTAGTAAAGATTACTTCTTTAAGCGCATTACTTCCTTTGGAATTTTATCATAGTCCAGCAGGTAATTACAATAATTAATATGAATCAGTATAACACTTAAACTTTAAAAAAAATTACAAAAAAAAAAAGAAATATAAAAGAAAAATATTAATAAAGACAAAATATTTTACTATTACTAAATATTTTACAACTGCAATAGTATTTTAGGTCAGAAATATCTAAAAGAAACAAAATTCAAGAGGATATAACATAAGGTTAAAGGTAGGAAATGTATCTTTCTATTTATTTGATATAAAATTGCTCGGATTGCTACCACTGTCTAAGAACCTGAAAGTAAATATTTATACTATTTTCTTATGGATGCAAAACATGGCCTTTTACGGCAAAGGAAGAAAAAATTCTCAAGTTTATTAAAAATAAAGTATTCATTAAATATTCGACCTGAAAAGAGATGATTCAACTGGTTAATGTAATGCTGCATCCAGAAAATATTTATAATGTAAGTAATAGAATTACAGCAATTGAAATTAATGAGCAAGTAAGTTGGGCTAGATAAAGAACAAATGAAAGGTAATAAGCACTGAACCAATAGCTGAAAATCCAAGGGATATATCAAGATACAGATGTGAAGAGTGTGTTAGGTGTTTGATTGCAACAAAGGACTTAATCACGGATATACTTGTTTTCTAGAAGTTGTTTAAATGATAGGACACATTAGAAACTATTAATTATTGTTTTTTTAGTTAAGTATAAAATCAAGAAAAGAGATTAAATTTTTAAAATATATTATAGAATAACACCACCACAAGTGTAAGGTACTTAAAATTTTTAAAATGAAAAAAAAGTTAACATATAAAAACATAATCATCTGAATTACATAAAAAGGATTATTCACAAAAATCAATTAATTAATCACAATCCAAAAAAAAAACGAATGAAAAACAATTTAACAGCCAACAAATAGAGATAACAGCAAACAAACATTTTTATAATAATAACATATGCTAATAGTCTGTTGAAAAAAGTCACAACTAGCTTAAATGGAAATATTGATAACAGCTTCATAGTGACAACATGCAAGTTGCTCTCTGTTGTAAAAAGTGATTTAATTAATACAATCCTAAATCATAAAGAAATCAGAATAACTATCAATGAATAATAAACTAAATTGTCATTCTTCAAAATACAATGAGTATTTTTCATTTCAACTTAATAAATTTAAATACTATTACTTGTTCCTAAAATTAACGAAAATTTGTTAATATTAAAGATTGCATATATAACTTGTCAATAGCTGGTGTTATAGAAAATAGAAATCATTACCTTAAAATATTCTATATTTATAATTCAATTTAATTACTGCTTTGTGATAGTAGATCAGTTCGTATAACATTTTTTATCGTTGCTTTGTTAAGGAATCCAAAACTTATAACTACCACAAAGAAAACAAAAACCGAAACCTCACTTCATTAACCTGACAGTTCAACGAATTTTGACAAAGAGTAAGCCAAAACAAGCAAGCAATCATTAACGATCGTTCACTGCCATCTTTAGGATTCAGCAGGTTAGTGATCCTTGATTAAACAAGAGGCAGGTTTATTAAAAACTGCGCAGTAAGTACATTGGTGGTTACGTTTTGACTTGCAGAGACCAAAAACAAACAAAATTAATACAGGGAGCTTTTCATACGTCTCTTGTCAAAAATGTAAAGTAACCTATTGGAAAAATATTATTTGGAAAATAATAAGATATTTTTAATCACCTATTCAATATTGTTAATATTAATGATAAAATATTGGTTTATCTCCTTATCCTTAGAAACCATATATAAATCCAAAATATAAATAAATCCAAAAATTAATGTACACAACCTATCTGTATTTAATTTTTGCTATTATTATCATCTTCTTTATAGAAAAAAACATGTCATTTTATGACTAAGGGCTTAAATTTTATATCGGAATAATTATTTTGCTAGGACTCATATTTAGGGAAACATAATAAAAACAGTCAGACAATTGCTTACTCTAGCTGTAATTTGTTGTTTTTAATTATAATTCACCTCGACTGATCTCCAACTTCGTAATTATCTTGTTTATACTACCACAGGCAACAACTTTATTTTACTTTATATTCTATAATTTTTTCAAGAAATGTACCAATAATTATATTACATCGGACCTAAATCCAAAATAACGAACCACGAAATCGTAATCAACACTAAAATGATAACATCATGGAACACTATATAGTAGAACATAAGTAATTAAATCTCCAAAATACAATAAAATATCTTAAAGCATGTACTCCCAACAAACGGGCTTTCATAGATGCAACTGACTTTTTCGTCAGTTCTGCGCCTTGCATCAGGTCATAATTGCCACGTATATATTCTTTTTTTATTATACCATTGTCACAATGATAAGTGATAACAAACATATGAAAATATATAGCAATAACTACTGAACTAACATTGCAGTGAGTAATATTATTATTTATCATTTATAGTGAAAACAGTTATTCGGCTTTAGAAACGTACGCTAGGCCTATGTATACAAATTATCAGCTCTGGCGTACAGTCACGTTAAATTTATTTAATGCAGCACAGTTGGAAAACTTAAAAGGTAATTTTTTTGTCTTAGCAGAACAAACGATACGAAAATACAACCTAACACTTCCGATACGTACAGCCTCATTGTCTAATACTCATCTAGCACAAGGCGGACTTCCATAAGTACCAATTAAAATAAGATAGAACCATCAAGGTTGTTACCAACCGCCTACACTCCACAACACCACCTGATTATTTGATGACTCTGGCTTTTTTAAGACTCAAAAATAACACATGTGCTTAATGAAAACAAAAGGCATCCAGGAATAAGTAATAAAATCCCTCTAGTATTGTTCACAGTACACCTAAAGCCAACCCCTAAGAGTACAGGAAATCTGCGACATAACCCGCCTGTGTAATTTTGTAGCGGACGTTTACACTACTACGGCAACCGTCTCTTCAGCTGGCTCACACGCCTACTACCAGATTGCGGACGGCAATAACCGCGCGATCGTCCGTCATATAAAATAAAACAATTTTTTGTTTAATAATATCGTTATTTTCTTAAATAAGCTGACCCTGCTTGTATTTTACTGTAAATATGTACATATATTATCTTTTCTTATAATGAAGCGGCGTAGGAAAGTGGCGACTCCATCACCCGGTCATTTTACCGCAGACAGCCACTGACCCACTAGGCTGGGGGACCAGTACTCTAACACACATACAGTGCACAAACCACAGCACATTCCACACAAGGTCATATCCAGTACACACACTAGGAATAGGTTCTCTAGGTAGCCACCCCGGACGGGGGAGTATGCGAGGACGCTCTGAGGAGACAGTCCCTCCACCTGACTCGGAAAGCGATGGTTGACTACCCTCCTCCCCTAAAAGCTTTTGTCACAAAACCTCCAAGAGATGAAGCCGGATCGTCTAAACGGAAAAGACCCAAGACCGTCATAAGGACTTACGCATTGCTTATTGGAACATACTAACCCTTAATAGACTAGGAGCCCTACGGACGCTTCTTACACAATCTGATAAATAAATACTGACATAACAGCTATCCAGGAAGCCCGCTGGCTGGGCGAAGAGCTGCATGAAAGATCACTCTATACTACAGCTGCCATGGACTTCACCGTATTTTTGTTACAGGATTCGTAGTGAGAGGACGAGCCCGGCAACAAGTACTTAAATTCACTTCTATAACCCCGAGGCAGTGCTACTTTCGCATAAAGGAGAAATTCTATCACAATGCTTCAGTAAACTGCCATGCACCTACCAAAGTAGCTTCTGAGGAAGATAAAGACCAGTTTTATGAAAATGTAGTTAAGATTGTTAACGAATGCCCTAAACATGATGCAAAAATACTATTTGGTGATTTGAATGCATAAGTTGGACAGGAACTAGGATATAAATCAAATAGGAAATTTCAGTCTCCATGAAAGAAGCAATGATAATGCGCATAGGCTTGTAAACTTTGCAACTACACATGGACTAGAGATAGGAGGTACGCTGTTCCCAGGAAGAAGAATACATAAGGAAACATGGAGAACGCCAGATCACTTCCAAATAAGTTCCTAGCACAAGTCAGATCTTATAAGCCTAAAGTCATATAGGGGAACAAACCTAGTTACAGACCAGTACCTGAGCAGTGCAAGAATCCGATGGGCAGGCCACGTGGCAAGGATGGAGGACACTCAGATCCTCACAAAAGGAATCCATGGTACACGGAGAGTGGGGAGACCAAACGTGAGATGGATGGAGGCTGTGGCGGAGGATACACGTACCCTTCTTAATTTTGGAAGCTGGAGGCAGCCCAGACTTGGTAACTAGTTGTTGCGCCGGATATTATTATTATAATAAGCTATGGTGTAGAGTTGTACTGATGTAAGCTAAAACAACTAATAGTTAATTGAAACAACTCTCGATGCCCATGATTGACATAACGGAATGAACATCTCAAATTTGTACCGTCTTATTCAAGTTTTCCACTCAGTCTCTCCCAAGTTTACACAACATGAAAATCGGACATCTATGTCTCCCATATTTGTCTTTAATTGAATTTCTTATTTCATTTTTCTCCTTATTTTTAATAGTAGTGATAATATTCCTTTTATATACTGTAAGCCACGATAACGATCTTTCAAGAACGAATTATTCCTGTGATCTAGAGTGCAGAAGCAATTTTAGTTTAACTAAATTTTAAGCCATAAAGACCTAAAGATAAAGACCTTGAATTTTTTTTTTTTTAGCACTCTTTATACGTGTGAGATTGATTATCTCTAGCATTCATAACTAGGAAATATTAAAAGTGAATGTATCATGAATTCTTAATTTTGTCTTAAATTATTAATTATAGTGTGTCCCATATAGTGCGCAACCTTTGAATCTTGCGCCATTTTTTAAACGTTTTGTTGGCAGCCCTTTTCTTATCATTTCTAGAATCTACTATCACTTCGATTTTATTAGCAGTTGTTGTTTTCTTTATTGTTGCAGTTGTTGCTATCGAGCAGTTCACGAATGAACAGCGCGTTATGATCGTGAAAACTTATTATCAAAATCTTGAAAGTGGAGCCAAGATGGTAAGACGACTTCACGAGGTTTTCGGACGACCGCAGGGTGTGGTTTTTGGGCCAGTGGAGTGATAGGCCCGTTTTCTTGGAGGACGACGAAGGTGTTGCGATTAAAGTCTTTCCATTGACGTTATCGCCATATGTTAACCAGCAGGTTCTGGCCCCTCCTCCAACATATTGATATTCAAAACCTATGGTTTCAACAGGATGTTGCAACATGCCACACCTCGCGTGAAAAAGTCGACATTATCACAGAAAAACTCCCGGGACGAGTGATATCACTGTGAGGTGACCAGGAGTGGCCTTCCATGTCCTGTGACCTTACCTCTTGTGATTTTTTTTTTTTTTTTTGTGGGGTTATGTCAAGTTTCAAGTGTTTGCTAACAAACCGCGTACCATTCACCAACTGAACGCGGAAATCATGTGCGTCATTGTCGACGTCACGACAAACATCTGTGAGCGGGTTATTGCCAATTTCATATTGCCGACTCAGTGGAGGTGGTCATATGCCAGACATTGTTTTCCACTATTAAATCGGAGATGTTATTGAATTACGTAATTTAAATAGCTTTGGGAAAGGCAGTTTTTGGTGGTTTAGGAACCGAGCAGCTTTTACGAGGTACAGACAGATAGGTGGCAGTACAGTAGTACTTGGAAAATGTCTACAGCAATAGATCTCCTGGAGCTTATCCCTACTTTATTGCTAGACAGCAACCAGTACGCTACTACCTAGTGGTCATTTTAGGGTGAGGAGCTAGCAGTACAGTATAATGGCAGAGAGGGACAACATAGAAGTGTCCATAGAGACGCAGGACTACACGCGAAGTGTAGGAAAGCGGGTCAAGCCCTGGATAAGGAAGTGGACCTGGAAAGTTAGTGGAAAAGGCATTAAAAATTCAAAATAACCTAAAAGTTTTTGCAAAGCAGAAAAATGTAGCGCCTAACATTTAATCTCATATTAGCAGTCGGGTGGAAACCTTAGCTGACATCATTGGTATTTACTACGACAAAATCAAGGAGTATAGCATGAAGATGGAAGGTATTCCCCATCTTATACGAGAGATAGTGAAAGAAACACTAGTTAATCAGGATGTATATAGCATAATAGCTTCCGGTGTTGCTGAGAGGATAGTACCGATAGTTATAGACGAGATCAGGGGGACATGTGTTGTGAATCAGAAACCTGGGTCGACGGCAGTGACCACAACAGCGCCTCCTGAGGATGAAGTTCAACCAGCCGGAGTCCCAGAAGACTCTGGTGGGTTTCAGGTAGTTAAAAAGTAGAGGAGGAAGAAGAAGAGGGCACTCTCGATTGCCGAGGATGGAGATAATGAGGAGAATGCGAATAGGGGGCAACCCTGGTAAAGAAGAGAACCTTTGCAGATATTATTAAGTCACTGCCGAAGCACTAGCCGAACACAATTTGGTCAACATATTTAACAATAGCTAGACGAGGGAAGCCTGCTAGTGATATCTTAAAGGATCTCCCCCACCATCTGAACTTGGCGTCATGGCTAGAGTGATCCGTGCTACCAGGGCTGGTTCAGTGTTGTTTCGCGTTGAATATGAAGCTAATGCCGCCAAGATAATCCAATGGCAGCAGCTTCGAGAGGCTGGCCTTGAGACAAAACTGGCTATAAGAAGGAAGCCTAGGATCGAAGTGAAAGGGGTACACTTCTCTTGGACTGCACAGTACCTCGAAAAGGTGTTATTGGTGAGGTTAACTGAAAAGTTAGTCACTGCACCAGAAGACAAAACAGGCCTTCTAAAGCCCCTGTTCTCCTCTGTGACAAGGAACAAAATTACGAAAAACTGAGTGCTAGAAGTACTCCCAGTTGTGAGGTTTAATCTAATAAAGGAGGAAATCATGGCTAGAGGTTGATGGTCTTTGACTTTTGGTGACTATATTGATGCCCCTCGCTGCCTTTAAATGTCAGGGATACGGGCACACTAAGGCCACTTGCGTGGCAGAAGTCATAGTCTGCAAGTGGTGTGGGGCTGCAGGGCATATTGCTAAGCATTGCCCAGAAAAGGTTGGCAACGCCAAACCGACGTGTGCCAATTGTGTGAGAGAAGGCGTTGAGCAGATCAAGACTAAGCACCAATCGGGTAGCCGAGAATGCCCAACTCATATTGCGAGGTCACTAGAGGTAGCGAAACGAACCTATTATGAGTAGACTCAACGTTCTGCAGCTAAATATGGGCCGCCGGTGCGTTGTGGCTCAGGAACTTCTTGCTGTGTTCCAATATTATGATATTATGGCAATCCATGAGCCAAGTTGCCGTGGGAACGTGGTTATGGGGTTTTTCCTCACGTCAAGGGTAATAGCTCTGAACAGTGGAGAGAGGAGCCACGATGTTTATTACGATAGCAGCCAGGGCTGATATCGTAATAAACAGCCCAAACCTTGACGTGATGTATCTGAGGCAATACACCAGGGCGGATTCTGTGGCGTGCTATATTAGTTGGGGCAGAGATGCTTTCACGCTGATCTCGGTGTACCTACCTGATGGAGGTGACGTCGAAGACTGCATATCCACCATTGAAACGATCATGAGAGGCACTAGGAATGTGAACGTATGCTTAGATACCAACACCTGGAACACGGTCTAGGAATCCAATAATAGAAACAGAAGAGGTGTCAAAATTGGTGAATTTATCGCCAGGAGCCAATTGGTGGTAATGAATAATTCCTTTGCCACTCCTACGTTCTCAGGCTTGATGGGGCAGAGTTGGATAGATGTGACGCTGGCTTCACCGACTTTGGTTAACGACATTGTTGATTGGGCACTTAGATCTGATACGAGTTCCGAAAACAATACTTTGGCATTTGGCCTGCTGCAGAGTATAGAACGTTCTCTCGACATTACTAAAGGTTACAAAACCAGCATTAAGGATTAGAGTACTTTCTGTTCCTATGTTGGAGGTGAAATCAATTGATGAAAATTGGGAAGAAGCTGAGACGGACAGGACCGATGAACTGGACTACAGAGTTCGATCAGTCCCATGGTGGACGCCGGCCTTAACAAACCTGAAATGAGACCTCTACAAGGCCGGCGTTCGTATCAGAGGTGTAGTTGCGACGAGAGGCGCACTGCACTTCGAAACGAGTACAAGCATAAAGCCAAAGTATACCGCAGTACTTTGCGCAACCAGAAACGGAAGTCTTGGGATGAGTTCATTGTTCAAGAATCCCTGGGGTATTCCGTACAGGGTAGCCATGGTCAAGTTGATTCCGCTGCAGACCATTGCAGCTTTAAAGTATGGAGATGTCCATGCTACTAATCTTGAAGAGATTGCAAGAATATCCATTAAGACGACATAGTCCAGAGATGATCCCAAGACAACGAAGATGAGGCGTTCATAAGACGTGCAACGGTATATCCACCTGGAACGGACTTGTGCCCGCCATGGGAGGTTTATGATTTCCGTTGTGCCGTGGATAGGCAGCAGATTGGTCGTGCCCCAGGATTAGACTCTATTGATACTGCGATATTAAAGAAAAGTACCCTCTATATTGAAGAACGGCTGTTGAACATCTTCGATGATTGTCGGGATAGGGGGTACTTTCCGAGAGAGTGGAAGATAGCCGATTTGAGAGTACTCTACAAGAGAGGTGATAGAGACAAGAAGCTCCCAAAATCATATAGAACAATATGTCTCCTCCCTGTGATGAGCAAGGTCGTGGAGCACCTCATACTAACTAGTATGCGACATACTCTGAATAGAGCAACCCATCCACGGCAGTACGGATCCACCAGAGGTAAGGGAATCGCCGACACTTTGTTGCAAGTGCGCCATGACGTTGAGGAGAAGGTGGAGAAGTATGTAATGTTGCTATTGTTTGACATATCCTCCGCCTTCGATAGCGTAAGGTGGCCCAATGTGCTTCAACAACTACAGAGTTACCTAGATGATCGAAGAGTGAAAATTCGGTGTAACTTCTATGAAGTTGAGGAGAGTGTGGAGAGGGGATGTCCACAGGGCTTAGTCCTTGGCCCTGTCCTCTGGAAGTTAGTCTTCGATGAGTTGCTGAGTGTGCTCGAAGAGGAGCGGTTCCCTGCCACGGCCTATGCTGATGACTTGGCTGCAGTGGTGGCTTCGAACAGCAGAGTCGGCTTAAAAGAAGAAGCAGAAAGATGTGCCAACCTCGTAGGTGAATGGATGAGAAAAAAATGGAAGAAAAAGATGAGAATGGCTGCTGCCAAAACCCAGGCAATCTTCCTGAAAGATCAGGACAGGACGCTAGGGCTCACCCTATAATCATGAATATACAAGGCAAGTAATATTACTATGTAATAGTAATTAAGAATATGTCCAAGTGAGGTAGTAACCTACCTTGGTGTGCGGTTCGGTAGAAGGTTTAATGTTACACCTCACTTGGATTACTTGGGGAATAGGGTGGCCCTAGCCCTCAATGGACTAAGCCGTATTGGAGGCGCTTTCTGGGCTCTCAGATTCCCTGCAACTATGACTATTTATAATGGAATAGTGCTAGGAATTCTGAGGTACCCGTCTCTAGCCTGGAATCGAACCCTCTCGCAACTTCAGAAGAAACGGTTGGCGACAAAAACGACAATGGCTCTGCTACGGGTGACCAAAGTCTATAAAACTGTTGCTCATGAGGCGGTGCAGGTCTTAGCGAGAGGGGTACCTCTCGACCTCCTCCTGCAAGAAGAACAGACGAAATATGATTTCAAGAATGGAGGCTCAGCAGGTCTTCTGGAGAATCTCCGAGGGAGGATTGCGGAATATCCAAGGAAATGGAAACGGATAATACAGGAGGACACCATAGAGGAGTGGAATAGACGGTGGGTAACTACTCAGAAAGGAGCTATCTTGAGAAAATACTTTCCCAACGTCCATTCACGATTGAAGGCCAAATGGGGCCTCCCTGATTACTGGATATCGCAATTTCTCACCGGAGATGGAGGATTCCGTACCAAGCTCCATGGCTTCGGAAAGGACATTAATCCTCTATGTTGTGGAGTTTAGAAAACTGCTCAGAACATCGTCACCACCTGCACCGCGTTTGAGGCAATATGAACCCAACTACGGAGGAAAACCTCTATGTCATCACAGAAATTGATTTTCCTCAATTAGTTAGTCAGAAAAATTATCCATACTATGTATCCTTCGTATATGATTGGAGGAAATAGTGGGACCAACATATTTTAATAGATCCAATTAACAATGGACACGCATTAAGGATGAAGAGAACTCATCGGTAGGTAATTCTTTCGAAACCCGTAATGCCGAGAGGTTAGGAAGTTTGAAAAATATATAAATAAAGATCTTATTGAATGTAAATATATAAGAATATATGCATTTTCATTGATATGTAACTGTTTTATTAATTTTTTAAAAGTTGCGCACTTTATTTTTAATCCTTTTTCAATCTTTACTTTCACTTTCCTACACATATATGAAATAAATAGTAAGGGTAGTTAGTATTGTGATCGTGAAAAATTTCGAATCCGAGTTTTCGACGGAAATACTCGTTTAAAGGTCCCCTGAATCCAAATAACCAAGTCTCGTCAAATAGTGAGTATGTGTGTGTTTGTGTTAGTGTGTATGTGTGTGTGTGTGTGTGTGTGTGTGTGTGTGTGTGTGTGTGTGTGTGTGTGTGTGTGTTTTTGTGGTAAGTCTATCTCAAAAACAAAAATTCGTATGAAACTGAAATTACTTATTTAAGATAGCTACATGCATGGGATGTTACAGCAACTTTGTTGCTAAGATCGACTTAACAGAAGTGCCACTTTATATTATCGGTTTTACACCTTTTTATGATTTTCTCAAAAAAGGATCTGACGATTTTAATCAAACTCATTATATCAATGTATAATTAAGTGGTCTTTAATATAAGTCAGTTTTTATCCTCATTGCAATAGTCAAACAGCGATTCCCAACATTTTCTTTATCTAAAGTGCATTTAATATTGTTGTTTTGTAAAAAAAAAAAATCTGGTGCGGTGCGCGCATCACAACTTTGTGTCCCTATAATAATATCCCTTACCTTCCTATAATAATTATCTTTTTAATATAATTTTAAAGAGTTCACATAAGCACTGCTTCTAATAAACTCAGCAGCATTCACTTCTTCACCCACTTAAGTACAATAAAACAGTTTTTTAAACAATTTTAGTACAACAATTCTGTATACTACTTATATATTTTAACTTTGTCAAGTTGCAAATATATTTTAAAAGTTTCTGGTTTAGTTTCCATGGAAACATTTTCTTTCCATTAAATAATGTGAAAGTAGAAATTATTAAGTTAATATCCGCTTTTGTATTCATAAATTACTTTATTACAGAGCGTATTGTTTACAAAAGATTAGCGGTTTGGTGGGGAGAGGAGGTTCGGTCGCATCCGTCTCCTTTCGGATGTGCTCGGTTATCCATCTATGGTCTTGTGTTCCTCATAAAATACACTGTATCTTTGCTAATACTGGTCCGATTTTGATCATTTTTAGATAATTTAATACCCTTCCATAAAATTACATACATAATTCACTATAAATAGCATGCTTTTTAAGTTAAGCGCAAATAAAATATTCTTTTCGTCATAACCTTTTTCCCCGCACTTTTTCGTTGATATACCACATACATGAAAAGTTAAAGGCCTTTAAGGTGAAGACATGAGGCAAGTTTCACCAAAATCGTTGGAGCCGTTTACGAGAAAATTGTAAACAATTGTAAAATCCGTGATATAATAGCTAATTCCGGTTCGTCCGATGCGCTGTATACTGGTCCGATTTTGATGATTCTTTTATTGTTTTTTAGATCGTTTAATTACCTTTCATACAATTCTATACATAATTTACCATAAAATGCATACTTTTTAAGCCATTCGCAAATAAAATATTCTTTCCATCATAACTTTTTTTCCTGCATTTTCTCGGTGATATACTAAATAAATGAAAAGTTAAAGGCCTCTATGAAGAATAATTCAGGCAAGTTTCATCAAAATCGTTAGAGCCGTTTTCGATAAAAATGTAAAAAAGTATAAAAATCGAATATATAAAGTGGCACTTCCGGTTAGTCGATTTTGACGAAAAAGTTGCTGTAACATAACAGCCATATACCTACCTTAAATACATAATTTGAGTATCGTACGACTTTTCGTTTTTGTGCTAGGCTGTTCACATACACACAGACCATTTTGCGAGGCTTGGTCATTTGGACTCAGTAGACCTTAAACCGTGTATTTCCGTTGAAAACTCGAATTCGAAAATTTTCACGATCGCAATACTTCCCCTTACTATATACTTCGTATATAGGTAAGGGAAATTAATAACCATCTCGCATTGTTAGTAGTAATAAAATGGATAAATATAAACTATGAAAGAATTTGATAATTAATTAAATGAAATAAAAGGAGAAATATGTTTCCATGTTGAAAACAAATTTCTGGAAATAGGAGTAGTAATATAGATGACGAAAAACGCATAAACTTATGTGATTGTTTTAGATAATAATTTCTATTGTTATATTATTTAATAGAAACTTAATGTTTCCATGGAAACTAAATGTAAACTTTTAAAATTTAGTTCAAGTAGCGGTGTTCAAGTGAAAGTTGTGTGATACGCGTACTAGATTTTTTAAATTAAAAATATATGACAAAAATTAGTACATAAACGTATAACAGGTTTGTTGCGACTTAGTAAATATTTATATATTTATATATATATATATATATATATATATATATATATATATATATATATATATATATATATATATATATATATATATACATATATATCGTCGGTTTGAAGGTAAAAGTGATCAACTTCATTATTGGCAAAATTGCGACATTATGAATAATTAACTAGATAATTATTGATAATTTCAGAAGTTTGTCAATAATGAAGCGTGAATTTGGTTCAGGCACTGGTAAATAGTAACAAACTTTAATTTTCACATGAATGCAGTTGATCACTTTTACCACCAAACCAATATTGAAGACATTAAAATATATTGGACGCTTTCAAAGAAATAGATAATTCGAAAATGACAAACTACATTTGAGTGGTGGATCACTTCATTAGGAATCGTGATTTACTTTAATTCATTTAGTTTAATCGTGCAACGAATCGAATACGTCCGGCTCTGCAGTGATGTACGGGTTCTCGAACAGGACGATGCGAACATACTTTTAGTACTTACTTGAACAAAAATGACGAAATACTTTATTAAGTTCATTTTTGGTGCATGGGAATTTCGAACTCTTTTGAGATAAATGATAAGTTCGAAATCATGATTTAAATTTAGAAAAGTATGCAACATTCGCTTGGCCAAGTTGAAGACCAAAAACATATTAATCCATATTGGTCGCGGTAGAACTATGTATATATAAGAGCTGAAGGCTAATGAATAAAGGGAAAGCCCTGGTTTTGATGGCTAGGGAAGCTGGTATTGATCCGAAGCATAATACTGAGGTAATAAGCCAATTTAAAAATAGAATCTGTACAGTAAGAACGTAACTCCCAAATGTGGTAGACCTGGTTACACTTTGATTTCAGAATACACATACGAGTACTCACAAATCCGTTTATTTTTTTTATTTCGTTAGCTGTTGTCACTATATCTGAAAAGAACTGTTTAAACAACAACAAAAAAAAAAAATTATTAAATTGAGAGAGGTTGCTCAACTTTGTTGGGGTGCTAATTTACAGTGCAAACACTATTTTTAAAAAGAGAGGATTTAACGAGATAAGTAAAATAAATAAAAACATTGAAAACAAAAACAGCCGTAGAAATGACGCACGAAGCCTAAGCTTAATACAGGTGACGTAAGCGTAGCGTTGGAGGAGAGGTAGGGAGAGGTACGAGGAGAGGGCACGTGCTCCCCTCCCCCTCTCCCAACTTAACTTGAAATACTTTGAAACTTTAATTAACTATCCACGATGGAGGCTATCCTCAGATTGCCTATAAACACGATTTGGTACCTATCAATTTGAAAAAAAAATAAAAATAATATTTCATATTTTAAGGATCGGCCGACAGCCAATGCTCGGAGGAGAGCTCTAAGTGAAATAAATTCGTGTCCATAATTTTTTCAAACCTATTAGGCATAATAATAATAATAAGCTTTATTGGCTTCAATATTTGACAAAAGCCCCTCCCATTGGAGTTGGCTACAGCAAAGAAAAATGAGTTCAAACTATCACTTCTTTCAAAATAGTCAAAATAAATCAACACAGGTAAAATTTCACTATATAGAATAAAAGAACAATGTAGGCAGAGGATAAAAACAAATACTGCACTGCAAACAAAACAGAGTCATTAAAGCACAAAAATAAACTAAATATTGCTCATAACTTTTTTGTATTCTATACTTCTCTCGAGGACCTGATTAATACTTTGAAGTTGATTTTCGCATTGAATGTGGGTCGAATGCCAGCTTGTTCTATATCGTGATCCTTGTATATAATGTTTATTATTCTGTTTTTTATTAGATTGCAAAAAAGTTTATATAGGCTTTGGGTTAATGAAATAGAGCGAAAGTTCTGCTTCTTTTCCTTCTATGATAAGCTCATTTGGTATACCATCACTGCCTTAGTATACCATCGCTGCCTTTTTTTTTTTTTTTTCAAGTGTTCAATTGCCTTTTCTACTTGTTCTTCAAGAATAATAATAGGTCTTCGCTGTTTTCCTGTACCATTTTAGGAAGGTTTGCTGTTTCTGTCTCATCTTTATATGAGTACTTACAATATTCCGTAATCTCGTGCACTATTTCTTGTCTTTTTGCTATAGAAATTCCCCTAGCTGAATTGATTTTATTAATAATCTTCTTATTAAAAGAACCAGTCTGAACCGTAATTTCCTTTATGGAACATGTACTCGATAAACAGTCATGTATTACTCTTTCATGGTATAGTTGGAGGTCAAGAGTAATCTTTCTCCTGAATAGCTTGCGAATTTCGGCATATTTTACTTTTTACTCCAACGATTTGTTGAATATTCTATTTAATAGTTCTCTTTCGTCTATAAGTTTCCGTATTTCTTCAGAAAATTTTTTGCTTCGTTTATCCTCAGTTTTCTGAGTTTTAGTTCCCTTTTCATATGCATCCTTAATACATTTTAATAGGCCAGAGTATGTGATTTCTATATGATTTTTTTATCAAAATTTATTTCCTCTATTTTCCTATGTACATTTTCCAGATGATTTTCAGGAATAGTTGCTATAAAAGTTGCCCTAGTACCTGCAAAAAATCTTCTATTATTTATTTTCATTTGTTCCATAACAAGACGGTGATCAGAATCAAAGTTGACTTCTGTCTTAGGATTTACAAAATTCATGCTTGTATTTTATTTTGCCAAAATGAAGTCAGTATCATGCTTTTCTTGGTTTGGGACTATCCAAGTCAATTTTTTCTCTACATTGGCTTTATAAAAAGTATTCAATACCCTAAATCGATGCTTAACTGCAAATTCAACAAGTTTCACCCCTCTTTCATTGTTTTTTCTATTCCGTTTTCTCTTATTGCTGGATAGTCTCCTGACTCTTTTATCCCCACCTTAGTGTTGAAATAACCAAGTAAGACTATGTTTTTACCACCTTCCTCTTCCCGAAGTTTCATAAAATTCCTCAACTTCTTCATTTGTACATGCTGTAGTTGGTGCGTGTACTTGAAGGGAAGTAATATTTCAACATCCCGATTTTAATATCGGTTTAGCCATTCTTGAGGAAATAGGTTTAAATTCGATAATACTTTGTTTCCATTTTTTGTTTAAAATGAAACCCGTACCGTATTTTTTATTAATCGCCTTGGAGTGCATAAATAAATTTCCTTTCGTTTGCTCTACTTAGGAACCTTAAACACCAGAACTCTTAAAACTGAAGAAAGAATGATAGAACTAGAGGAAGCTCTGAAAGAAATCAAATGGAATCTCATTGGTCACTCGGAAATAAAAAGAAACTACGAGACCGCAGCAGAAACTACGGAAGGAAATTAGGTATTAGTACTTATTTCTCTATCACACAAAACCCTAGTTTATCCACGAATCTTTTTGAGCCTTTAGTATCTAGGCAATACACTTTCTAGAAACGTGGATCCAGTGAGGACTTTCCTGATTTATATGAATTTAATAATAAATAATTAAAAGTCTTGTTAAAACTCTCCCTGTCTCCCTCTCTCACAAATCAAATCATATTTTCATTGAAAGAGACAAATAATAGGCATGATATTATATGAACGTTCTTCTTATTTGGCTCTACGTCCCACGAGGAAACAAGGCCTCTTGCAATAATCACCTCCAGACATGTAATTGAATTAATAGGTCGTCACGCCCTGTTGTAGCGCTTGGCTGATCTGACACAGATTTCCTTATGTGGTTGCCTGTCTCTATGTACCGCTTTACTATCTTAGAGAACGTTACCGGGTCAATGCCAAGGCGTCTGGCAGTATTTTTTGCTTTAGCTAATTCCCTTTCTATGCAACATTATCAGACGGATCACCATTTCCTCCATTAAATTTTACCCCACATTTTTGAAAACTACTCAAAAAATATAGACATATGTGTATTTTAGTTTTTTTTTTTTGTTTCACCTATTATTTCGTCTAAAATGGCGATCAAAATCTAAAATACGACATTTTGAATAATTTTTTCAACAGAATCAATTAAAAACGGTTCCCAAATTACCTGGGCACTCTAGCAACTACTTTCAGCTACAATATTCAGTTATTTCGCCAATATTTTTAATGTAAATATTCAGATTTTTTGAGTAATTTATTGTTTTCAAAGAAGCCTTTCCCCACCGCTGGATAGGACGAGGAGGTCCTGCATCATGGCCTGCAAGATCGCCAGATTTAAATACTTAGGACTTTTTTTTGTGAGGTTATTTAAAGGAAAGGTTCTATGCCCACCAGCCAATTTCGCCAGATTAATTACGAAGGAACCTGGTTCAACTTTGTTGGGGAGTGAGTCCAGAAATAGTTCAAAGAGCAACGCCTTCGATTGGGCAAATATTAGAGTTATGTCTCGTAAACAATGGAGTAGTTCTTGAAAATGTTATGTAAAACTTTCATGTATGTACATATTTAAAATCACATATTATTAACTTATAAATAGATAATAATGAAGGAGCTTTTTTCGTGTCAAAGCCGTCCTAACATTACCTGCACAAAACATAAAATACCTCATAATTCAAATTTCTTCATGTTCAATTCTTATTGAAATAACGAGGCATGAAAATAATGAAAATTATTTTCTTGGTTTTGACTAATAGAAATGTATGTAAACGCAAAACAACAAATTAATCAAAATATCTGAATATTTATATTAAAAATATTGACGAAATATCTGAATATTGTTGCTGATAGTAGTTGCTAGGGTGCCCTGATCACTTGGGAACTATTTTTAATTGATTCTGTTGAAAAAAAATATTCAAAAAAGTCGTATTTTAGGTTCGTAGACGTAAATTTTCCAGTTGTGGCATTGAAAATAGGTACGCCATTTTAGACGAAATACTAGACGAAACAGATATGTACATATATACAGGATGTCCCATATATGCGTGTCACAATTGAAATATCTTAGGAACCGTTAAGCTTGGCGCGCACTAGGACCGGTCCGGACCGCCCCGGACCGGCCTGGCATCAGTCCTTTTTCAGCCTCTATATACGCCGCACACTAAGACCGCCCCGGACCGCCCCGCTCCGGCCTTTTTAATAAGTTCCCAAGTGATCAGGGCACCCTAGCAACTACTATCAGCAACAATATTCAGATTTTTCGTCAATATATTTAATAATATTTTAACTTATATAAACCCCTACAAATGCTAGAAACAGAATGTTCCGCAAAACATAAATGGTAACTAGCTATCGTTGGAGCTAAGAGCTAAACTGGAGCTAAACTAAATAGAAAAAAAAAAAGAAAAGTGGAAAACATTCATTAAGAATCTGTTTTTTTTTGTTTTGTTTTTTAAATATTAATGTAAAATACACTGATATGCTGAATAAATATTTTTTTATAACATATGATACCAGTCATTGCTGAGCTGCTGATTGTTAATGAAGTTCTCCAAAATACATTAAAGTAAGAGAATAGTTCAATTTTCTGTTACGGTCAGGATTTTGGGTTCAAGTAACTAAAGGCTTCATTCCTCTTTGCTTCAATGTCTTTTTGACATTCTTTGGTTCAACGGTATTTTGCATAAATATGTAAATAGTAAACAGAGTAGGTCAGTAGTCGGGGGTTTTGAATTGAATAGTGATGTTCAATTTGAGAATATTGAAATTGAAATTATTCTTTGTTGTGGTATTATTTGGCATTGCATTAGTGCTTCTCTTCCTTTTATTTGTTGTAAAGAAAACTACACATTTGCGAGGTATGTTTTATATTTAGTATTGTTGGAAACTGATTTAGTTTAGAATATAATAATTTAATTTAAGAATCTGCAAAATTAATTGCTGTTTTTTCTTGTTTAGATCAAAAGTACTTGTAAGAAATCTCATTTAGAATCTAAATTGAACCAAAACGAAAGTTAACACTTTACATTGAGGAAAGTTATTCCTTAATAATAATAATTTGCAAATAATTAAATGCACATATAATTAGGATGTAACAGGTTTGAACTCTCTTAAACATAAATTTTAAAATTAGGAAATTAATTTATTCAATTCAAGAAACAGCTACTAATTTATTGAAAGGTTACTTGCAAGGTGATCTTGTAATAATTTAGACATTACAGCAAAGGTATATTCTCATCATCTTAATGGACATCATAAACTGTATTCTACACGCTTTGTTGACTTACGATGATCTGTCTGATCCGAAGACTATGTACATAGTTTTATGTGATTAATTAGCATTTTTATGTAGTTATTATTTTTATGTAGATATAACAATCTCATTATTTGTTATATTAAACTGCTGTGATACTGGGTTGTTTCACATGATATGACTGTTTTTATTATGCTAGAAATTCATAGTGGATTTATGGTAATAATGCACTGTTATTAATGGTCTGTATTTTGTTGATATATGTTTTTTCCCTAATGAATTACTTATTTTTTAGCATACTTTCGAATACAACCATGGAGAGATGTGATTTATGCGCTTTGTTCTTTTATGGGTTTAAACTTAGGCATTCGGCATCCCAGGCTGCAAGAGATATTAATAAAGCTTTGGGATAGAGAATGTTAATGATCAGTTCATTTATCTTTCATTTGAGAAGACGAGATGCAGAATTTAAAAACTGACCCAGTGAAAGACGTTTATCATCATTTGATAACAAAGACCTGAAGCCTACTGTGGAAGAAAGCCCTGGTCTGACTATTAGAGGACTCCCAGCACATCTGAGTACAAGTTCATCCACAGTTTCATGACACTGGAAGAATATAGGAGCTCAGCTGTCTTGGAAGCCAAAGAGCTCGATTTATGGGTACTACATTAACTCAATGAGGGGCAGAAGTTACTGCACCTTGAGGTATATGTTTCATTGCTTGCTAGACAAAAACTGAGCCTTTTCCCGAATGAATTGTACCTTACAATGGGCAGTGGATTAAGCATGACAATTGGTGTCAGTCAGGTAAATGGGTGAATGTTGAAAAGCCAGTATATACCTAAACCAAATTTTCACCCAATAAACTTATGGTGACTGAATGGTGGTCTATGGCGGGTATCATTCACTATCACTTCTTGCCTAGAGGTGAAACTTAGACTTATAGAGATGCCCCTCCGGCCTCTGAAGAGAATAGATAGTGATGAATCTGTGTCAAAAATTTGTTGAGAACTGAGCATGTGTAAATGTACAATCAATGATTGGTGAAGGAACAGATGCTCGATTGGAGAATTTCGTCTAAAAATTGATTAAGAAAAAACCCTTCAAATCGCTGCACATTGAAAAACCATCCTCCGGCATTGTCGATGAAGCTCTATGCTTGTGGTTGCTTCAGGAACGTCGGAGAGGCTTGCCCATCAGTGGCCCAATTTTGGGAGAAAAAACTCTGGCCATTCATGTCAAAAACTGATGCGAATTTGTAGTGAGTTAAGGCTGGATTGACCAATGATAAAAGCAACAACGCGGTTCAACTGCTACAGACGTTCTAATCATGAAAAGATGGAGAGATTTTGCATTTAAAAATTCTGTAATGTTGAAAAACAAAAGAAAATAACAGACTTTTTTAAAAAATAGCTTTGCTGTCATTGTTAATTTGCACATTTTACATACTTCATCTTTTTCTATGTTTTCAAATGCGTAATAAAAATACATACATATCAAATACGTCATTAAACAGTGTTATTCTATATTTCTGTTAATATTTCCCTTTGAAATAACTAAACCTCTGACTAACCAGCCAAAACAGGAACTGGCCTGGATCCCTGTCCCAAGATGGGGGAGTTTTAACAGGGGTTCTATTGTACTACAGTGAAACTTCTGTTAATGGACACCTCTCTATAGCGGAACCACCTCCTAACAGATAATTTTATTAAGGTCCTAGCCAATAAGGAACCAATTTCAACCATTTGAACCCCTGCATAATAGGACCCCTCCACTCTGGACACGGACACTAATTTTATTAACCATCAGCATGTTTCACTCCGCTAGAACGGACAAAAGTCATGTCATATTTGTTTACATTACGATAAACTTGCAATTCCAGAACTAAATTTTTGGGTCATTTATTTTGAAAAAAAAAAAAGAAGTTAAACATACTGCTATTACCGAATATAATATGGCATTAACGAAATTTTATATTAAATAAAAAGTACACATTTCCTATTTTATTTACGTTAGTCATTGAATTCTAAATCAATTCTAATTTCAAATGAAATCAATGATTTCAAATATACGTTATTTAGAAATTATATTTTGTATTAAAATAAGTGAAAAGAATGAGAGCTTTTACCAGGAAATTTTACGTTTATTTCACGAAAATCCGACAAGTGATGGAGTGCGCCTTTTTTTGATAGTTGGTGACAAAACAGTTTTGAATGGTTAAATCGTGCCAGGACAAAGAATGCACATGTTGTCTGGGCCAATGTTTAAAGGTTCAAAGTGACAAAACGAATAAATGTAGATGGTTTATATTTTTATTGACGTGAAAAGTTTATGTTAAAAATAAAATATGTACATAATTGTATAATCTCAATTTATCCCTTCTTAACGGACACCTCCGCATAACGGCCAAAATTTTCTTCTCCATAAATGGCCGTTAAATAGAAGTTTCACTGCATAAGTTGCCTTGGATTTGGTCAGTCCCAATGGTTACAACGTGGTGCTTGAAAGGATATTAGACTTGGAACATGGAACATTTAGACTTTAACTGTCAAAGAAGTTGAACTAATAGAGGAGATGGAGATGTTCAGTGTTGACATCTTGGTAATTTTTCAAATGAGTAAGAAAGGCCACGGAGAAGTGGCGCCTGAACAAGTTTCAATGTGCTTATCTACTCAGGAGTGCCAGCTGGAGTCAAGGAAGATTTTAAAAGTAAAAGTGTTAGAAACAGATTATTTCCAAGGAGACTTTTGAATAAAACCAAGTATACCAGACATGGACCATTGACTTATCATATTATGAAGTTGGAGGATTATTTCTCCTAGTTGAAAGATGCCGATAGTGAAATATCTGAAGATGACCAAATAAATTACTTAATGATGTCTATCCCAAGAACATATGATGGAATAGTCACTGCTCTAAAAGCCCAAAAGGACCTTAATTGGGACCAAGATAAAATAATCTCTTAGGTGAAAGGAGAAGAAGAAGAAATTCCAAAATGAAATAGACTCCGCTGACTGTGCTTTTTTTTTGTTGGAACTGTGGTAGACCTGGTCATAAAAGCTTCCAATATAGAAATTCACAACTAGAGAAAAAAAATTCACGAAGCAAAGGTTCTAACCAATGGAGAGGATTCTAGTTGGAGATGGAAAGAAGTATTTCCCAATTAGAGGGAACGGAAGTTTTTCTGTGTCTAGAGGACAAGGTGGATGAAACTAAGGACGAAGTGGAATCAGCCATCGATGAGGATTGAACTTCTGGGCTGAGGATGACCACAGCGATGACCGAAAAGTAGCTTTCCCTGTGAACAACATTAATAACCTAGTGAGTGAGGAGATTTAGTTTGGTGTATTGATTCAGGTTGTTCTGATCATTATGTTAACAGCACTGTGTTCTTTAATGATTATACTACATTATCGTCACCTAGTTCTGCAAAATATATTCTGCCGAAAATAGGGTTAGTTTTGAAGCCATAGGGATTGGCACAATTTATGCTAATATTAAGGCTAGTAATAAAATTGTCCCATGTAGTATTAATAATGTTTTTTATGTACCAGAGGTTAGGAAAAGTCTTTTATCCGTTTCTAAATTAGAAGAGAACGGTTTGAAAATTATTTTTTTTAATAATAGAGTAACAGATTTTTTAAGAAACGAGATAGTTTTTGAGGAAAGAAGAAAGGGTCTTTATATACGGTAGAAATGAATGCAGAAAAATGTAGAGCTTATTTTGGTACTTCACTAAAGTCTAAACACAAATGAAAATAATATACAGCTGTGGCACAGCAGGCTAGGGCATCTAGGTATCAACAGTATTGAAAATTTGGTTAAAAAAAAGGGTATAGTTGATGGTTTGGGTGATTTATTCAATGCCAAATTTGAAAGTTTAAATTGTGAAAACTGTATTCTTGGTAAAATGTCTCATCAGCCGTTTAATGGTACTAGAGTTAAAGCCAGTAAGCCACTTGAATTAGTACATTCTGATGTTTGTGGTCCTATTACACCTGAGTCTTGGGATGGAAATAAATATTTTGTCACTTTTATAGATGATTTTACTCATTTTGTTGTGGTGTATCGGATGAAAAATAAATATGATAAATTTGTTGAATACTATAAATATGGATCAAAACATTTAAATTGTAATTTGCTGAAAATAAAGTCAGATCATGGAGGAGAATACATTAGTTGGGAGTTGAAATTTTTTTTCAAAAATAGTGGTACAAAAATTGAGTATTTTCCGTATAATCCTGAAATGAATGGTGTGGCAGAAAGAATAAATCAGACATTAATGGATAAAGCCCACACTGTTTTATCTAATTTAATGTGGGATAAATTTAATCAAATTTATCTAAAGAAATGTGGGGTGAAGCTATTTATTATTCAGCTTATACTACCAATAGGAGCCCAATAATATCTCTTGACAAAGCAATGCCTAGTGAAATATGGGAAGGGAAGAGGGTATTTGGTTGTGTAGCATACAAACATGTTCCCGAAAGAGTGTGGGAAGAAGTTAAAGCCGAAGAGTGAGAAATTAATAATGATAGGATATGCTCCTGGTGGTGGATGGAGATTATGTAATCTGAGAACTAGGAAAGTATTTTTAGGACGCTGTGTTATATTTGATGAGAATATACCTGAATGTGAAAACATGGTAAAAGTATCATGAACAGTGATTTCAGAAGAAAAACTGGCAGAAGATCAGCCTCTGAGTAATCAAGAAAATGAAATATCAGAAGACCAAATGGAGGAAGATAAATGTCAAGAAGAATCGGGAAGAAGTAAAAGAATGAGGAAGAAGCCAGCTTGGCAAGAAGATTTTGAGTTAGAAATAAACAGTGAAGATGAAGCTATGTTCGCTTTACTATCTGTGCTGGAAGAGGGTCAGACCTGGGAAGTAGTTTGGAAGCCAAAAGACATCAAGCCAATAGACACCAAGTGGGTTTTAGCGATCAAATCTTTACCAGATAAGATAACAGTGCATAAGGCAAGGTTATAAGTCAAATGATTCCAGAAGAAGCATAAATTTGAAGATCTTTATTCGCCTGTCTTAAAAATGCAGACTCTAAGGATCTTGTTGTCAGTTGCGGTGCATAGGAAATATGAAATTAACCAAATGGACGTTAAGGGTGCATCCTTTGCTTTAGATGTTTGTTTGCTTTAAAGAATCTTTAAAGCTTCTGAACTCTGATTTTATTATCAGATCATGTGCAGCTTACTTGTTTTATTTTCATCTCTTGTTTTGAATGATTGCATTCAATATCCTGTGGTAAGCCTCGAAACTCGTTCAGCCATTCTCACTTTACATTTAGGAGGGCTATTAGTATAAGTAGTATAACGTATAACGGCTGTTTAATATTCTAGTTGATTTTATTTAGTATTCCTGATGATTTTTGTTCATTTTTTACATGCTGTATAGTAAATATATACATATAAATACAGTATAATATATCATATTGTGTAATAATAAATTGTTTTTTCATATTAAACTGCATAAATTCATTTTTTAATCAATGCCCATAGATGTTTCCATGAGGGGTAATGCAGGCACTTGATTTCTTCTGATAATCCTTATATTTTCCTTAACAATTGAATGGCATATGAACTTAAATTGGTTTTTATTAATTGATGCATAAATACTTAATGATTTTTAGATATTGATGCACAGGAAGAAGTCAACAAGAAATTGCTTTCTGCAAGTTTGTACATTGATAGACTTGAGCACTTGAATTCGGTGTGCAGTCATTTGAATCATTCTGAGCCTAATGATTTTAATAAGCTAATGGAAAATCGAGATCTTTTAGATCACATCATGGTTGATTCAAAACACCAGCTGCTGTATTGCTATGTACCTAAGGTAAGGAAATAAAATAATCTTTATTACACTTATATATAATAGCTTCCTTTATTGTATGTTTATTTGGTTGTTTTAAAAAAATCCTAGTTCATGAAAATTTGTTTTCCATGTAATCACCTGTTAGGGTCATTCCAACAAAAAAGGTCTATTTCAACTTCATTTATTTTTACTTTCTCTTACCTATATACGAAGTATATAGTAAGGGGAAGTATTGCGATTGTAAAAATTTTCGAATTCGAATTTTCAGCGGATATACACGTTTTAAGGTCCACTAAGTCCAAATGACCAAGCCTTGCAAAATGGTCTCTGTGTGTGTCTGTGTGCATGTGAACAGCCTAGCTCAAAAATGAAAAGTCGTACGATATTGAAATTACGTATTTAAGGTAGGTATATGGATGTGATGTTACAGCAACGTTTTCGTCAAAATCCACTTACTGGAAGTGCCACATTATATAATTGATTTTACACTTTTTTACATTTTTCTCAAAAACGGCTCTAATGATTTTGGTGAAACTTGTCTAATGTCTTCACCTTAAAGACCTTTAACTTTTCATTGATGTAGTAAATCACCGAGGAATTGCAGGGAAAAAAGTTATGATGAAAAGAATATTTAATTTTGCATAGCTTAAAAAGTATGCATTTTACGGTTAATTATGTACAGAATTGTAAGAAAGGTAATTAAATTATCTAAAAAACAGTGAAAGAATCATCAATATCGGACCAGTATTAGCAAAGATACAGCGCGTCGGACTAACCGGAATTAGCTATCATATCATGGATTTTACAATTTTCTCGTAAACGGCTCTAACGATTTTGTTGAAACTTGCCTAATGTCTTCACCTTAAAGACCTTTATTTTTTCATTTATGTAGTATATCAACAAAAAATTGCAGGGAAAATAGTTGTGACGAAAAGAATATTTTATTTGCGCTCAACTTTAAAAGCATGCAATTTATAGTAAATTATGTACAGATTTATTCAGAATTGTATGAAAGGTTATTATATTATCTTAAAAAAAAAAAAAAATCATCAAAATCGGACCAGTATTAGCAAAGATACAGTGTGTTTTATGAGCACCCTAGATGGATAACCGAGCGTATGCGAAAGGAGATGGATGCGACCGAATCTCCTCCCTCCAATCCGCCAATCTGTTGTAAACAATACGCTCTGTAATAAAGTAATTTAAGAATACAAAAGCGGAAATTAACTTAATAATTTCTACTTTCACATTATTTAATGGAAAGAAAATTTTCCATGGAAACTAAACCAGAAAGTTTTAAAATATATTTGCAACTTGACAAAGTTGAAATATATAGGTAGTGTACAGAATCCTTGTACTAAAATTGTTTAAAAAACTGTTTTATTGTACTTAAGTGGGAGAAGAAGTGAATGCTGCTGAGTTTATTAGAAGCAGTGTTTATGTGAACTCTTTAAAATTATATTAAAAAGATAATTATTATAGGACGGTAAGGGAAAGTTGTGTGATGCACACACCATACCAGATTTTTATTCATATAAATTGCTTGGAAAATCATGAAAAAAATCGTGAATGTTCTATGTTGTATTCCTTATGAAACCAAAGAGTCAGCAGTTCACAACCATTAAACAGTTTAATTGTAATAAAATCTGGCAAGGTGAAATATAGACAGTGGTGGTGAAATCATGAAGATGAGTGTAATTGTGGCAAAATGGATCTGATAAGAATAAGAAATAGTACTTTTAAGCTTTAATTTTGTTATTGCTATATATTATTATTTCAATATCTAAAAATCTCTATTTGTTATTTAATGGTTTCTCTATTTAATATGATTCTTTTTTGATAACTGTTCAAAAATTTTAATATATCATCATGGTTAATATTATTTTTATTTAATAAATTGTTCAAGCATATACCACTGAGATTAACTGATAGTACCCCTCCCATAGGCAACCCATGTGATTGCTTGTAGAATTCATCATTATATTTAAAATAATTATATTTTATATATAGGCTTATTTATTCGATGAAAGTATTTTTATCTTTAATAGTGGTGCTCTTTTTTATTATGTTCCAATTATCTTCAAATGTCTTAAGACATTATTCTGTAGGAATATTTGTGAATAATGATTTCACATCAAGGCTAATTATTTCTAAGTTTTTGTCTGTTACTATTGTTTTCTCCAATTTTTTTTTTCAGTTCATATGAGTTAGTGAGGTCATATTTATTATTCCTATTGAGTTCATTTAAAGATGGATTTAAATACTTAGAAACAGCCTCTGCAGGCCCACTTATGCTATTAATAATAGATCTTAAATCATTACTTTCTTTATGTGATTTTAATAACCCATAGATCCAGTGTCTGGTGTGATCAACTTACTGTAAAATGATAATCTTTTTAATATTTAACTAATTAATAGATCCAACAATAATAATGTTTATAGATCTAGGGGGGAGGCAATAAGATATCCACAAAGAGCCAATACATTAGATAATCCATTAGAGTGTGACAACGGAATAATGATGTGACCGTGACCCTCAGCACAATTTAGACTATGCAAAGAATGTTGAAAGTGTTAATTTTAATCTTTAATGTATTATGGTAATACTTATAATTATTTATATACATATTTTGTTTTTATTTAATAACATAATAATTGTTAAATCATATAGTATTTCTGTTTTTAATATATAGATGCAATGCAATGATCTGAAGATGGGGTATTTGCCTCGAAACGTAGTCAATATAAATTAAGGATGTAAGATATATAATAAAATACATGGAAGATTCACTTCACAAGTCTTATAAGGATTTTTTAGATGTGTCTAGTCATTGGAAAGTTTGTTGTCGGATCTGAAGGCGTAATAGGCAGTGAGCATAGAAATAACTAGAGATGCCTTAGGGAGGCAAAAGATGTGCCTACTTCTCCCCATCCCTTGGTTACTTGCCTCGCCTTGTCCAGCCACAGTCTCACTGCTTTCTCCAATTAGTTGTTTACCCACTAACTTAATATCTAGTTTAGAATATAAAATATACACAATATCTAAAATAATATATTACAAGAAAGAAAAATGAAATAAGTAGAAGTGTGCTTTGAAATATTTTAAAGTAAAAAACATTACCAGCTTTGAAGGCTGCGACAGTACTATCCAATTCATTACAATTTTCAATAATTTATTTTATGTTCTGAATTCGAGAAGTATCAAAGAAAGTTTGAAACAAGCCATCAACAAAAACAACAAAGTTGTAACTTTTTATCATGCTAGAGAAGGCAGAAAATTATATACAATTTTTAATAGAAAAATAAATGGTAGACTGATACTCAAAGGCTCCTAGAAAACTGGTTTTATGGGTTTTCTTATTTGCATCAATAGTATGCACGCGCAATAGGCATGACAGGCTTATAAAATAAGAGATAATGTTGAAGTATATACCCATGTATAAAATAAGTCAGGCTTATTTAGAAAGAATGTTTGATTATATTAGAAGGAGAAGAGGTAATAATGATAACTCAAGTGCTTTTGAGTTTTGCCACTTATTCAGAAAAATAATTGTTCACAAACAGTTAAATTAAAGTGATTCTAGCAGTGGAAAGGCAATACCACTTGACGAAATTGACCTGCTTGGATTGGGTTTTAGGAGTAAATTGAGCAGTGAAGATGAAATAAATTTATCTACGCCTAAATCAACTCTGATAGGCCAACTATATGAGAATAGGAGGAGGAATGTGGAAGGTCACCTAGAAATTGGACCCTACAAGTTTGAGTATGTGAATAACTTTGTATAGCGGGTTCTGAGCTCAACATTCAGAACAGTGTCTTCAAAGAAATCCAGAGAAGGATCACCGTAGCCAACAGGTGCTATTTTCGCCTGACTAAGCACTTTATGAGCCGCTTCTTTTCAGACATGACGAAGGTGAACCTGTACAAAACCGTGGTGCGCCTGGTGCTTGCTTATGGCTCGGAAGCATGGGCAAATTCAGAAGGAGAGCACTGGAGGTGCCGTAGAAACCAGGAGTTGTCAGTCCTGTACAAAGACGCAAACATCGTGAAATATATAAAAATTGGCCGACTTCGATGGGCCGGCCACGTTGGCAGGATGAACCCCGATGAAATTCCTGCAAGAGCAGTGAATGGGGAGTTCTATGGAACAAGAAGAATTGGAGGACCAAGAGTAAGATGGCTGGACAGCATAACCGCGAACTCGAGGACACTACTCAATACCCCACACTGGAAGACTGCAGCTCAGGACCGTGCCAACTGGTGGAGGCTATTGCAGGAGGCCCATACCCGGCAACGGGTTGTCGCGCCATAGAAGAAGAAGAAATGAAGTCTGAAGCTCCAAGATAAAATGATGAAGATGAAGACACTCCTCTATCAATAGAAAAAGTGTTTTTAACTTTAGTTTTGTATGTTGTGGATTACATATGTTGTGCAAAGCTTAGGGAAGAAAATAAAATGTGAACAATGTTTAATGGTAATCAACATGGACAACTAGAACACTCCTTTAAATTTTACAATGAATTTGATTTCAATTAAAAATCGTGAAGGATTGGTGCAGCCGTCATCGGATGTTAACCGGATATGTAAGGTTTGTGAAACTATTTTTTAAATGTCAGCATTTAAACACAAACTCAGTAGCAACCTCACCCATTATTCCAACAATTTACTATCCCATTGTTCAAATATGAGCTTCTTTGTAGAATCGTCCCATTTTTCAACTGCTGGAGAAGATAATCAGAGAAACTGGTTAATCGAAAGCATTGGGAAAATTTATTTCAGTATCAAAATTAAGAAATACATCCGTGACCAAAACAAGAATATTGAAGAACAAAAAATTTGATAGAAACTGAAAAAAAAGTTAATTATAAAGGACAGTAACAAAAGTTTTCAATAATATTTTAGTGTTAAATAATATATGTTACGTTTAGAAACTATGTTAACCTTAAATGTTAAAATTAATAATATGTTAATATTAAATGATATTTGGTTAAATAGGCGTATTTGTAAGCTTTTTAATAAAGAGAAATACTTGTTAATTTTATTTTTGTAGGATTTTGTTCACTTCACTACCTATATTATTCAACTTATTCGCTCATTTAGTAATTAACTTGAAAACTGACAAAAAGCAATCCAAAAGAAAGGTGAGAAGAAAAAGCGGGTAAACAACTAATTAGAGCAAAGTAGTAGTAAAACTGGGGCTAGACCTGGCAAGGTAAGTAATCAACGGGTGGGGGTACTGAGCATATTTCTGCCTGCCTCTTCCTGTGGGGAAGGCTACTCTAGTTAATTCTGAACTCACTAGTCATAAATTGGGGTTAGAAGGAATTTTGAATGTTATCAGAAAGGGAGGGGATATAAGGTAGGGATCTATATAATAAGGTGATGAAGGAGGGTTGTGGAGAAATAGGGGTGGAAGAGACTGAGGAAGGAAGATTTTGTAAGTTTATTAATGGTATTAGGGAGAAGTTATTAGCTAAGATGGTTTGTTTGATATGGTGTATGTTGGTTTAATAATGATAGGAATGAGAGAGAGAAAGGCATTGGTGGATAAAGTGTTTGGTTAATTTTTTTATGGTAAGGATGCTGGAAACGGTAGTCTCTTTTAATACTGTTTTTATCCTATTTCTTACCGATTATTGCCTTGCTTTGCTTAGCCATGACCAATGAAGGCCTGCAACTCAGGCTGAAACTTAATAAGTTTATACTTATCTGTGTGTTTTTCTTTTCTTACCATACTCCCTAACTTTTCATACCGTACCCAACCAACTTTTCCTTGAATTAGATCTACGGTCAACGATATCTCTACCAATAATTAGTTGGGGACCAATCAGTGCAACTTAAAAAAAACAAAAAATAATTTTTGTTATATGAATTACAATCAACACTTCAGCCCATCCATGTTGGCCCACTTCAGGGTTAAATCAATATGGGCCAAATAATCTAATTGTTCAGATAATATTAAAGGTTTTTATAAAAATCAGATTCTGAATATTTTCTAAACCTTTTTTTTTTTTTTTTTTAATTGAAAGCAGTAATGCAAATTTCTTTTTTTTTTTTAATTATTTGGATAGTTTTATTTTACTTCATCTTATTTATTGTATTATACTTTTTTATATCCTTTTTTGTTTTTTATATATATTATTAATTACAATTGTTTTACTTGGTTACATACCTCATGTTGCATAAATAATTTATTGTGCTGTAAAAAGATGTTAATTAAAGTTTTATATTTCTCTTTTAGTGATAAATTAATTACTATATTACTGCTTACAAATTGTGAAAGTTGATTTTTGTTGTGGTTTGTTCCTTTTCCTTGAAATGAGTAAAAGCCTTGGCCTAATGAAAATGTTTTTTAATGATGTTAGATATAATGTTATTAATGCTTTATAAAAGGAAATATTTATATTTTCATCTGTTTTGCTTTTTCAGGTAGCTTGTACGAATTGGAAAAGACTGTTTATGATTCTCACTGGAGCGACTAATACAACAAATGTTCTCTCAATTCCTGCAATGAGAGCTCATAATAGGCTTTCACTTTTAACTTTGAGCAATTTTACTTATGCAGAAATTAAGTACTTATTAAACACTTATACAAAATTTCTTTTTGTTCGTCATCCATTCGAGAGACTTCTTTCTGCTTTCCGGAATAAATTAGAAAACAAATATAATCGATCCATGTATTTTCAAACTCGACTTGGAAAATATATAATCAAGAATTATCGAACAAAACCGAATAATGCTTCAAATGGAGACGATGTTACTTTTGCTGAATTTACAGCCTACCTGGCCGAATCTGAGAGTGAAGTTTTTAACGAACATTGGAAACCGATTAATCATCTTTGTGAACCGTGTCAAATTAAGTATAACTTTATTGGAAAATATGAGACTCTTTTATCTGATTCAAATTTTATTTTGAAAAGTATTGGTGTATCACATGTTCGTTTTCCTTTTAATGTAAAAACAGCTTCTACCTCTAATAAATTGACAAAGTATTTTTCGATGCTATCTCCTAGTCGAATAAAAGATTTATATAATATCTATCTTTATGATTTTAAATTATTTCAGTATAATTTACAAGATTTGCTTGGTTATGAAGTTGGCTAGAAAAATTGTTTATTCAAAGTAATTAGTAGCCAATTCATGTAGTCTTTATATCTTAGTCATAATTTAAGGAACCAAAGGGTAATTCTAAAGGGGTTAAAAAGGAAATTGAAACGTTATAGTTTTTTACATTGAGGGTATTCATTATTACAATCTGTGATTCTAAGAATTTCTTTCTGAGGAATAATTTTCTTACTGTAGTGTTAGATGCTTTAGTTATTTATTGTGTTTCTGATTTTTTCAAATGGCAGGGCACCTTAAACATTCTCTTCTATGGATTATGACCCTAGTATTATTATTTTGTCGCTCAGTTATGTTTACTTTTCTCATATTCCCAATTATTTGCAATGTTACTTTGAATCTTAGTTCTTGGGTGTCCTTACTTAGTTTTTAGTATTGTTTTTTCGTTTTAGGGAAGATATTTCTACTATAGTTCTTTTTTCATATTTTTTGTTTAATTGAAAAAAAATTATCCTCATAAATAATTTCAGATTGATATTAATTTATCTTTAATCCATCAGATTCTATTTTTTCTATATTGAACTGTACTTCATATTGCCTATGGTCCAAAATAAAGAAACTACCGGTATGTGGAAGCATTTCATTTGAATTTTTTTCTTGTGTTGTTCATATTTATTTTTTTCCATGCTGTTTATGTGAAAATATTGAAATTATCATATCAAGCTGATTTTCTTTATCAGCTGATATTTCACTTATTTTACTTATTTGATTATTTATACATTTTATTCTTTTTAAATTTTAAGTTAGCTGAGAATTTTATAAGTTTATATTTCCTAATTTAATTTATGTTATATGAAAAGCTTTAAAATTTCCTTATAATGAAATTAATCATATTTCTAATATAAATATTTGTGTTTTTCCTTATGCCGTTTGATCATGGCTCTTCCATCATAAGATTTCTAGCAGACCAATACATCTTAGCGAATTTTGGCCAATTGCTCTCGATTGCAGAACAGTTTTGTCCAATGTCCTCGAGACGAGGAAAGTCATATATATGGTTGGAAGCCATAGCCGAGGATTTGTTGCACAAAGAGAAGCGAGTGTCATCTCTAACTTGGATCCTATGGAGATGAGTATTCAAATAGTCATGTCTGGAAATTGATCTGAAAGTGGCAACCGACATATGGAGGGGTAAGGTCATTTGGAACAGGATCAAAACGATCACATAGACCGAGAAGAGTAGCCGATTGTTTCCCTTCTGCAGACCATTGGTGAACTTGCTTCTTTTAATCTTTCAAAGATGTTCTTATGAAGCTTCTAGTTGAAACAAAACTAGTCGGTGAGTGAGACATGGGCATCTGGGAGGATTCTTTGGCTAAGGCATCTGACCGTTCATTTCCCCAAGTAACCATATGCTAAGGAATCCATTGCAGTGCCACAGTTGCACTTTTGATGAGGAGCTCTTCCAGGAGTCCTCTTCCCTCTAGAGTGTCATGGGAGTTTGTCTGCCCGTTGATGCTGAAAATTGCATAAGTATAAGCTGATAATGGCAGATTGTGAGTTATTGAGAATGATAGCTCTTGCAAATTTGCAGATATAAGTATTTCAAGAGCTAGTAAGACAGCATGGATTTCCCCATCAAAGTTGCTGGCAAGAATACCAACACCCCGAGTACACACACACTCTTCCATTTTGTCTTGCTGCAATGGCTGACCCATCAGTGTATACCCAACTAAATCGGGTGTTTATAGTCTCCAACACTGTTGCCTTGAGCTCAGTGGGAGGCAGAACTTGGCGTATTAACTGGTAATGTGGAGATGAATCAGGTCTTGAGTTGTTGGGAATGGTTTAGAGATCTGGAGGTACCGGCCAGGCAGTACTCATTCGTTTGGACAGGAATGAGTGACCAGTCACCCTGCAGCAGGTGTATAAGTTAGCTGGAACTTAATGTTGTTCTGCTGTAGGTGTTCACTGAAGGCTAAGGCAGCCAATTCTTGTCTATACTGCTGGGGTTCAATCCGTCTTTACAGCTCCATTGCTTAGTACGACTCAGTACCTGTAATAATTCTTTGTGCACGATTCTTAGAAACATCAAGACTAACTATTGAATCAGAAGCATTCACCAATAGCTCACTTCCTTACTCCATTGCAAGTTTCACATAGGTATTATAGGTCAGTACTATTATATTTTGGGAGACTCCCCATTTGGTTTCTGTCAGTATTTTCTGCCACTTCTTGGTTCCTTTTGATGTTTTGTTTTCTACATGTGCATTCCATGTTAACAGGAAGACCAGACGTATACCAAAATAGGTGGCACAGTTTGTCTGCCTCAACAGGTCACCATCAAGTGATAGTGAGACAGCATGACTCTTAGTTGAGAAGTAAATAGCTGGAACTCTGTCTTCAGGGTGTTGATCTCCATCTCATTTTGCTTATCTTATGAATTTCTGTGCAAGAAACAACCTGATTGAGACAAACAGTCCTCCTCAGTCCGATGGTATAAAATTTCTGTACCAGCAATCTCCGATAAATCCTGTCAAATGCCCTCTTAAAATCCATGAACACAGAGAGCGTACTCTGCTAATGATGAAAACCAATCTTAATTTCTTGGTCAACCACAAAATTTGATCCATGGTACCTCTATTCTTTCTAAATGTTCGGAGGACAGAAGATTATAATGGTCTAGGTACTGTACAGGTGTCCAAGTATTAGCCTCTCATATAAATGTTACTGTAGTTTGTCATAGAGCACTGTGATAATAACTTATCGGCTAATGGGCTACCATAACATTGTTAAGTGATCTGTCTCAAATTGGTCTCCTTTATTATTTATTGAATCTTACCATGGCTTTATACCATTTTCTTTGAAGAGTACTATGTATTTATATTTCAAGAAATAGTTTTCTTAGATCCTTTAATCAATTCTATACCTGTAAACTTAAAAATACTGGGTAAAGGAAGTCGCCCTATCTCAAACCTGGATTGATTTTTAATTTATCGGAACAAGGATTTCTGATTCAGACTAAAGGTATGCCCATCCATATTAGATTAATTCTTTGGTATTTCCTGTTTTATCAAAATAAATTAGAACTTTTGACAGCCTATAGAATTGTAAGCCTTTTTGAAATTGATGTACAGCTGGTGAATTACACCTTTGTATTCTTATTTCTTCTCTATTGTTTGCCATAAGGAAATATTTGTTCACATGTTGATCGGTTTCCCTTAAACCCACATTTATAGTCTCCAATAATGTTTTCAGCCTATTCTGTGATTCAGCTACTTTAGAATTCCGATATTTTATATCCCGGTAATTCGTATATTCCAGTAATTCTTACGAATTTGCTGGTTCCTAGAAAAAATCTCTTTAACTAGTAAAAAGCAATACAAACCCCATGACAATTTGTATTATTTTTGTTCTCAATGCCATGTAAACATCTTATAATTCATATTTCCAAATAAAAAATCTTGATAACTCATAATGTTTTAACTCATAATGTGAAAACATATTTTATAAAATTTACAGTCTACTAATATTTTAATTTACAGATTAATTTAACTTTTGAGAATTAATGAGATTTAAATAGTGCCTCCAGAATAGCAAGAACATTAAATAAATTAATTTGTACTCAAAAAATTAAAAATAATCAAAATTTTAAGCATATTATAAATTATAAATCCACTAAAAATGTTTATTTCCTTTTAAGTAATATTTATATTTTTTTAATAATTAATAGTAAAAAAGTAAACAAAATTGTAAGTTATTCGTATCAATATTTTTGCAACACATTTTATTGAATCAATATAATAAATTTTATCTTTATTGTACTTACTGACCAACAATTATTATTATTATTATTGTAGCATATCCTAAAAACCTGTGCATTTCATCATTCCACTCCATCAGTTTTTCTCACTCAAAGTCAGTTGGAATAACATAGTGTTGGATTTTGACACAGAACCCCTTTAGAGATTGGAGCTTCTTCGGACTCCTTGAATAGACCACAAAGAATATTGTCGATTCTGGCTGCTTTTTATTAATTTTTGCTTAATTAATCCTGTGATTTCGATTTCAACTTCCTCCTTAATGGGATCATCTATTAGTGGTTCCACAGCCTGGTATGTGTGAGGAGGGAAATAGACTACTAGGAAATTAGCACTATTGGTCTATTTCCTCTTCTAAAGTTTCCTAAATTTCAAATGTATTTTTAACTCCTAATGCAAAAGTTTCTTTTCCTGATAAGTTTTTTTTAACCCTTAGCTGTTCATGGTGAAATCGATAAGGGATGCCGAAAACAAATATTTTTTTCATGCTTAATTTAATATATGTTTAAGAGTTTGATAAAGATTTCATACTTATTTAATAACTGTCATTTGTACTTCACAACTATGATTTATCCAATCGGCAAAAGACGGCTTTAGACATAAGAAATAGTATTTTTGATGGGAATTTGAAGAAAGTTTTAAGAGTCAAAAGTAATGTGCGTCACATTTGTTTATTATTATAAATATGTAGGATGCGTATGGATGTCTGTGTCTACACTCCTGAAGACTAGATGTTTTTAGACCTCATTTATGGTCTCCAAATCACATTCATTATTCCCAATGTCATTACTTGACTTATACCTCAGTTTCTATAACCACTTCTAGTTTCTTTTATCTTTGTAAAAGTGAAAATTATATTTTGGCTGTTTCTGTTTATTTAATAATAATTTTGCATTTACCTAATGATGGAATAATGTAGGTTATGATTAAGATAACTATCTCTGTCAATATAGATTTTCAATTTGTTATTCTGAATTTATATTTGTCGAAGCATTTCTACCTCTTTGTATTTAGACTCAATATTTTTAAGGTGTTTCTCTTTTTTTTCTCCCATATTAAACAGTTAAAATTTAATTGGCTAAAACTAGAAAATAAATATATATCTATTCTAGTCTATTAATGTATCATTGTTTTTATTACCATTAATAAGAGTTTTCAAATTATATAAATTAATTATTCTTAATTTTGGAAGTTAATATTTATATTATCGTTAATTAAATATGTATGTTTCATAAGTTAGTCAAAGTTATAGTATAATTTACTTAAAAAATAAAAATAAACAGGTTTAATATTACTCTGATATAGTATTGTATCCTTTATCCAGTTTACTTAATTCTATTTAACCTGTAAGCTATGACTTTTTTATTTTTTTTCTTGAGTTTCTATGTGTTATTGGCATTGCTATTTGATTTAATTTTTGGAAATAATTTTGATTGATCACATGTAAATTTGTTGTATTAATTGTATTTATTTGTTGTCAATCCTCTGTGAATCTACTTTAAATTTCTCTGCTTTAACTTAATTATAATTAGATGACAAGTGGCTGCATAGTTTACTTTATAACATTTTGAATTAATTACTTAATCTAATATTCATAAGATCGCTAAGTTTTAATTGTATTACTAGAATGTTATTTATTGATTGAGTTTATAATGATTGCACTCCTATACATCTGACATGACCATTATTTTGATCTTTAACAACATTCTATTATATTGCACTGATTTTGTTTATGAAGTGTTGGGGGACTACTCTTATTGTTATTCAATGAGGAATTTAAAAATTATTAGAGTTCTTGTATCGATAATAAGATTTAAGAATAGAAGCTTCTTTGGTATGCATGACACATTGTAGTACAGAACTACAACCTCTCTTTCTAAAATTAGATATTAATCTGTACAATGGAATTAGTTCCACATTCTATATATTTTTTCTGGTTATATTATCTCCAATTATAATTCTCTGATTGTAATTATGTTTTTTTTAAATGATTCAAAATAATTATTTTTGTACCCTTGAATCTTTTTTTGTGTAATTTTTTTTTTAATGTAATAAATGAAAAACAACTGTTTTGTGTAATTATCGAAAATGTTCATAATTATTCTTTGTGAAAAGATTTCTGTTGACAGTTTGCTTTGGCAATGCTTATATCTGTGATATTTTAAAATGATTATAAGGAATGGAATATTTTTTTGAGCGATCTGTTATTTTTTTCGCACACACACATATATATTTATGATTAAAGAAGAAGGTGGTCGGGGATGCAGTCAAAGAAAACACAATAATAAGTGTAATTTATTGTGTGCCAACATTTCGGCCTAAGCTTTTGGCTATCATCAGGGCTAAAAGAAAAAACAAGATAACAACATTGAAAATAACAGAGGCAGTAACAGTTATAAAAGATGTTAACTGCCTCTGTTTTTTTCAATGTTATCTTGGTTTTTCTTTTAGCCCTGATGATGACCTAAAACTTAGACCAAAACGTTGGCCTGTTTTTCATTGACCACACTCCCCGACTAACTTCTTCTTTAATTACATTTACGGTCAACAAAACTTACTCCAACATATATTTATATATGTTTTAATGTTAAATTTGCTCCAGTAGCTTTTGTATTCATGTGTATTTTATATATCTTTTTGTACAGTTTTTAATTTTCATGATTATTGTTCATGACAAAGACGAGTTTTCATCTTTTTCTGTAAGATATAAGCTTATTAATGTAGTAAAGCAATTATTTTATTATTTATCATCGAGTTTTTGACCAAACCAATGATATGTTTAATCTTTGTTTAAAAGTTTTTATGATATGTTAAATTGATAAATATTAATAAATTAATATTAATAAATGCGTTGATATGTTAAATTAATTAGTTTAGTTATTAGTTTTTTAGAATTTCTATTACTGCACATAAAAAATTGTGATATTGTTTTTAAATATATTGTTGATTTGATTTCTCTTTTGAATTGTTTTAAGTTGCACATTTTTGAGGTGCAATCTGTTATTATTGATAAGATAGTTGATCAATATTTTTTTATTAAGTCTTTATTTTTGTATTTTGCATGTAAAAAAACAAGAAAAATAAAGGAAAATATATAATATCAAGAAATAAATTAGAATTATTAGGATTTGCTACTGATCCCCCTCTCCAATATATGTTAGCTAACTGTAAAAATTTGATCTATTTTTATTTGAAAATTTATTTGATTTTGATCTTTTCATTCGTTTGATCATGATTTTCATTTTTAATTAATAATGAGGAAATTAATGTTTTGGACAAAAAATGAATTGCTTATTATAAACTGAAGGTCATGATGTCCGAGAACATTTTGGCAAGGCTCTCAGGACACCCGGTTCTGAGTGGCCTGGGTTTGATTCCTAGCTAGGTCTATTAATATTTATTTTGTGATCTGGCAAAATGATTATTAACATTCCCAATATGGACAGGATTGGGCAGCAACTTCTAGTTTGCCTTCAAGGGTTGGCAGATAAGATCAATATGTCTATTTGCAGGGATAGTTCCTCCCTATTAATAACAGTACCAGTACCAGTACTACAAACTGACTAGGTTAGTGACTTTAGGAAGAAATAGGGCAAGTTTAAATCTAGTTGCTATATCTCTAATTTAAATTTGCTCTAGATAGTATTTTGTTTTTTTATAGTTTATGTTAATTGGCTTGTGGTTGTATTGTTTGAATTGCAGTATCATTGGATCCTAGAGCTATTACAATATTTGATGGAATCCCTTTTTGTAATGACTTTATAGAATAAAACGGACAGTTAAATATGTTTTCTGTTGTCAGCATGTTGTGGCATTTAATACAATTCAAGGCCAATTTTTTAAATATTAAATATCCATTGACCCATCTTGTATGACTTATCCTTAATTGGTTCAAGGCAACGTCTTCTATTTGAGCCATATGATTTGAGGTACTCAATGGTTGCACCATTTCATTATCTTCAATTTGCTTTGAGGACTTGAGTCTCTCATTGACTGCTATTCTTGTTTTATTTTTTCTTTGAGGTAGCGTTCTATTCCTGTTTTATTTAATATGGCACACCCTTGACCAGGTAGCACAAGGTCTTTATCTGCTCTGTCATCTTTTCCGTGTTCATGATTTTTAAATGGCTCGTTGTCTAATCAGGTTTTACATTTAATTAATCAGGTGAATATTCTTGCCCTAGTCCCTTAATGCTAGAAATGTATTCATGGATTTTCATAATATTGTTGGAATACATATTTTTATTTTGCTGAAGGAGGTGTAGATAATTGTGATTATTTCTATTGGACTATGAACTAATATCTGAAGCTTTGAAAGAATCGCATTTAGTTCTGTGATGTATACATTGCGTAAGTGGGATAACTAATCCTGAAATGCTGAAGGTATCTGACTTTGATCCATTAGTATACATTACAGTATTATTCAGAGTTTCTCAAAATAACGTGCTATATTCTGCTGGTAGAGTGGACTCCTTGTTGCATTTTGATAGCTTTAAGTGCAGGTATGATTGAGAGTTTATAATGATCATAATTTATTTTGCGAATAGCAATTGGCATCCTTTCGGTTAGTTGAAGGAAATTTTTGATGGTATTTCCTGGAGTGAATAGTATTAAAAACATATCTAAGTGAAGTATGATTTATGTTTATAATTGATCACTAGTTTTTGTCTTTTATATTGAAATGGCGGTTATTCCGCTTCATTGCTGAGACTGAATATAGGATTTGTACTGAATGAATGCTTCTGTCGGTATCTTGATACCAGCATGATGGGCTGTACCTATTTTGTTGAGGGTAGGTAGATATGTTGAGTCATTTACAAATTAACCAAAATTCAATTTTGAGCTAATTAGTGACTGATATATTTTTATTAAAGTGGATCTATCTGAGCCCCAGCTTGTGCCTCTAAGGACATTAGAAATATTAGATTGTTACAAATTCCTTGTTCATTAGTATAGCTTTTTTTCAGATTGCATATTTTAAACATTATGGAAACTACTCTTCAAAGTAAATTCCATTATTTTCAACCACTTTCACCCATCTTTCTAACAGTATGGATTTGATGCCGTTACCATTCCTTTGGTTTTGAGGCAAAGAACCTAAGTTTTAAGTCCTAGTAATTATCACAGATCCGACCTTTTAAAAAATGAACCATTGATCTTAACAAACCATAATATGATGATGCAATATCTGGGCTATACACAGGATGAGGACGTTTACTCCTTGCAGTTCCAATAATTTTTCCTTGGTCAAACGAGAGCGATATGCAGGGGCTATGTCGTGTTGCAAAATGGCTTGGTTCTGGTTGACCAAAACGGGGTACTTTGCTTTCAAAACTGCATAAACTCTGTCTAGCTGTTCACAGTAAAGGTATGAGTCCACTGTCCGACCATAAGGGACAAGCTCAAAATGCAAAACGCCTTCGAAGTTCCACCAAACACAAAGCATCACTTTTTTCCCAAACCAATCTTAGTGAACCTCCGGTTGTGCAGTTTCACCTGGCCGTACCAACTGCTTATGTTTGCTAGGGTTTTTTAAAAATATTCACTTTTCATCATTTGTGATAAGTTTTTTCCAGAGCCTGTCATCTTTCGGATTTTGAAGCAAAATCTTGCACATATCAACTCGCTGTTGGGCTTGGGCCTCTCTCAAGCCATGCGAGTCGGATCTTGGCCTTAAATTCCGTTCGCCCAGGTTTTTAAGATGGCGAGCCACTGTGGCATTAGGAGCTTCTACTACGGCCGATAAATCACGAATAGTTGCATGTGGGTCCTGGTTCACACATTCAAGAAGAACGTCATCATCAACGACCGATGGGCGACCTGATCCGAGTTCATCTGCAAGGCTCATACTCCCATTGTTGAAACGCCTGAACCAAAGTGCGGCAGTGTTTCGATGGATAATTGACTCTCCTTCTGTGGCACAAATTTCTTCGGTGGCTATCTTTGGGCATGTGCATTATAAAATATAAATGAGCCCATAAAGCCAACTCAATTCACAAGGAATTAAAGGATTAGTCAAAGTAAACATTGAAATTAATAGTTGGAACAAAAACATTCTTATGGGAGCTGTAATTAAGGGTTTTGTTCATACACAAGGACTTTGGCAACAACCTAGTATTTTGCTTTTTCATGATATTATTTTTATCGATTCCAATATGAAGTACCCAGGATAGGCACCTGTCTAATGTTTGACCTGATAATTGGCAGGTTTCGATACATGGTATTAAGTTATTTCAAAGTAGCAGTCCGGGAGACATTGAAGAGTTGCGATTTCTGATGAAGTGCATATATTTAATTTTTTGACGCCTGAACCACAAACCAGAGCCTTGGGACCATATGATTATATGATACATCCTTGGGGTATTCCATGCTTCCTTATTAGACCTATTACATTCCTTAATTCTGGGCATTTATGCACTCTGAATAATCTTTGGACTAAAAACTCTGTTAAATTCAAACATTTCGCCTTTTATCTCTAAACCAGAAAATCTCTTTTCATTTCTCTGATGTTTTTCTTAGACACTTTTTCAAAATCCAAGAATAAGCTATTGCCTAATTTGTTTTCATTGAAAGCATACTGCGATTGCCTGTGTGATATATTGTGTGATTCCCTCTCTAATTGTACTAAATGGTCTAGGGTGGATCTTCCTTTTCTAAAGTCTTATTGAAGGTATTGTGTAGATATATAGGTTATATAGCTCCTAGGAATTGTAAAATTCCTGACTGAGACACTCATTACTCTACTGGATTGGAGGCTTCCTTATCTTAAGGCCAAGACAGCGGAATGATTCTGCCAAGAAGATCTACCCCACAATTCGATGTACAGATCACCTCTTTGTCTAACCATATTGCATCAAGGAACAGTACTCCCTTACCAAGTACTGAACCCAAAACCCTTCCTTTGTTGTAGTGGTATAGTTTTTTTTTTTTTTGTACAATTACTTAGCATTCTGATTTAGTAATATTATGATTGAAGTTATTACATTTTTTATTAATTTAAATAAAATAAGTATGTTAAACTTTAACCTGGTGAAAACTTAAAACTTATATGGCCCTGTGACGTGACCAGAACGTCAAGTCTGTGAAATATTCGGTATTTCAAGAAAAACCCGCTGTAAGTGGTACTTTCTTTAACGGTAACGGTAACGGCTTAAGAATAAGATTTGGAATATGAAATTTTTAATAAGCCACCCACCTAGTTACAAAATGTAGGCTCTTAGTCACTTCAACAGATGAGAGCGAGCTCTGGTTCGACGAAGCGATGCCACCTTTGTCCAGGAACATGGGACAATAAATACATTCAAAAATGTTCTGCGTGCAGTATTTACTCGGTGATAATAAGCGAAGAATGCAATGAGGAAAAAAAAATTGATAAAAATAACAATATTGTTCATGTCTCTTTTTAATTATTTTTTTTTGTTTTTTTCTACTTTGTTTTTATTTTGTTGTCATCAGTGTTTGTAAACATTTTACTAATTTTCACTTGAATTATCCTCCTCATTTCTCTCAATCTCATTTCAATTAGCCTACAATTTTTTCAAATGTTTTTTTTCCTAAATTTTGACTAACTTTGTCATCACAATCATTGGCATAGCCTAAGAGGAGTTCAGGGGGTCCGGACTCCCCTCCCTCCCGCAAAATTACAAAATACTTTTACTTATTCTTATCTGTAAACAAAAATCGTATACTATAATTTGAATGTTATTTTATAAATAATATACCTAGGCATAGAAAATATGTAGAAAGAGGACCCCTTATATCCTCGGTAGGGGTGGGTTTCTTTAAATTAGATCCTTGGATGGACTTCCTAAAATAAAAGCCTGGCTGTTACTGAACACAATGTGTATATATATATATATATATATATATATATATATATATATATATATATATATATATATATATATATATTTACATATTACGTATTTTTTTTTGTATTAAAGCCAGTTTATTTCAATAAGTTGTGAATTAAAGGTGGGGCAATATTGACCCGACGCGAGACTAGTTACGTAATTTTTATCATGCGACCAGTCAAGAGTTAAGGCAGAAAATCAGCCAGGATTGAGTTCTTATCCACAAACAATATATATAGCTCATATACGTATCTTATGTTGAGAAAATGTTACACGATTTCTATAATATTACATAGTCTAAATAAATACATACCACTAACTAGGCAACCGAAAATAAGTGCATATTACCAACTAGCACAGTTCATTACAGTACATGGTGACACCAAACACAACCTGTAACAAACCTGTAACATTTGGACATCACACAAACTGGTACATGCAATGAAGGTCAGCCATACCGAGGCATTAACTTTCAAAACCTGTTACTAAAACGCGGAACATTGCCTGAGACTGAACTTGTGTCTTTTCATAAAATCGGAGGGATTTTATAAAACATATTGATTTTTGTAATTAGTGTTTAAGCTTCTTCCTTGGATTGTTAAAGCAGTTATTTTGGGGGTAAATTTATCTTCTTCTTGATATTTCGACCACACCTTCCATTGGAATCCTTCAGAGAAGCTCTGATATTGATTTTTAATGACAGACTGACAGTCCCAAGAGGAGAAATATGATTCCTTCTTGTAATACTTGTTGAGGTTTATTATTTTTAAAAATTGTATTTATTAATTTTTTATTTAAGATTTTTGTTTTAATATTAATTGATTTTCAATGTTACATTGCAATATATATATATATATATATATATATATATATATATATATATATATATATATATATATATATATATATATATATATATATATATATAGTAGTTTTTAAAAATATTTATTTAATTTATTAAAAAAATGTACGTTACGCTATACCATTAGTTATACTGATCAATCACAGAGATCAACCAAAATTTACACTTTTTTAAAATGTTTTATGTTATTTAAAATTATGAACTATCATTTAGAATTAACAGAGATAAATCTATTTACTCTAGTTACTCTCTTCATGGAATTGAACTCCGGCTACATTTTGCGTTTTCATTATCAATGACACGTTGGCTCACGTCTTGAAGACTCATTTCTTAAAAACATGTCAGCTCATTTTTCGACTTTTGTCCAACTAGATTCGATAAACGACACACTATACAAGGGGTGGGTGGTGGGAATAGAAGGATACAACATATTTTTACAATTTAATATTTATTTAGTATAAACATGTAAAACGTTTTAAATTTATACAAAGACACTACTTAGGATTATGTGAATAAAAAATATATTACATGAGGTGTAATTCGGCGAGAAATTGAAAAAAGACACATTTATTGGGCCTTGAATAAGGAAGCTTCTAGGTAATTTCCGTTTTCGAGAAAAAAATAAATGAAAAGGTATTGGCAGGTTGGAAGAGTTTTTTAATTCGTCGATATTTTACAACGATATATATACCGAGATTTTGAACTATATTACTGTAGAAACTCGATAGTTCATATCCCGATAATTCGTATAGATTCTGTAGTTAATTGAAAATCTCCCTTTAATTCGTATTAAAAAATGCAATACGGTCCACTCGATAACGTTTTTATTTTCGTCTTCCAAGTACTGTAAACGTCTTATAATTCGAATTTCCAAATAAGACATCTGGTTAACTCTTAATCTTTTTAAGAGGAGAGGAGAGTGAGTGAGAGGGTTTCTATGAATCGTTTCTATGAATTTCGGTCGGTTTACCCTATTTTTTTTTCTATTCATCTCTCTTTGAAAAAACTTGTAAAAACTTGTAGCCATATTGTTAGCCGCCACCGTGGATTGATCAGAATAATTAAATTGCTCATGGTAAGCCCGCGAAACCAAGGTGTTTAAAAAAAGTAACCGATAGCTTATCGTACAAACACAAAAGCATGGACCACAAGCGAAATATTCAACGAATGAGTAGAATCAGATATGGAATAAAAAACAGCGAAAAACTTCATTTATTTATTGATAAATGTATGTCCCACAACAGTACCCCACATCACATAGCGATGTTAATGTTCTGTTTTTGTCTCCCAACACAGTCTCTAAGCTGCAGTCTCAAGACTTGGCCATAATTAAACGATATAAGACATTTAACTCAAGGAAGTAGTGATGCAACTCTTTGGTAGAATCGAGGATGGGAATCACGTACCTCAAATTGAAGAAACTTCCATAACTTTCCGTGATTTCGCATATTTTGACGAAGGTTTAGCGGTAGATAGGATCCTAACTGACGAAGAAATATTGACTCAGTTTGAAAAGGAGATGAAGAATAAATTGATGTGGAGACTATTAGTTCTGCAATGTCGAAAGAATACATCTACAACGCTCGTCTTTATTTTAATTTAAAAAAAAAATTTATTCGTTAAAACTCCTGAATCGTGACCCCAACATGGCGAAGGTCTAAATTTTTAAAATCTGACTATACTTCCAATTGCGTTTGCCTAAAACAAATACTCAAATAAATATTTACGCAATAAATCGACTTCCACGATTTATGCTATAGAATATTTTTTTAATTATGTTAATATTTGTGAATATACTTTCATTGGGGAGGGAGGGAGTGTTTATCTCTTAAGCGAGCGTAGCGAGCGGAAGCCGACAGTTGTAATCTAATTAAAACAGTAATACTTTAAATTACAAGGCCCCGACCTCAACTGATAAATATCCGTTGGTTTAATTGTATTTGTTGTGGGCTTGCGCAGTACAATTAGGTCTTAAAAATCTAGACGTCCGCCATATTGGGGTCACGGTTCTGGAGTTTTACCAATAAATATAAGAATATACAATATTGAATTATCAAACCATAATTAGTAGATTAGATTTATATATAAATAATTTTAATTAATCCTATGTAAAGACAAATAGATATCAATATAAATGGCGATTGTATTGAGATGTATATCAAATGAATTACATGTTTTTAGATGAATGTTTTGAGAATGCACAATATAGTCGGAAACATTATAAGAAATTAATTGTTTAGAAGTTTGAAGGTTTTATTATTGAAAAACTTGTAGGTGAACATAGTATATGAAATAGGGATAAAAGTCTTCAAGATAAAAATGTGTTATAACATTTTTCTTTCCAAAGTATAATTCTATTCTGTCTTTTTTTTATAATGATTCCTGGATAGTAAAAATATTTTTTTTTAAATAAAAATTATATTCTTTCCTAACCTTCATCGCAGTTTAACATTATACTCATTTGATACACTTGTCGTTGCTTTTTCATCCATTTACTTTCGATATATCGATATTTTTCTAGCGATTATCGGTGGATATTGATATATGGTTTCCCGATATCGCAAAATATCGAATATTAATGTTTTACTTTCGGTGTTCCAACCCTAGCTGGTTTTTAAAAAGAGATGATGCTACAGAACACAAGAGGAAAAAGCGAAAGTTTCTGTCGCTGTATGACATCTCATGTGATATATTTTTTATTCACATAATCCTCAGTAATGCCTTCCATAACATTTCCAAGCTGCCAGTTTCATTATATTTTTCTTGAAAACGGAAATCACCCAGAAGCTTCCTTATTTGAGGTACAATAAATATACCTTATTTTAGTCTGTCGCTGTATGGCATCTCATGTAAAATATTTTTTATTCACATTATTCTCAGTAATGTTTTTCATAGATTACATGATTCTATTAAGTAAATATTAGATTGTAAAAATATGTTGTCTCCCTTTTTTTTTTCCAGTAATTTGTTTATCATTTTCGAATTTAGGACTACAAAATACTTCATACATACCTATTCTCATTAATATAAGAGAAATTACGTTGACGTGCGTTATAGTTCTGGTTTCACATTATAGATGAATTATAGTTGTACTTTTTATTATAGTTTTGCTTTTCATATTATGCTATTTAAAAGTGTTACATTCCTAATTTTTGTTACGAAAAACAATATATAAAATTCTATCTAATGTAATTTTACAATGTTTATTTTATGATTATTTACTATTTTTTTTTTTTCACTTTCCATTATAGTAATTTCCGCATATCAGAATATCGTAAAGGAAATAAAACATGTGCCTGTAAGTATAGAAATATACAAAAGAAATCAAATAAACGAACTTTTTTGGGGGTTATTGAACGAGGAAAAGAAACAGGAAATATATATGTATTTATAATGTATGAATTCTCACATAATAATGGTTGTATAACTTGAATGAAACTATTAACATCTATTATTTCTGAGTTATGCTACCCAAATACGTCTGGTTGCTACAAGCATACTTATCAATCTATCATAGACGTCATATCAGGGATTGAATTTAACTCTTATTTTTCTCTCTCTCTCTCTCTCTCTCTGAATAAAAGTCCAAATATGATTTTTATATTTGGCATCAGAATATAAAAGCCATATCGTGACTTTTATTTTTCAAGTTCAAAATAAAAGTCATGATGTGATATTAAAATTTAAAAATAAGTCAATGTTAAAATTTTATTTTTTGACACCCTATACATAGTTCATCCGCTAAATGTGATTTTTTACCTAAAATCAGAAATAACTTCTAAACTATTGACTGTATCGTCATGAGATTGGTCTCATTAAAAAAAAAAAAAGAAAAAAACTATAGCATACTCGACTTAATTTGTGCAAGTGATTTTGTGAATATCCCGCCCTCATTTCGACTTCCCTAGGCAGGGTTGTCCCCCGAAAATTTGGGCGGACTCCGCAGACCTCAATTCTTACTACCAAGACGAAGTTAGGACCAAAGTTTCATGAATGTACAAATTTTGTTGTTTATTTTGTCTATTTTTCCTGTACAACACAGCGATGGGTAGCTTCTTTTATCAACAACGCCGATTATTGCATAATTCACATCAATAAAATAAGAATATTGTAATGGATCATCTTGATAAGCTATAAAATGATATTTTCTTTTTCCCTCTTTGATTGTATTTATAGGAGTATTTATTACTAAAAACAGATTGAATGGATTTTTTTTTCTTTTTAGATCCTAACAGGATTACGGAACCCCGTCATTCTTAATTTTAGAATCAAGGAAAATAATCTTAAAGGCTTGGGAACAGCAAATTATCCCATATTTTTAAATTTTAGCTGACTTTTTTTCATGTTGCTATCATTAATGCCTTTATGTAGAAGTATTTTCCTTGTGAACCTGCCGTAATAATTGGAGTGATGGTTTGACTCCGTACTAGTAGATTGAGACCAAGTTTTGATGCCCTCATGTTACTAATTTTATGCTCTACTTACCAGGGCTCGGAACAGTCATTGAAATTTTTCAAATAGTTTCAATTTTAAATGTTTTACTAATACTTTTACGATTTAAGTATTAACATAAAGGTTCTACACAAAAGAACCTTCTGGTAAACAGTCTCTTAAGAACTTATATCATTAAAAGTTTTTGATAAAAGTTCTATTAATATAAGTTCTTGCCAAAACTATTTTTATAAAAGTTCTGTTCACAGAAGTTCCAACTAGAACATTTTAAAAATAAAAAAATCATTTAACATAAAACATAGATAATAAATTAAATTCGAAACAAAAGAACAAATAGAAAAACAATAACCGTTTTATTTATTTTATTTAACTCTTAATGTTTAATGTCAATAGAAAAATTTCTTTAATATTAATTAAATCATCTGCAGAATGTTTATTTAAAGAAATAACATTTTAAGACACAATACCGTAAGTATTTTCCACATCTAATTGGGAATTTTAATAATGATTACTTTTATTATCATCTCGCTAAAATTCTCTAACGAGAACTTTTTTAATATAGAGCTTGTATATAGAAGTTCTTATGGTAAAGTTCTTAAAGAACTTTTATTATAAAAGTTCATACGATACAGTTATCAAAGATCTTTTACTATATAAGTTTTGACCAAAAAGTTCTTGTAAAAACTTATATTAAAAATTTATCGTAAAAGCTCTTGCACGAAATGTTTCAAAAAAGTTTCTAAGAAAAAATTTAATTTAGAACAAGATCTTTTTCAAAATAAAAGTTCACAGTTATTTTGAAGGCCTGCCTGATATAACAAGCTAATCTGTGCTGTTTCTGTCAACTAAATTTTAACTTTAATTTATGTTAGCGTAATATCAAATTGAACAAGCAAAAAAAAAATCAAAGATTTATGTGTGCTGTCTTAAATTTAATGCAGAACCGGAATTAGGGGGGAGGGGGAGGGGGAGGCCAAGTGGGAACTTACCCCGGGTGGCAGAATTTAGGGGGTGGCAACTTTCGAGAGAAAATTTTTTTTTTTGATAAGTAAAAATATTTGTTTCTGCTTTTTAATGGTTTTGGTCCTAGTTCAGTCAATAAAATGAGTCAATGCTATGAATTGATATTTTTTTTTCGAAATATATTACCTAAAATACTGTTATAAAACTGTTGTCTTTTATTGAAGGGTTGGGGGATGACAGCCAAATTGAGCTCGCCTCCCTGGCAAAAATCCTGGTTCTGGCCCTGGGCGAACGACAGCTGCAATATCCAGTTAAATACTTTTCGTTGACATGATGAGCAGTGCATATAGTTTGGGTAGGAAATACCTGAGTCCAGGGCCCTATTTCATAATAAAGTACAAGTGGGCCTATGACTTACTACGCATAAGACTCACACTGTGAAATGTTGAAACATGATTTAAATGTTATTTTAAAAAACAGTAAATTAAAAAAGTGAATAAAATGATTATTTTCTAATGATGTTAAGTAACATGTAACTTCTAAAAACGAACATTTCCATTTATACTTTTCCCACTTGTACTTGAACTCTTGCACTTTATTATGAAATAGGGCCTAGATGGATCCAAATTGCAGCATTAAAAAATAATATAGGTGTCAAAAATATTACCGAGCTTAATCAACAAAGCTATTGTAAGAATTCGAAAACACATAACCCACACATGAGTGCAAGAATAATTGCAAATAAGTATGCATGTTGTTTTAGTGTTTTTTTATCTTATTATTATTCTTATATTTCAGTTTGACATATTTCTACAGAGGATGACAGTGCTAATAGAGAATATTGAAAGGAAGGAGTAATGAGGATCGGAATGCGATACTGTAGGATCCGAAATATGCCTACATATTTCTACAAAAAAATGTTTGCCAATCATGTTTATAGATATATATTGATATTTTATTTATTTACTTTTTTATTATATTTATCTAGGTATGGATGTGTAAATTTATCACTGTTACCTATATTACCTTTGAATGAGGCAGGTTGTAATGTTGTCAATAAATAAAATTTGGGATGATATAATTAATTGAAGCTGTTTCCCCCTGGCTGTACAAACGAAAGTCTATCAGTACAAAAACTCACTTCAGGGATGTGTTTCGATCGATATCATTCGGTGAAGTACTAGTAATTTTATCAATCGAAACCTACTATGCCCTGTACGGTCTGAAAGAGATAAAATGAGCTCCAGATAATATCCATGTCTTGTTCCCAAATTCCATACCCTATATATTATTATTTCTATACAAAAATTGTTATCATATTTATAGGTATTGCATATTTATATTTTATTTATTTACTTTTTGTTTTTCTTCTCTTGTAAATAATTGAAACATTGCCAAGAGCACTCGCACGCGTGTCTAATATTTTTCAACCTAGTATCACCAAAAATCGTCCGTAGCCTCTCATCGCGAGCATGAATTTGGAGCCAAATAGTAATTATTAATAAAAGATTTACTCCTTGCTGTTATGTATTTCTTGTTCGAACCTTAAATTTGCTCTGCGGTTTATACATTTAGAATTATATAAATAATAAACATATCTATCTACAAACAATTTTAGTTAAGTTATAACAAAAAACTATCATTAAGATATGATGCCGAAAGATCGGTAATATGTATATATGAGTTTTGCATCTGAACTTGCATGTTTGCAGGAAAAATACTTAAAGTGAGGTTAGTGTAATTGCGAATTTTGTTTAATTCTGACTTCAAAAAGAAAATTATTTAAATTTCCTAAAGTACAAACATACTTAAAATGTACAAATTACTTAAAGAAAGAGTTTAATAATAATAATAGAAACTTACTTATCAAACACACAGATTAGAATTTACAAAGAGTATCATTTCGGCTTTGTTAGGCGATAACCGAGATCGTACAACGTTCGAATGCGGCAGATTGGAATATTTTCAATAATTAAAAGTTATTTAAAAAAAAAAAAATAGACGAATCTGTAAGTATGATTATTTCAAGCTGTTCCGCCTTGACTGCGCAAATGAGAGTCTGAAAGTGCAAAAACTCAATTCATTGATGCGTTTCGATCGATATCATTCGGCTTCATTTGTTCTAGTACTTTTATCAATCGAGACCTAGTTTGTCGGTTATGGTGTACAAGTTGTCTCTGCAAGAGATAAAATGAGCTGCAGATAATCTTCATGTCTTGTTTTCAACAACTGAAGTTGAGTTTTACTAGTGTTGAGATATAGGATAAGCGATACCTACAGTGCTGAAGTTGCTGCTTCAATATTAACACCCTCGCCGTAATCATATATCACATTTTCGAAGATACGCTTGGTTATCTGTTGCCTCTTCTGTCGCAGTTCGATTAGAAACGCATTCTGATTTGACCGTGAAACGGAGTAGATAATGAATAAAAATATGCACGATTCACCATGATTTTTTTTTTTTTTTTTTATTCTTTGATTTTACATCCACACTAGTCGCCCAGCAAATGAATATAGGCGGATGATATCTTAGATGATATAATTGACATGAGGGAGGTAAGAACCCACTTATTTATTTTATTATAAATGAATCTCATCTCATCTTTATTATAATAAATCTGTCTATAATATAATATAAATATGTCTGAGGGCAAGGGGTTGTAACTGTCGTATCAGGTCTGTATTTTTGGGATGAAAATCGTTTCAGCTGTCCAGTAAACTTATAAGGCGTAGGTCCATGTGGATTTTAGTAAGCAAATGTAGGAATTTAGTCTTTGTCTAATTCTTAAAATTTATCTTTTATGAAGAAGAGAATATTGAGGATTTTTTTTTTTTTTTTTTTTTTTTTTTTTTTTTTTTTTTTTTTTTTTTTTTTTTTTTAAGGCTTTAACGTCTCGGTTTATCTACTGGGCTCCAGAGATCAACCTGCTGTTGAAGATGAGTCCTAAGATTAACGGTGTTATTCTGTTGAATAGTTCATTGTATGTATAAACTGGAGTGCTGGAGCGAGAAACTGATGCACCGTCTTCATGATTAGTCTTCGTTAATTTTAATTTTCCATTTTTTAAACCATTCCTGAAATAACTGTAAGTGCTGTTGACTAGTTAGTGAAGTGATATTAGAGATAGCATGTCTTGCGTGGATAGCTACGCCTTCTGAGTTCCTTTTATTGTGTTAGGAAAAGTTAGTAAATCGTGTTAATATAATGCCCTCATTTTATTTTTTTCTCTTTCCGTTGAACTTGTAGATGGGAAAAATATCCAAAATCGAATTCAAATAGGTGTTTATGATTTTTGATTTGAAGGTGGTTCCAATCATGGTGTATACCTAATCTTTCATAACAATAGATTAGTTCTGATTCTGCTAAAAAAGATCCGGAGATGGCGGATATCACTTGCAGATTTAGATATTATACAAAAAAACCTATACCACAACAACCCATGAAGGGTCTAGGGCTCAGTACTTGGTAAGGAAGGACTGTTTCTAGGCCAACGGTTGGGCAAGGAGGTGATCTGGTCAAAATTACGCTCAACCGCCAGGTTTTTCCTCCAACCCGTTGAAGGAGGTACCCACTTCTATTGAGCCCGCAGGGAGGAAATCTAACCGCATAGTCGATCCACGGCTGATATAACACTATAAATAATTATTTACCACTGCCGGACTCCCCAGATTCGAGTCCGGCAGTGGTAAATAATTATTACTATTACCGAGTAAACTCGATTAGGCTTACCCACTAATATTATATTATTAATAACATGTATGTATTTATAAGTAAATGAAATATCTATTTTTAACAAAGGATTGTTAGAAAGCAAATGTGATTAAATAAGACCAGAGTCAATAGTCACCAAGATAATTCTGCCTTGGTATTTAAAACGGTCTACACACATGGGAACATCAGCTTGCCAACAACGGTTCGGCGACCCAAGTGCCCATGTGCACAGAGCTGACGTAAGTTTTTTTCAGTATAGTGTGTACAGAGCCACGAACCGAAATTCGGTTCGCCGAACCGTTGTTCGCTAACCGATGTTCTTATGTTTGTAGGCCGCTTAGCACGTTCCTTGTTTGCTTTTCATGGCAAGTTCCCTTTTTAGGGCAATATAATATCTTGGGTCACAGCTAGTGCTTTTAACAGCCTTCAATATCCTATCTTTCATGGGCCACCTGCTCTATTCACACAGATTATTTTAAAAATACAACAAGGACCTGTATCTTTAGGGTTTAACAAGGAGTAGGGTAGATCGACTATAACCTAGTATGTCTTTATACGACATATACCAATTGATAGTAAGAAGTACTCTTATGCAGCCATGATGTAACTGTCATTGTTATTCTATATTATAAATAAAAGTACATTCTCAGTTCAAATCTGTAGGCAGATTCGTTAACGATGCATAATTCTTACCCCGTCACTACTGCATTTTTGATCGGTTAGAGATTTTATATTACAGGCGTTTTTGAGAAACGAATCCCTGATGAATTCGCTTTTAGAGCCGGGATACCTTTTAACAAATTTGTCTGCATATCAGCCGGAACTGCATAAAAAGTGGCAATTAGGGTCCAAGGATCGGAGCAACAGAAGGAACGTGGGTGATGTGGTTCGGCCAATTTCGGATCTGCTTTTTTCGGCTGAACTTTTTGCCTAATCCGGTGGGGGCGGGGAGGGCGGGGAAGTGGTGGGGGGAGGAGATTCGATCGACGGCAGTCGCGGTCGGAGGCCAGCAGAGAGAGGCACAACCTCCACCTCCGCGCAGAGCAGACATCGTGAGCATGTCGCACGGCAGGATCCTCGTCCTGCTCATCGGCGCTGCCGCAGCCGTCATCGATAAAACCCAGTTCGAGGCTGCATTTCAAGGTATGCTTGCTTCTCCTTACTGTAAAAGAACAAATTAAAAAAAAAAAAAAAAAATTCTAAACATTTTACTATGAATTTTACGCATCGGTTTTAGATTTTCCTATAAAAATAATATTATTCAAAAAATTATCATAAAATAAAAAATGAAAAAATACCATAGGAATGGCACTAGTGGTAAAGAAATTAAATCATACTTTTTTTTATATCAAAATAGGCACTGTTACTAAACACACGTTATTAAAAATGAGAAAAACAATCAATTATGGAAGTTGTACAATTTTTTAAGAACATCTTCCGTATTTTTTTACCTTCAACTTCATTTATTCGTTTTATTTTGTGAATTTTGCTCATTTATGAAGTATTCAGTTCATGAAAATATATGAATGAAATGAAATGGATACTCAAGTTTATAGAATTGGTGTAATATGTGATTCTAATTTGTAAGCTATAAAGATTACTTGAAGACAAAGTGTTCGGCTGACAGCTCAAGAGATACGGATGTCAAGTCCGAGGAATCACAAAACTTCTATTTCCTTTCTCTTGTACTGGCTGCCTCCAACACTGCCTCCGATATTTCTAGTCTAAATTAAACTGATTCTGAATTTAAGAATTGATTTCACAGATACATTATTAATATGTTTAAAATTGGTATAATTTGTTATTAGAACCCAATTTTTACATATCGGGATGTTATATTGTAGTTCATTTGTAAATTGAAACTGAAACAAGAGAGGAAGTTGGGCTCATTAACGGTTCTGGCAATGAAAAAAAGTAGAAAAACTTATTCAACAGATTTAAGATCGGTTCTTACACTTACATTGTTGCTTTGAGCATTAATACAGGTTTATAATTCTACCTTAAAATTTATAAGTATTGAGACAGAAATTTAAAAATTTAATTTAATAAAAATATTTGTTAGCACTGCTCTGACAAATTATTTGTAGTTAAGAGTTTAGAAAGAATAAATTTGAAGAAGTTAAACAGTTTATCACAATTATTTAGATGATTTCAATAAAGAACAGAAAATTATTTATTTATTTTAAGTATTTTAGCTGTTTAGTTATTACAATTCTTACTAAAGTTTAAAATTATGCTTTATTTTATTTTATGAAAATTTATAAAACTAAAATCGATGTTAACTATATATTTATCAGCTTATCCTTTAACTACAAAAACTTGTAATCATCTTTTAAATGCCATCATTTTGAGTCAGTATTTTTTTTAACTTGACTATAAAATCACCTTCTGAATGCATTGTGTTTTCTGGTTATTTGGTTTTTTTTTTGGTTATTTGGTCTGTTACTGGTTATTTTCCGTAAAACTACTTTCTTTATCAACTCTATTTTGTACGGATAATTTTCAATTTTAAAACTGAACTAAGTAAATGGGATTTATACGTAATTTATATCAGTCGTTTAGTTTATTTATTTTTATTAAATTGTAACAATTTTTTTTTCATATGATAAAATATTCTTTAATTATTTATGATCAAAATATCTATTATTATTTTAATTTTTATGATTCGATAAATAGGGGATATCATATTTCGATTAAGACAAAGTGTTGAAGGTGGTTAAAAAAATGTGTTTATAAAAAAAAAGTATAAAAGTTAAAATTAAAATTATTTTCTATTATTAAGAAAAAATTATAAGTGCATTTAAAATATAGAAAACAAGATGTTTTTTTACACTTTATGATGAACTGGAAAATTCTTCACACAAATACTGTCAAACACAAGAAACGTTCGGCGTGAAGTCGGAAGATGAATAAAGAAAAAAAAACATAAAAAGGCCTATCTGTTGCAATACTAAAAATGAAAAAATATATTTTAGATTATTTCCGATCAAAATATCTATTATTATGGCAATTTTTATGGTTCGATAAATAGGGGAAATCATATTTCGATTAAGACAAAGTGTTGAAGGTGGTTAAAAAAATGTGTTTATAAAAAAAAAGTATAAAAGTTAAAATTAAATTTTTTTTCTATTATTAAGAAAAAATTATATGTGCATTTAAAATATAGAAAACAAGATGTTTTTACACTTTATGATGAACTGGAAAATTCTTCACACAAATACTGTCAAACACAAGAAACGTTCGGTATGAAGTCGGAAGAAGAATAAAGAAAAAAAAACATAAAAAGGCCTATCTGTTGCAATACTAAAAATGAAAAAATATATTTTAGATTATTTCCGATCAAAATATCTATCATTATGGCAATTTTTATGGTTCGATCGAGAGAAGAAATCATATTTCGATTAAGACAAAGGGTGGAAAGTGGTTTAAAATTTTTGTTTATAAAAAAACAAACAAAAAACGTATACAACTAAGAATTTTTAGTTTTTTCTTTTTTTTTATTATTAAGATAATATGTGTATTAAGATTTAGAAAAAAAGATGTTTTTACACTTTAGATGAACTGGAAAATTCTTCACTTAAATATTGCCAAACACAAAAAAAGTTCTGCATGATATTGAAAGAAGAATACATTGGAAAAAAAAAATTGGTCTTTATATTATAACATTAACAATAAAAAAATATATTTTAAAAACTGTTACATAAAATCATAAACAGATGTTGGTAAAATCGATCATCAATTAGGAAGTAGTGGAGAAAAGATGTTTGGGAAATTATTGTACCTGAAAAAAAAAAAAAAAAAATCAAAATAAAACAATACTTACAATTCTAACATGTATTGCGAGACTTAAAAGAGTAAAATGAATAAATATGAAGTTAATATAAAAAATAATTGATTTTTATAAAAATATGTACATATGTATTTACACATAAAAATTATTTGCTCCACATAGCAGACTTCTACAGTTTCCCAAAATAAGATTTTTGTGATTTCCTAGAATTATTTAATAATCCGATAAAATTATGCGTACCTATTACTGACACCAGAACCCGATTTCATACTAAAGTACAGAAGTACAAGTACAAGTGAGAAAAGTGCAAGTCGAGTGGAAAGGTTCGTTTTTAGAAGTTACAGGTCACTTAGATAATAATAATTTTATTCAATTTTTGCTTTTATTTACTATTTTTAATATAACAATTATAAATATTATCGTGTTTCAACATTTCACAGTGTAAGTCATAGGTCCTCTTGCACTTGTGCTTCTGTACTTCACTATGAAACAGGGTTTGTCTATAAAGTAAATTGCAAGCTGTTATATAGTTATTAAATATTGTTAAAACATTGATGTAATGTTAAAACACGACAAGTTTTAAATTAGTTCTATGAAATGAATAAAATTATCATTATTTAATAATGATAAGTAACTTGTAACCTCTAAACACGAACCTTTCCACTTCTATTTTTGTATTTAATTATGAAATAGAGTCCAGCAAATAGCCTATAAGTCCTAAAAGCTATGGAAATTTAAAAAAAGAAAATCCGCATTTGCTGGAGAAAATCTAGTAAACTTTTTTACCTTTTATGAAATAGTTATTGTTTATAATTTAATACATTATAATAAACAAATGAAATACTACCTACGATCGACGACGGAAAGTAATTGGCAGTTTGGAAGTGTTATGGAAGAAATTACTGAGGAATATGTGAATAAAAAATATATTACATGATATGTCATACAGTGACAAAAACTTTCACTTCTTTTGGGTTTTGTAGAATTCATCTCTTTTTAGAAACCAGCAGTAATCGCCTAGCATAAATGGGTTCCAGCGCCATATCATGTTTCCATCGTCCTGATGTGCTGGTGAAACCTCTCTCCTGTTCGTCGTTTACTGCACCCAAATTGTCTGGAAAATTGGCAGGCTACCCATATCTTCATAACCGGTTCCATTGGAAATAATGCGGCAGTACACGTTTCCACCGACGTACATTCAAACACTCAGGCTCAAGTGCAGTGACGAATTGGTGTAGATCCACCGATTATGGCTGTTCAGGGTCAGCCGGCGCACGAGGGCCTATATGTCTTTCCTCGAAGGAGACCGCCTCTGAACGGAACCTCTCATAACTATATGAGATCCTGAAAAAAACACAACGCGATTAAAGTACACTCCCACGCCCTGTCCGTGGGAGTTGCCTCCTGTAAACTGACGGACCTCACAGACCCCAGGAGAAGAAGGGTGGATTAAAATAAGTACATATATGTACGGTGATTCAAGAAATTGATTGAACGATAACATCGTTCGTTTTAGTTTAGGAATCCAGAATATATTATAACCTTAAAGAAACAGAATGTAGCCTTACCACCAAATATGTAATACATTTTTGTATCGCCACTTACTAATCGCATATCACTTGACCAATTACTTAATACTTTTTTTAAACGTATCCGTCTTGTAACTGTAAAATAATTTGAATGTTGTCGCTTGGATGCAAGTATTAGTGCTTTTTCAATGCTAAACATTTGAACAGTATTATTTTACTTTTTTATTACATTTCTTTCCATTTTTTGGAAACCATTTGAAACCCGACGTTTCTCACGGCGTAAAGAAATATTCAAATTAAAAATACCGTCATATATTTATTCCTCAAGTGTCTGATGCTGTTAATCAAAACATTATTTGCTACAACCCGGCTGACTGAAAATTGAAAATGCAGCTCAAGTTCAACGAAGTCTTTGCCAATTCAATATGGGATAAATTAAAAATAATTCCTAAGGTTCATTAAATATTCGGTCTTTTCCTATAGGAATAAAAAACAAAACAAAGTAGGCTAACTGATAGATATAGGATGGTTAATTTAAATTATGACCGAAAAAGAATGCGATTAAAAAAAAAATCGCTGCACCGTAGTATTCCACTGTAATTTAGTCTGGTGGGATATGTAGATGGGGATGTGACAGATATCACTGTTTGAAAATCTAATATTGAAGACTTGAAAGTACAAATTACCAAGCCAACTATAAATATGTTAATATAGGGTTGAATGCTCGTATATATGCATGTGTTTATCTATATATTTTATTTATAATTATTATGTTTTTTTTTATGTGACTGTAAATGTACGTGAATCCAAAGTGTTGACACTTTATAGGTGATAATATGATTTATAATTTATATTAATTGCCGGAATTCTCAACGAATTTAATTTCAAGTGACAGAATGGCTTTGAACCCACACTGATTTAGATCAAAGCGTGATAGGGTCTGTCCAGTTAATAGCTCAATTAATTAAAATTTTAAAATAATACGTTACCACGCTTTACTAAACAGTTATGGATTATCAATTATAGTATTAATTTGGTTGTAAAATTAAAAATCTACCGTTTCACATAACACAATCATTAATAATTTGTTTTAAGAGGAAACTTTTTCATCGAGGAGAAACTAATCTTAATTACTCGTTATTTTTGGAAGGTTTTCAAGTGTTCATTGGTACCAAACAATTATTATTCCAATTCAAGGACAATCTTCATATTTTAATAAAAAATATTTAAAGAAAATCGAAATATTAAAAAATGAAAAATCATTGAAACTGAAACTCAAGTGTGGAGCCATCACAGAATACAAAAAATTAGCAGCTGTGCAATTATGCATGCATTCGGTAAATATCTAAATAGGCAATTTTAAACATTTGTTATCACGGACGCACTCCCCGTTAAAGGGTTTATAGCATACAATTGCAGGTAGGTGGTGATCGTATAGTTGTCATTATTCCGCCGCCGCTCTGTGGACAAAATCATCAATTTAGATGGACAAAAGTAAAGTAAAAAATTTGAAATTTCGGGGTATTAGATGTTGTTATCAGTAGTTGGAAAGAAGTAAGCCGCAACTATTTTATGGTTTGCAATTTTAACAAACAGTAAAATTAGTAACCTTTTCATACTTATATGAGTGCAGCTAATTATCCCCTGCGATGGCATTATTAGCTATATCACTTTCCGATTATAGTTTCTGTGTGATTTCAACTTAGTGTAAATTAATTATTCATTGAAAATGGACGTAGCTGAGACAGGGAAGACCAAATATTTTACCACTAACTACTTGAATCTATCTCATATTCGATGTAGAAAAACTTAGTTACCCTCCAGTGCTCCCAAAGATTTTTTTCTTGGATTTGTTATCTCAAACCTTCTAGTTTGAAAATTTAATTTTTGCGGTTTTTTGCTTTTTTTTATTTATTTTTATTTTTCAGTTTTGTTAGTTCTAGTTAAAATAAGACTATTTTTAATTGGATGATTGAAATTACGAGCGCTCATAGAAATGTCCTTCCGACAGGTTTTAACTCGGGCCTACAATTACCATTACCCCAACAGAGTATTGACTTTGATTATTTAAAAAAGTTGGAACTATCGATATTATTAACAAATTACTACTTAACATAATAAATAAAATGAAAACATACTTAAAAAATTGTGATGAGGTCCCTCGAAAGTTGTCGGACATTCGGGCCTTATGGGCGGCTCTGGATGAAATTACAGAAACAAAATAGAAACTAAAGATTAGTAGAATACGTTCTCACTCTTTTCCGAAATGTCAATTCAGATGAAGTTATCAAGGGACTCTGAAAGATCGTGTATCTAATGTTTGCGACAAAGTTTCGGAAAAGTGGGGAAAATGTTTTAAAGCTTTTTGGATGAACATTTTTTTTTTTTTTTAAATAAATAACTACATACTTATAAAATATAGACGGACCTTATTATAAAATATAGAATTTATTAAAAATCAGCTTCTTTTTAAAAAAAAATTTAATCAATTTTTGACTCGAAGCTAAATAATTTATTTGGAAAAAAATACTAACACTAAAATTACACGAAATCACACGTTCATACAGCCCAATATTGATTCGATAGGCTTTTTAATGAAGGAAAATATACTAAATGATAGTTTTATAACACTCCGACAAGTTTGAAGGGATTACTGAGTTTTGCCCACCTAAAATGGTAATTTTGTCCACTGTGCGCCGGTAGGCTCTTTGTGCTGCAGTTTTCAAATTCCTGGTGTCTAGGCAGTCTAGCATCTGCTGCCACTCCATCCTGCCTTTTTGCTATTGGCCTTCAAATTCTGCGGACCCGACGTTGGACCTCTGTCGTAAGGTTTTTTCAGAGTCGATTATTCTTGCTATATGACCGGCCTAACGAAGTCTCCTAAGCTTTAAAAACTTCACCACGTCCATGTTATGGACGAGCTCCTTTTTAGTGCGTCTTTGCCAAGCATCTCCATCAATGATAGGGACTGACTGAGATTGTTCCTTGAGTTTATTTTCGAGATCATGTAGCTGCTACTCTCCATTCTTTGAAATCTATACTCTCCACCCCCCAAAGCATTCAGCCAGGTTTCCTCCACTTCTGGCTCGCATTTATTTAGTTTTGGATTAATTTATCACTAGACCGAATCTTCTGGCTGCCTTATCAAGGTTGATAAATATTTCCGTAGGGAACGCTCGAATCCATCAGTAATGTCGAGATCATCAGCGTATTTCAATAGTTCAACAAGCCAATTGAAGATGATCTCATCAACCTGGATTTCTTCTGATGAGTTAAATAACAGAGAAGCCAGTGCACCCCCTTCTCTGACGCCGGCATCCGTCTCGAACTCCTCAGGAAGATGTTGGCCTAATGAAACAAGGCATTTCATGCAACTCATGGTCATTGTCACAAGCCGGATCAGCTTCCCGGTTATACCCAGCTCTTCCAGGGCGTGGTAGTGTTCCTCCTTATCGATCATAAGCCCCCTATAAGTAGATGAAAAGGTAATGATGAAACATCTGATACTCTTCCCCAATTTCATTCTCAGTGAGAAAATTTGGTATATAGTGGAGTCAGTCCTTCAGAAGACTGCCTGATATTTAACTAGCAGGTCTCTCAGCATATGGTATAACATTCTTAAAAATTATTTCCAACAAGATCTAGTAGAGCCTGAAGTGAGTGATATACCTCGGTGATTCCCTAACTCACACATATCGCCTTTATTTTATATACTGGAAAGATAATAGCTTTATTTCAGTTCTCAGGGATCCTTTGTTCTACTCAGATAGAGAGAGCAGGTTCGTACAAGGCCTTATGCATAACTTCATCACTATTTTTAAGCAGCTCTGCTTGTATTCTACAGGAAGGTGAATGAGAGTAGGAAATCCTTCAAGCCAAGGGTTAGATCATGTAGAAAAGAAGATGGTAACATGATCTCAGTGAAGGAGGAGATTCAACCTCGGAGGTACCTCCGCTTCAATACCCTTTTAAATGAGGGTGTAGAAAACCCATGCAGGTTTCTGAGGAGGAAGGTCCACAGTCGATCAGATGTTTTGCCTCCGGATGATATTGGAGTAATCCCAAGAATACAGGATGACGACCCATCACCTGTTTATTGACTTTTAGAGTGCCTACGATAACCTTAAAAGACCTAAGCTATAAACAGAACTGTGTGAACTAGGAATCCCTGTGAAACTAGTTGATTAAGATGACTCTGGACGACACTAGGTGTACTGTTCGAGTACAGTCAGACGTTCTTCTGGAGTTTGTTACCACAAGAGGAGTTAGGCAGGATGATGGGCTTGCTTGCCTACTGTTTAACCTGGCTCAGGAAGAGGTGATTCACGATTCGGGAATCCAGACCAATGACACCATTTTTAACAGGCTGGTTCAAATACTTGGTTTTGCAGATGATCTAAACCTTGTTTCTTGATCATTCGAGTCTCTCAAGAATGAATTTTTAAAGTGGGCCGAAGCAGCGGAAGCGATGGGAATGAGCATCAATTAGGAGAAGACCAAGTATATGCATGCAGGACCTGGAACATATATAGCATTTAGTGAACCAGTAGTTATGGGCCAATTTACATTTCAGAGTATGGATCACTTTACACATCTAGTAGCTTTAGGAAGTCGGGGAAATAGAGCATCCCTGGAAACCGGTCAGTAAATCGTTAAGGCAAACAGGTATTATTTTGGCAAACACCTGGGAAGTTCGACCATCTCCCTCCGCACGAAATGTCTCCTTTACAAGATCCTCATCAGACCTAACCTTACTTACATATCGGAGAACTGGGCCCTCACTAATATGGAAGAGAAGATCCATCGTCGTATATTTCTACCAGTCAAGGAAGGCGAGAACTGGAAAAGGATGAAGAATAGGGAGATCTACGATCTATATTGGATAGACTCTACCGTACAAGAGTGAAAGGCAGACCACGCCTGAGACGGCAGGATGTTGTCACTCGGGATGCCCGAAACATTCTAAATACCCGCAATAGGAGAGTGACCGCACAGGATAGTACCAACTGGCGAAGGCTTATTGAGGAGGCCAAGGATCACATCGATCTGTAGCGTCATGGAGATAGATAGATAGCTTGTATTCCATTCAGGCCTGGTGTTTTCAGGTACTGGAGAGCTTCACCCCCCAAAAAATCGATGTTTTTTTTATTTCCTCATGGTTCTTTCTTTATCGATTCATCTTCTTCTCACATCTTCTGCTCTCCCGATAAAACTCCGCTGTCAGTCTAGTGTGCCTGCCAGTCATTTTCCTATAGGCAATCTTGGTGGTGATGGCCTCTAAGCGTTCCTAATCAAACCACGAGGACGTATTTTTTTTTTAGAATCCCAGTGTTTTTTCGTTTTCAAATGGATGAATTATATTTTGTATATAAATATTTAGTATGAATTGTCTAGTAGTATTTTTAGACAGGGTTTTGACATAAAGGACGTTGGCTAAAAATTTAAACCTAGACTTCCTGGGCATTATCGACCATCACCTGCATAGTAACTAAGTTGTCACATATTTATTATTATTGCTATTTTAATTTTTTCTGTTGAGTATATTTAATTTAATTTGACTAGTCGTAATATGTACTCATTAGTTAATAGGAATTTTATTTGTAATGCTTTCGTTTATGTACTATTTTAACGTGTGCATATGGATAAAGTTTTAATTTCTTGACTTGTCTTTTTTTTCGGTTGTATGCTATAAAATTTAGTATGCTGTAATATTATAAAGGGTTAGCTGTAAAATGGGATGCATTAAATGCAATAAAAACTTCAGATTTATTATTTCAATAAAGAAGATTTGATATAAACTATATATATATATATATATATATATATATATATATATATATATATATATATATATAAGTATTGATACACTAGCACCTGTTTTGTAGTACCAATAACTCCGGCCTATATATAGTACATAGAAGAGCAAAAATAGATTACACAGGGCAACAGTGATTTTGCGGCGAAGGGTTTCAAAGTCGAATCTGGATACCAATATTCAAATTAGGAAAAAAATGTCAGATTTACCGAATTGACACTAATTTTTTTAATAAGAGCAATATACTGTTATATTGGGACGTGGGGTATTATTTAAACTAAAAGACTGTAGTTATTTGTTTATTTAGAACCTGGTGAGAAAAAAAGGGTGTTTCGAAGCGCGTACCATCTCATTGACACCCCAAATGGAAGCCCTTTGCGTCATCCAGTTCCGAAGTGTCCCGATACAGACACTCCAATACAAACTTTATGTGGCAGCCAATATTTATCCTGCTGGCCAATATTTATGCTGCTTCCTAAAATATGCTTGATACCAAAGCCATTTATATTTCTTCATTTTTTATTTTTTTTTTACTACATTTCCCACATACATGTGTAGCAAAAGTGATCGGGATCGTTAGCACAACACTAATGCTAATTACTCAGGTTTTTTTAAACAAATGCAGTGTTAAAAGTAAAAAAAAATAGCAAAATTTGATTGGCACTAGCGAATGTCTTTCTTCCGACGTAATACCAACATAAACAGAACAAATAAACAAGACGCTTAAAGAATTATTATATCTGAATAAACACAAAAAGAGACTAGATAACCGAAAACATTTTTTATTTTTGGTTGATCGGCTTAGTGGCGTAATTATGATTTTGGAGGCCCGTGACAGCCAAGTTTTGAGGCCCCCTAAGCTTCTAACTCAAAATAAGTAGATGCGCCTGCGTGCTATACATAATAATACAATGTTAGTTATTAATTGTATTATTAAATTAGATTATATTATATTGTATAATTTATTATTGAATTTTATTGTTATATTGCCCATTCGTGGGCTCCGTTAAGGCATTTGCCGCCTGCTATTTACGCCTCTGGATCGGTATATAATGATAGCATAGTTTTTTATTATAAAAAAAAAAAGAAAAGTTACTTTAATTATAAAGTAACTATACGTTGTGTACCTTAGTACATTAATGTATCTAAATTTATACCCAATACCTATGCCGCAAAAAAAAAAACATTATTTTGTTCCCTATTGTTATCGATGCATTGTATTGTAAAGTATTGTCGAGCAAGAGCTGTACAACAAATATTTTAAATATTCATATGTTGCCGTTAAGGCAGGTAGAATCACATAAGCAAAATACCTTTTTTTTCCTTGTAAAATGTTCATACGAATAAATAAGAAGAACCACAAACGCTAACTCCAAACTGTATGTGCGAATATATTATACGAATGGAGTGAGAAACGAGAAGAAACGCCGATATTGAATTGTGTGTGCGCTAGAATTAAATGTGCTTCGTATATAACTTAAGTATGAAAACAGGAACAGAAAAGCCGATACCGTATTATTTATGCACTTAGAAATGAAATATTTTAGAGCGTGTTGAATTTCCTACCCTTCTTACCTTTTTCTGCTCATCGTATACCAAACCGGAAAATGTATAATTCGCATAATTTTTTATGCAATTTCTGGATTAATTCCAGAGTTCTGTGCAGTACACAGTGCATTGCCATGCCACAAAAGCAAAAAAACACAACAACGTTATAATTGTGATTTTTATAATCCTTTACATTTCAAATTACCATCATTCAATTCAATATACTATTGTAAATAGCTTTTGTTGTAATTATATAAGGTTTTCACCTTAATTTGTTTTGTTTTTTAAATATACCTCCTCTAAATCCGGAATTTTCAATTATCTTGCACTACTATGTCCTATATAGGGCCGGATTAGTGAGATCCTACTGTATGTACATCTAAATATATATTGGATTAGATATTGAATTTGAAAAATTATAGTGAAGTGAAAAAAAAAATTACTTTTTGCTTTCGATATTTTCAGCATTGAGGTTTTTTGGTGTTCTGAACCGTAATCTTCGGCAGGTGTAAGTAAATAAACGTGTCGAGGTTTGAGCAATGGAAGATTTTATCGGAATTCATTTTAAAAACGGTTTAACATCCGAAAGGCCTGGGATAAACGTTTTTCCGGCGGAATATTCGCTAATGGACCATCGGTGGGAACCATTAGAAAATGGGAAAGGATAACAGGAGAGCCGGGGAAAGATAAAGTTTATTTTAAAGGGGCAGAGGAGCACAAACGCTTGAGCCGAGGAGTGAAGCTGTTTGCGGTGGAAGTGGTTTCCTAACGCAAGAGCAAGTTGGGCAGGCATATTTCCCGACCCTGTCCCCCTCTGTTCATTAAGTAATCACCAGCTACTCATCTTCTTCCTCAGCCCTGGCCACCTTTGGCCCACGGTCGCTTTGACCATCACATCTGTCACCCTCATAGTCCGGTATCCAGGGCATAATTTTCCAGACCCATTAATTTATTGAACATAAATTCAGTGACGGATATGATAAGAAACAACATTCAGTATTTTAATATTAATAATTAACAACAAAAATTGAGCAGTTAATTTTTTCAGGTAGAACTTAATCATTTCGGTCTAAGATCCATTTTGCTAAGATGGGCTGTTAAACTAACTAACAAAAAAAAATTGAAAATTTACCATACGAAAAAGTATCCATACAGCAATAGTTGTGAAAATAACAATTAATCTTTTCAGATAGAACATTTTGGTGAATTATCCTTCAATTCCCAATAATTAATTTGGTCTATTTTGGGTTTTTACTTGAATGACTGATTATGTATCAAGTTAAAACTGTGAGCCGAGAACAAACTAATAAGTTATTTTCAGAAGATCTGTTACAGTATTAATATTTTTTTTGCATGATAAGTTAAAGCCAATGGTGGCGACGAATGTTGTACAATACCCAAGTCATTCATTACCTTTAACCAGTGGTTCTCAAACTTTCATATTTGGCGGCACACTGAAATTACTAAATAAAATTCATGGCACCCCTGCTATTATTATTACTATTATTTGTTTGTTGATAAATGAAATAATAAACTTTATAATTAAATAAACATAGAATTGTAATAGCAACACAATATTATTTTTTATAATTTTTTAAAGTATTTGTTTAATTTGATACTTCAATTTTGAATTTAAGATGTGCACTAGCGTTGCTCATTTAGAGAACCACTACCTATGCATGTTCCCATTGAATGAACCATTTGTTAATCGGTGTCAGTCTTGGTATTTCGATGGAAGGGGAGAAAATGCTGAATTATTTTATTAATTGCTAGCTGGGAATATTGGAAACAAGTATTGGAATATCAACTCATTAATGCTTTGAAAGATTTTAAGGATTTTATCAATTCTAAACTAATTATGAAAGCAGCAATGCCCTCACTAAAAACGCTGGTGACGAATGTGTGTTAGCTGTGAATAATAACCAACTGTTGCATCCCAAACTCTGCGGTCAGACATCACGTCCATTGAAGAATGGTATCAAAAGTGGAGAATTAAAAATAAATCCCATGAAATCATTTTTACACTTCGTCGAAAACCCACGACAACCGGTGTTATAGTATCATTTAATTACGTTCCACTTATCCCTTTCGAACAGATCCGCAACCTAGGACAAGGGTCTCACTAATAAAAGAAACACAAAAAGAGGTAAACTGGAGTACTACAAACATACTCCTTAGGACCAGGAATGTTTATTCTACTTAAACAATATTTCTAAACAGTAGGAAATTATACATTTGATAATTATCATTTGCAATTTCCATATTTGAAATAAGGTTAATTTTATTCCTTCAAAACAAGATTCAAAAACATCTAAATTTAATAACTAAGAAACTAATGACCTAAAAACACAAGATCACGTAAATGATCAGACCAGAAATAGTACATCTCACTCAACATTCTAAAAAGGACTATGTTGAACAGTTTTGGAGCTATGTACTTCCATGTATTTCTATTCGGAAGGTCTTGTTTAGACTGTTCGTGTGAGATGTGCTAACTTCTTTTAGGATTTATGTTTTTCAGTCCCGCTGGTTGGTTATTTGTTTACTGCTATTTGAGAGACCTCGGGCTTTCGTTGAGTTAACAAATGCTATTGACCCAGGAAGTATTTGTTATTAAATAGGGTTTATAACCCAGGAAATTATTGTTATGCTTCCTGGTTATCAGCATTAAAATAAGTTCTATTTCCTTAATCATCTCTTCTCCTATTGTATGTATAAAAGCCTATCTGAAAGGGCAGCTCAGCCAGTATCTAGAATGTAGTATTAGAATAAGTATTTAGAATGTAGGACTAGAATAAGAATCAGTCTTAGAATGTAGTCTTAGAATAAGTGTCTGAATGTTAATTAGAATGTAAGAACTAGTATTAGAATAAGTATTTAGAATGTAGGACTAGAATAAGAATCAGTATCACAAGGTAAGAATTAGTATAGAACCAGTATCTAGAATGTAGTATTAGAATGTAAGGTAGAATAAGGTTATGTGAGACACTCTCACTATGTTTAAGCTTTAAGTCTAGTTATATCTTTAGTGGCTATCTGTCACTCAGTAGCTCATTATTTATATCATGTAATCTGTACATCTGTCTAATAAAGTAATTTCTAAGGCTTACGATCACCGCCATTTGTTAATTGTTGGAAACAATGTTCTTCCGAAATATTCTCATTAGCTACGTTAAAAACGAAATATCTTTTTTTTTTTAAATAATTACAATTGTATTAAAAACACAATGAGTAAATGTGCTTCCTGACATGGTGGAGACTTGTAGAGGAACCACCCATTAGTGGCACTCCGACGACAGTGCTGAGTTGAGAGGTCCCGAGGCCACCCTCTTTTCAGAAGCCTCGGTGGATTATCTGTGTTATATTAGGAAGCAAGGTTAGAAACTAAGGTTTCAATGGATGCAGTTTATTATGGAAGGATAGGTATTTATGTCTGGACAAATAAAGAAACATATGGGACAATAAGGCAATGTGGACATTTTTGGACTGTATATTGGATTTTATTTTGGTAGAATTGGTTTATTTCTAATTTGTAAGTATAGAAAGTTTTTTCAAAACGTGTTCATTACAACTGAAAAATTACTAGGTTGACGGTATTGTAAATGCATCGAGGATTTATAGAAAGATGCTTCAATTAACTTTATATTTTAAACTATGAATTTTTATTAATACTGTAATTTGTAATCGAACACTTACAAGCGGAATCAAATATGTAATATATATGTTTTTATGAAACTGAATTAATCTTGTTGATTTTTATATAATAAAAATAATGTACAATGGAATAACTTTTTAAAGAGTGTGCAAGATGTACCAGTGTGGACATTGCTCCTGTAGTCGCCTCTTGGGTAATTTAATTGTGAAAATAAGGTAGCTTCAAAGTTTGATTCAGCTCCAATCTTGGAGTAAATGTAGCTGTTGCCATCAGAAGTAATGGTTTAAGTACTTTTATAAATATAAGTTTTTATGTTCTGAAGTTTTAACAACTTTTAATTTGGCTCAACCTTCCTCGTTTTTCCCTTTATTCTTCATTTATGAGACCTAAGCCTTGTAAAATAAAACCCATTGCGTAAATGTGTTTTAAATAATACAAAATTAGAATTGAATCCGAGATAAAATTGTTGAAATCGTCCACCAATAATTCAATGAGCTGATTTCCAGGTGTCCACCATTGGTGTAAATTTGATGTTTAGGAAAAGTAAGAAAACATATTGTAACTACTATAAATTGAAATTTATATGTCACTAATTCGATGAGGAATAGCTGGTGTAACCAAGAGAAACCATTGGCTGAGAAAAAAAAATGGAAATTTCCGTAACTGTGTTCACTACCGGCACTCTTACCTTATCATACTTTTTAAATTTTTATTAATGTTATTTATTATTTATCTTACTATAAATTATTATTAATTTACTTTTAAAAACTTTTTGTTACGCTCACAATATATGAAAATCCACAGCCTAATTCGAATTGATTGCTAAATGCAATATAAACCGTTTTATGTTAATTGACACGTTAAATGCTTCTAAATTGTTAATGATAGTGATGGAGAGGATTAATCCATTTGGCATTTAATTCACGTTATTTATGAATTTATTTTCTATATTGTAAGTATTTACTATACTGTGTGCATATGTGTATTATTAAAAAATATACAAGAAAGTGTAAGGTCAGTGGACAGAGGACTATTTTATTTTTTGACGGGTTCGTGTTTCAATACACGCTAGTTTGACAGTGCTACGTTTCATGAATATTCAATGGCATCGATTTTTCCTTTTTTTTATTGTTATTTTTCCTCGTAGAAAGCAAAACATAGTTTATTTGATCATTAGTTAGTTTGGATATTTAGATTTTTTATTCCTTTTTTTTTTCGCTCCAGAAATTAAATTATTTTTACATTTGGGAAACATTTTTTGTTTACTTGAAAAATATAAGGAATACCAGAAATAAGTATTTAACATTTATTTTATATAATTTTCGTAAGGAGTCCAAAAATAAAAAAAATAGGAGAGCCAAAGCTTCAATGTTCAATAGCCCTGTATATAAGCTTATGTTATGGATTGAACGTTTAGTACACATGTCTTGTTAATGTAGAAGTAAAATGTAACGATGGGCAGTTTCTGAATTACATGAGGATTCCTAGTAAGTGGTTCTCCAGATTATGTTCACCTGCCCTCTTATGCTTAGTTTTTTCTCCATTGATGCATAGACCCATCTCCTCTGTCACCTCCATCAATGAAAGGAATGCTTCTTTCAACGCTGCGAATGAACGAGCGATTATGTCCAAACCATCCTTATAGCCCAACAATTGTACAAGCAATTATAAATTGTGTTATCGGTTTGGATTTTTGACTTTCGAACTATCTTTGCTAAGACCATATCGAACAATAAGCATGCCAGGGCATCCCCCTATCTTAGGCCTCTCAAAGCCATGAATTCAGGAGAGAGATCCCGCTGTATTCGGACAACACAATTGGTTTCGCTCATAGTCATTGCAACCAGGCGGATGAATAGGGTACTCCCAACGCTCTCATAGCTTCATAGAGTTTGGATCGCTTGATGCTATCGTACGCACTTCTAAAATCAATAAAGAGGTTTATGTGTGGGCATTTTGTGTTTTATTACCTTTTCGATAGTGGTCCTAAGGCTGAAAATCTGGTTAACAGTTGACCTTCCGCTTCGAAAACCTGCCCGATAATCTCCTATTTCTCTTTCGGCAAATGGCATAAGCTTCCAGTAAAGGACATTAGACAATACCTTATATGCACACTGAAGCAAGGTAATAACCTTGATAGTTAGCACAACGAAGTACGTCTCCCTTTTTATGAATAGGATACATGATGCATTTCTTCCTTTGCTTTGGCATTTTCTCTTATGGAGAGTATAATAATATTCATTTCTTTATGCAGGCTTCCGGTTCCTTTCTTTAATAACTGAAGGAATTCCATCCTCACCTGGGGACTTATTATTTTTCATTTTTTCGATCGTCTTCATTATTTCCTCGAATTCCGGTGGATCTTGCTCATCAGTTCATTCATGTTCTCCTTGAATAGCGTTGATTCATCACCTTCATTCTGAGTATCCTGGTTCAGAATCGTCTCAAAATGTCAACTCCTTAGACATTATATCATCTTTTTTTTGTCAACAGACTTCTATCTTCAGCTTTTGAAGTTTTTTTTCTGAGTTTATATTCAGCTGTGGTTCGGTTGATTTTCTGGAAGAACTTAGAAATTTCTACCGCGTTTCTTATCTCCCCTATCTCTTGCGATAAGCTGCTTGCGATACCATATCCCTTTCTTCTGCCTGTAAAGCTTTTTTTCTCTCCGCAGATCTCTATATTCTTCTGTTGATTCTCTAGTGTACTTTCTTTGGATCATATTTTTGCATGCAACATTTTTTGCGTCCGTTGCTTGGGCACAATCGTTATCAGGATGATCTTTGTACACCCTTTTTAATACCGAGCACTTCTTTTGGCGTTTTCTTGATGAATTTAATACACGCCTCCCAACGCTCGTGTACATCCTCATTATCATAAATCTTTCGCAAGTTGGTCCTTAATTCCTTATATCTAGTTGATACTGATACCTTTTACATTTTTGGGGCTCTTTAAAATTCCCTGGCTCTTCCCGTGACTTTAGCTCTTTAGTCTTTTGACTCCTTCAAGATTTTTTCTCTAATTCTTGACACAGTAAGATAATGGTCTGAGCCAATATTTGCAAATCGGTTGCTGGTTAAATTTGACTTATTTCTGGCACATATCAAAATATGGTCGATTTGATTTATTGTTTTTCCATCCAGGGATCTCCAGGTTACTTGTAAATTTTCTTACTAAGGAAATAAGTGTTTCCAATGATCATGTTTTTTGCTACGGTATAGTTTATAAGACGGTGGACATTATCGTTGGTTTCTTCATGAAGACTATATTTACCTATCGTTGGTAAAATACCTCTTCTTTTCTAACCTTCGCATTGAAGTCACCACACATAATTTTCACATAACTTCTGGGAGCATAATCGTAGGATTTGTCTAATGTTTCATAGATTGTCTCTTCCTCGTCGTCTGTTGAGACCTCTGTCGGAGTATGACAACTGAAGACACTAAAGTTCTGGAACCTTCCTTTTAGAGGTAGCACACATATTCCAGGGCTAATCGGTTTATATCTGATTACCATTCCTCTTACCTTTCTTCTCACAATAAATCCAGTACCGAAATAGTGCTGTTCTTTGAGCCAACTATAATAGATTGTACGTTGCCATTTCTCAAGTAGACCGTGTCCAATCCATCTCATTTCCTGAATGGCAATTAGGTCCGATATATAAGAGTCTATAATGTTTAGGAGCTGCCAAAGCAACCCCAGTCTGTATAATGAAAGCACATTTCATTGTCCAAATCGTAAGTCCTTATTGGGAATCCTAGGTCTATTCCATTGTCACTGTTCGGCTATTTCTCTTTGAGGATTGAAAATAGAAGAGATTTAAGGAGGAAGGGTGACCAGCCCTCGGGTAAAGGAATCGGGGAAGGATTACCATCTTTGAGCATCTCGGCAGGCTTCCCCGTCTAGGGCTTCTACCTAGGGGAGGTGTCCCTAGGGTGTATAGTGTAAATGCCCTTAGTCTGTAGGTGTGTGGTGTGTGTTTTCTGCTGTATTTAGTGTACTGTGTGGGTGTCAGTAATAGTGTTTCCGCATCCTGGTGGACCAGAGGCTGCTTGTTGTCTGGTGGTGGGGCGATGGGACCGCCACTTTTCTACGCCAAGGATAATTACATAAACAATAATGTTTTTCGGAAGAATTTTGTTTATACTTTTTCTTGAAATATGCTTACAGTTTGTAACATAAGTATGTAGTATTTAACCCATTACTCAGGTGGACGCTGCTCATTCAAATGTATTTCTTTATTCTTTGTACTCTTGAAAATTAATATTATTTTAAGCAAGGCACTGTGAAGAAAAAGTTGAACAATCTAGCCGTTATTGAACACAGTTCAATTACAATAATGTGCTTACATTTACTATATGGGGTGTCTACGTGTAAGAAAAGCGAATATGATTATTTGACGCAAAATTATCGTAAATAGTTAACTTGAATGTTGCAACACGAGAAATAAAATTTAATTGTTATAATTGATAATTAAGTAATCAATAAAAGTGGACCAATATAAAAAAATTCAACTTTTGGGTTTGGAGGTGGCTTCAGCCCAAAAGTCACCACCTTGAATCCGCTAGACACAGAACATATCAATAAGAGAACAGATAAAGCAAAACAAAAATCATCTACAAAACCTACCCATATTTTAACAAAATACCTAAAGCTCCCAAAGCACACTTATACTCGACAAATCAGTCAATCGAACTAAGTCATCTTCATATAACTAAACATATAAACATCTTGAATCCCAAACGTACCTATGTACATAGGCGTAGATAGAAATCTCTAGGGAAAGCCTGGACACTTCTCAGCCTCCTCCCACCCTAGAAAAAGAAATACTTGAAAAAACAAAGCATTTGGTTAGCTAAGCCTATTGTATCAACCTCCAAGCCTATTGACGTCAATGAAATAAATTGCCACGGGACTTTCCCAACTTGATAATTAGGAGAAAAATAGTAGAAAGAAATTTTATGTTTTAGATAAAATCGGTATGAAGCAACATGGCGAAAAAAAATCATAAAGGTGCCGAAAAATGTTTTTTTCACGTTTAAGATGTGAAAAAAATTGTTTAAGAAAAATAAAAAATAGTAAGTAATAGCGTTTAAAAATACGGAAGAATGAGTTTTAAACAATTGAAGTCGGCCAACAACGTTTCGCAAAAAAATAAATTAAAAACCGCGAAATAAGGACAATTTTGTTCATTTTATTACAGACCTTTTAATTCACTCCGGAACTTATTTTGGGGCTTGAATTGTGGCTTTGGTTAATGTATATATATAATAAAAAGTTTATGCAAAATTAATAACAGCTTTTTCTGGAAATTGAGAGAATGCAAAAACGGGTGATCTCGAAAAAAGATTTGAACAAGGACCAAAATGTTCCTAGAGCCATTTTTCAAATAGCTATTTGTTCGAGAGGAGTTTCTCTACAACCCTATTTTCATGAAATATATGTGAAGTTTGATTTAATACCTAATAAAACGACTTTGAACATAGGGTTGTTTGTCGTAACGACCCAGTAGAGGTGAGATAGCATAGGGAAATTGAAGAGGGCGGGGGAAGGCTCACTAACGGCCGGGCATCGAGCACTGTAGAGGGATAGAGAGAGCCTTTCCCCGCCCTCTTCACTTCGCCTTTTCAATAAATAAACTATTCCGCCTGGACTACAGATAGGTAGGTATCTCCGGTGAAGAGGTCCCTCTCAGACACCTCCCAAGGGGCCTGCGGAGTCTCCCCTAGAAAATTTAAATTCGGTTAGCTACGCCAATGATCATCAATTACTGGCCTCATAATTCTAAAATAACATCTCTATTTATGCGAATTAAAACTTCTCACAATACAGTAACAATACTTGGTATTGACAACAAAACATACACATGAACCTAACATACTACATTGTTTATGCAATATTGTTTATTTTTTTGCTGGTTATTTTATTCATCTTTTCCTACTGTTGCACTCAGTATAATGTAATTTTTCAAAAATTATTTATTGTTCCAAAAATTTTCGATCATTAGGATGTTGGTAAAAACAATAAAATTTTGTTTTTAATTAATTTCATTTATTTATATGCATGAAATAATATCAGTACAATTTCTTTTTTACTTAAAATCTGTTTTTAAGGAAGGAAGTTATTTATTGTCTTACTATTTCTTTAAAAATGCATGGAATTTACGAGCAGGGCCGGAATTACGATTTTTCCAGGGAGAGTAAGCTTAATTTTTCTGCCCCCTCATTCATTCTCCCCCTCAATAAAAGCCAACAACAGTATTTTAGGTAACATATTTCTAAATAAATATCATCATCGCATATCATTTTATTGACTGAATTAAGATCAAAACAATCAAAAAGCAGAAGAGAATATTTTTTTACTTAACCTAAACAAAAGAACATTTGGTTCGAAATTTGCCGCCCTTGAAGTTCTGCCACGCAGAGAAAGTGCCTTCCCACCTCCCCCTACATCCGGCCCAGGTTGCGAAGTTTGAACTCTTAAATATGATTGTATCTAGACAATACAAGAGAAACCAAAGTCCATGTTATGAAGGTCTTTATAAATGTCGGCCGCACAGTGGGCAACATTTACGATTTTGGTAGACAAAATTATATTATGGTCGGGTTAAATGTTTTTGGAGTCTCTGATATCAATAAAAATAGTTTAAGAAATGCTAAATTAATATTAAATAAGTTATTAAAGAAATCTTTCCAAGGAACACAATTAATGAGATATAAAATTATCTAAGATATATAAATTTTTGGTCGTTTTAATCTCATAATTATTTTTTACTCAGTTAATAAAATGAATCAATAGTGCGCATGATGATATTTATTCCGAAATTTATTACCTAAAATACTCTTTAGGTACTTATGGTAAAAATCCGAATTCCAGCTCTGGTCCGATGATATCATTAGGATGTTGATAAATCTTGATTTGATGAGGTAAGAAGCTGTATTTGTTTTTGACTTCCGTCATTGGTAGATCCAAAACCTTGTTTCCAAGTTTGAGCCCCGATTGAATCCTGAGCTGATGTTGCATCTCTTTCTTGCTTTTTTTATTTTTATCTTTATGATTTTGCGGTTTTCTTCATCAGGAGACCAACAGCGCTTAGTTAGACTCCACACGTATTCAGAAAGCTGGTCACTTTTTTCTGTATTTTTGGTATTTATCCATTTTTTGTAATTAAACATTGTTATAATCTGATAAATAACCCTTCCGTTTAACTGATTAATTGAAAACATCCTCACCATCCAATAAAGGAACAATCAAAACAGTTTATTAAATGATTTCGGCAGATTCAAATTTAAATTAACGCGAGACTTTATAGGAATCTTGTAATTTCAAATAGCGATATCTTTCTAGCACTTTCGTATCTTTTTTAGCCATTTATACACGACGTAGAAGAGAACTTCGAGGTGGACGTAACTCATTTTCGTCATAAGTCGTCTTACTTACACTTATTCACAATTCTTACAGATATTTGATAACAGATGTGATATCAGGAATAATGTGCATAGTTATTTATAATTATAAATCTGTAAATAAAAACTTTATCATTATTATTATCCCCCTCCCCCCCCCAAAAAAAGACAATATTTTTAGGATTTGTAGGACAGAGTGTCATACGATTACGACGAAAGTTATAGGTTGATTTGCAATAATAAATAAAGAGAAAGTGCGCCAAAAGTGGACTCTCGATTTCTTTTAGCTTTATAAATGCCGTATGGTATAAGATTAATCCAAAAAGCTCAAAACAAGTAATATATATCTACTTGCGAGGATAATTGTTTGAAAAAAATTGTTGTTGTTATAAATTACGGAAAGTTATTTTTTAAGGACTTGAAAATCTGCGTCTTAAATGGACTCCCTCTTAGTACAGTTAGGTGGACCCTAATATTTTAGATTGTGCTTTATAGATGGCAACATTTATTTATCTAATAAATTGAATTACCTCTTATTTAATTGCTACTTTTAATCAAAATACATCACCTTTTCCTGTTTTAGCCACAAAACAACGTTTTCTTATAAATTCATTTTTCATTTCTCAATTCGTTAGAAACAGGTGACTAATTGCAAATTCACTAAGTCTATTTCTTTTCTAAACAATCATAACAAAATAAAGACACTTACCATCATTCTGGAATGATAGGGACACATAAACAACCACATAAACCAAAAATAATTTTCATAACACCACTTACAGGTTTTAGGCTATAAACTTATCCTTCTTCATCATGACTTGACGTTGGTCCTTCATCACTCCCCTTGCTAGTACTACACATTTCATGCCCCTATCCATAAGTACCACCACTTGCACAATTTTATTTTATTTTATTCAAAATTATGTTGAAGATGTAATCAAGGAATAGATGGCACACTGCTTTAATGTATGCCGACGCTTCGGCCTAAATTGTAGGCCTTTATCAGGGTTAAGCAACCATGATACTAGAATAATAGAAAAGAGAAGAATAAATATATATTTATATAAATATTTCTATAGTAGGATTACATGAAGGGAATTGAAGCAACAAAATAGTATTTAAGAAAATATTAAATAGTATATGATATGAAAATATTCACACATGACGTAATGAAGAATGGATATAAAAATGAAATATGAAAAAATACAATAGAATACAAAAAATTTAAATGTGACAATGAGATTTTTTGGAAATTAGGCTAATCCTTCCGTTTCGACATTCTTTAAGGTTTGTTTGAATATGGCTGAAGAGCTTGGTTTGAAATAAATGGTTCATTAATTACTGATAACGCATACATGCCAGCTGTCTATGTGGTGATTACAGTGTTGGGATGTCAGCTGTTGAAAAAATATATATTAATTAAATTATTTCAAAACATGGAATACTTGGGGATTTCAAATAATGAACACCTTTGGGAAGAGGTATATTTCCAAAAGTATTCAAAAAACCTAATAAAAAAATATTTGTTTTTTAACAAAATATTCAATTTATTTTCATATTTATCCATCTTGTAAAATAAAGGTATTCTTTCTGCTTGGTAAGTATTGTCACAAAAGGATTAAAACGTTCCATCAGATTTATTATCGGTCAGTCATAATGCATTGGGAATGACCTCAGTTATGATGCAGTTAAGGTAATGGATCCATTATCAATTACGGCCTACCCCGTCAGCCTGGACAATTTCCCTCTCTATTCATGTTTCTACCGTTTTCCCCATCCCATCGATTAGGATAACTCGATGTTAAACCTGTTGACAGGATTGCAGGTTAGTGGTTTGTTTGCAAACGAACATATGAATTACTCGCGTATTTTTTTCTTTTCCGTTTTAAGTTTTCAAAACAAAAACATATTTCGCACATTCATTTTTCAGTGTAATTGACTGAGCCTAAGCGAGGCCCTGCTTCAAATCGACCGTTTGGCATTTAGTTTTTCTGTTTGTCACGCGATTAGAACCAAACGTGTCGTTCGATTTTCTTCAAAGTTTCTTGAAGGCAGGAAAAACGACGTATATATAGGGATTTTTATTTCCGATTCAAGATGGCGGTCGTTTTAAGGCTCCTTATCATCAAAACTCTATTTCGACGCCACGACCAAACACGTAGTTCGTTTTTCTTCAAATTTGATAACAATATTCCTCGGAGACTTGTTAAAGGAAGTGTTTAATAATACTTTTATTTTCACAGTGAAACAGATGGTGAAGGAAAAACAAAATCAGAAATTTCCAAAAATTGTGAAATTGTGTTTTTACTGAAAAGAAAAGGTGTGAGCAGAAGCGCTCCGTCACTAAGGTCGTATTTTAAATTAGCTTTGATAATAACTAAAATACAAAATTGATAATACCGAAAAGGTGGGGGTGGGAGAAAAAAATTGAGTCCCGCAAAAGGCACTTCTCTAACACTAACTCAATTCAAATACAAAATTTTCAAGCCTCTAACTCAATTTGGATCTTAAAAACCGCGTAACAGTGGCCGAAATATTGATTGAAATTTATCCCCGCTTCTATGGTATTTTTCTGCCTGGAAAATAAACATACATCCCGAATTTCAGCTCATTTTATAAGGAACCGCTGGAATTGCCCAAATATAGCAGCATATATATACACACATTACATATCATACATCTCCGAAACCCACCAAATCGTGTTTTGTGTTAAAGAGGTTTATGAAAAGTCACTTTCGTGTGTAGCAGATTTGCGTTGTAATTGGAATAATCGGATGCAAAATAAAATAAAAATTCCTGAATTGATAAGATATTAGATTTATTAATAATTTATTATTGAAAAAAAAATATATTGAGAGAATTTAATTTGAAGAAATTATGATGTCGGGTATCCTGGAAACAATGTTGGCTTTTCAATCAATGACAACATTGGCTAATGCTTTAATAAAAGCTGTAATGAAGAGCAGATTTTAGATTTCTTTGATAGGTCTACAGTTCAAAGAGCTACTAGTTATAATTTTCACGTTGCATAAAAAATATTGAGTAGAACTACTACAAAAATTAAGTAAGAGATGGTAATGTTTCATTTACTAGGATATAATAGGAAGATAGGAAAAAACAAAAAAAAAAAAAAAAACCTTCAAATACCAGTAAATAACTTACTAGTCAACGTTTTCACAATTCAGGCATCATCGGGACAGAAAAGGACAAGATCACATAAGTGCAGGCCAAAATGAAACAGCACATCTCACATGAACAGTATAAAAAAAACACCCATCAACTAGAGACAGCATTCACTCCAAGAAATCTCAACAAGTACTGAAGGAAACGGGAGGTAACATAAAAAAACAGCTGAGAAAATTAATACTCTAACATATGATCAGCAGAAACAGAAATTACAAATACCTACCACGCCACCAGTAATGTTGTAAAACCCTATAATAATAATTAATTAGATTAATATAAAAGTTAAATTTATATACTAATGAAAAAGGGAGGTAGAGCTAGTACAGCACAAAAGTTACCCAAGTATGTATTGAGATATCTTGAATTTCCTGTCTCGAGTAGATGATTTTTTTTTAAATTGTTGGTGCGAAAAGTGATGCCTTTAGTATGCATTTATGCCATCTTGTCTTAAGATTTATCCTGCTGTTCTGGGTACTGTATAATCAGACAATGTATTCCTAAGTAGTATCATTCTGATGTATTCGGTGCGATACAGTTTGGTATTAATTAGTTTCGCTACCATAGCGATAGATGGGTGCCTATTAGGATATATATCAGGAAGATATTGTTCCTTACGAGAATCATATTTTGGTACTTGTTTGATAGCGTTGCCCATTTGAAAAATCGAGCCTGCAACGGCCTTGTGCTCATCGACGTCAGTCACACCTTCCAATGACAGCTTAAGGTGACTAGAATGGATTTAATCATATTTTAACCACTCCAAAACGATAATCGTATCCTATAACGAGGAAGGTTATTTTTCTCGGAGTGTTGGCTTGTCCAGGGAGCATATAAAGCAGTTTTAAAATTGTTATGTAACCGTATAGCATTGTGTTCTATTCATTTCGATTCGGCCTCCTAGTTGGGATTTCCTTAATACCTTATTTTGGCCTAAATAGAATTCGTTAATTGACAAACTTTCAATAAATTTTTTTCAAATTCTAAAGATGACTCAGCTGTCAGTAACTGAAATACATTCCATTGAGTATCTATATTAGCGTGACATCGGGAAACGTATATAATTCATATAAATTCTGACGAACATGACTCAAGGCCTAAGAATCTATCAACCCCATGTGATTACTGTCCCCTCCCCACAGATACCGAGAAGAGAAATCGTTTCTAACCCCCAAGGCCCCAACGCATTTCCTTTCTGGACCCAGAACAAGAACATTGATAATTATTGAATATTAAAAAAAAAATTGCAATCCAATTGGACTTCAACATTCAGTCATTATGAAATGCTGAACTGTGATTGAGGCCTATGTCAAAGGGTCAGAACGATGTGCATTAGGATAGTGGATTTCGGATTTGAACTGAAGAAGCCGGAATGTATGAGCCATGAGATTGGATAATAATACTTATGAAGGAAACAAGAAAGTATTTGCGGCAGTGGCCAGGGGAAAATCCACTTCAACCTGATGTAGTATTGTGAAATGCGAGTATCTTTAGGGATCTTGAAAATAATTGGTATAAAATGATTCTTTTATCTCTAATGAGTCTTCATCATTTTCAAGCTCAAAACAAAAGTTTTATAATAATAATATATTTTAAAGAAGTACACACTTAAAATTTCTATTCTCTTCTCCTGTCATCTTTTATCAACAACGTTTCGGATCACACTATCCATTTTCAAACCTTGAACTTTTCATTTATAATTACATTTAAAAATGAGTCACAATTATTATCAAACAATTCTTATATACTTTATACTACATAAGATTGCTTTGTTATATTAAAGGTATTTTATTTTACAATTTTTTTTTTTATTTAGACATAAAAATACTATTCTAAATGAAATGAGAAATAGCCAATAAAAATAATGAATATAATCTTGCTTGTCTATTATTATTTTGAATTTTATCGTAGTAAATCTACACTGTCTTTTTTTTTCTCTTCATCATCCATCATTTATTTTTTTTAATTTTCTAAAATTAATATTAAAAAAAAATTAATTTATCTTAAATTAGGTATTAAATTTACAAATTTTTTTTATTATTATTATTTTTTTTTTTAACGATCAATGATTAAGAAAAACATACAAGTAGTATAGATTTACTACGGTAAAATTCAAAATAATAATAGATAAGTAAGAATGTATTTATTAATTTTTTATGGCTATTTCTCATTTTATTTAGTATATTATTTTGAAGTATTACAAAATAAAAACACATTAAAATTATAGACTTGTAATATAACAAAACAACCTTGTATAGTATAAAGTATATAAAAGTTATTTGATAAGAAATGTGACTAATTTATAATAGTAATTATAGATGAAAAGGCTTGAAAATGGACGGTGAGATCCAAAGCGTTGCCAATAAAAGAAGAAGAGAGTAGGAAATTTAAGGGTGTATTTCTTGAAAATATATGATTATTATAAACAAAGATTGTTTTATCTTTTCAGTCTAGTTCACCAGAGATCCCGTTGTGTGCTCCCCGAAGGATATAAGCGTGGATAGGATTATAGGATGTAGAGTTATATGATTGCATTTGTAGCTTTATATATATTATATTATCAACATTATATAAGTATTTATAAATAATTAAAGCATCTTTAAATAACTCTTAAAAAAGCGTAGTCAAAAATATTTGGGATTCCAAGACAACGTTTTCCGCAAGAAACTCTTTCTTTGTGAATTGCTCATCCCTTCGGTAACTTAACTTCTAGAACCATAAAGTGTACCGAAGGCCCGGTCATAACTCTCAGAGGCTTTGCTTGTATTACGTGCAACTTGTCCTCTTAGGCCTTACAGTATCTACTGTACTTACTTATTTATTTAATTATTGCTTGCAGCCGGTTATTCTCAGTTCTTTGTATCCGAAGCCTTCTTCTCATCTCAACTATCCCAAGTTAACTAACAGGTAAAAGGACATGTATCTTTTGTGTTAACAAGCAGTCGAGTAGATAATCTGTATCAGTATGTATGCATATTAAAAATAAGGCAGATGCCAATGTATAGTAGGGAGGAGTCGGATGTCCTTTGGTGTAAAAATGACACAATAATCACTGTTATACTTTTTTTTTTTAAATTAAAGTAATTCTTAGCACAATAATGTTTTGTTGAATTCGTTTACTATGGAGTTGGCGTGTTGGTATATGAAGGAGAAGAAGTTGAACTGTCCTTAAACTGTTCTGTAAACCAAGTCGCTATAAGGTTTTCAATAATGTGCAGTTTTAAAAAAGGACGTTATTCTATTATATGATCGTAGTTCAAGTGTCCTGCTGAATGATCAGCAACAATACGAAAATAGGCTCAAAAAAAGAATTACTACAAATGAAGCTTTAAAAAATGTTTGCTATATGTTTAAGCTTTCAAATCGCAGTGAACCCGATGTGAGTTAAGACTTTTGGACAGTGAACTTATTCTGACAAAGGAGCTCTCACAGGTCCAGTTTCCTGGAATCATTTCTTCAATCTTTCTATGCGCTCTACCCTAGAGTTTCATTAAATTTATCCCCTTCCCTATCTGTAGATTTAAATAGTTCCTCATCATTATCAGAAGTTCATTACACATCATTCTAAAGCCATAGTGTAAACTTATTAAGATATTAGGATATATTCTTTAAGAAGTACAATAAAATGTCCATGTCACATTGTTTGGTAACAAAAGTAAATTTCTAAATACTTTATTGTCGTGGTTATGTTGATTCGAGGTCTTCCTGTTAAACATTTCCTTAAGGGGCATAAACAGCATGAACAGCTCTCAGTTGTGTTTCACAAATTTCTCTTACAGTTTTACGAAAGATCACTTTTAACGAATATAATGAATCGACTATATGATGTGGAATTTGAATGAAAACAATTCACTATAAACAAATTAAACAGGAATCATGGACATTTTTGGAATCTGGAGTGCCGGAGAGTGAAATGCATTAATTCCAGCTAAATTAATATTAAAATCCGAATCATTAAAGTTATATTGCTAAAAGGAAACACGTGATGAACTCTGTTTTTGTATTTAATTTATTTACCATTGTTTTTTCCTTAAAAAAAAAAAAAAATGGCATTACGTTCAGCGTGGTTAATTTCAGCGTTTTTAAAAGTAAAAAAAAATAGTGCTCAATAATAAATCGAAGTTACGGAAGATAAATTGACTATATTTTATATTTAGAGCTGTATTATATCTGGCGGTGAATAGGTTGACTTGCTATTTGTTAAAACAATATTTGTCATATTCACTGACATTCCTGTCATCACTATTTAGATATAATTAAATATAAAACTATGAATAAACAGCGTTGTTTTTTTTCATTGAATTTTCAAAATGTTTGAAATGTTGGAATGGAAAGTTTTAAAAATGTTTTAAACAACTTTTTTCCATTTATATTTCCCGTAATGTCAGTCGCTAAACCTTTTATAGAATTTCGAATGGAGGAACAGTATTATATTTTTATATATTATTTTATGGAGCGAAAACGTATTAAAAGGTTAAGTTATTCAAATATCTGTTGGCTGAGACGTTATTTTTTTTTAAATATATAAATATTAAAATCTGCTACCACAAATAGAACACTACCATATGCACAAAATAAATAAATACATATAAAAGAACTCACTAGTATATATTAAAACGTTATTGGTACATAATATCAAGGAAAGGTAGTTATGAAATTTATACAATTAAACAAATAAATACAAATGAGGCTAATATATAATTTTGTACCACCAATGTTTATAAATATTATCAAATTCATCAGTTTTTAACAAAGGAATTAACTTATAATAATTAAAGAAATCTCGTCTCATTAATTGACGTAAATAATTTTTCTTAAAATATGTGTAATTATTTGATCATCAGGTAAATTAATTTATTTTCTAGTGGTTTATTATTTTTTAGTACAAAACTGTATAGTTTCGATATAATTGGAAGATTACAAAAAAAAAAAAAAAAAAAAAAACTATTGTCTCTCAAATACCAGTACTAACTAGTGAACGTTTAGCCAATTCTTGCATCATCAGGACAAAAAAGACAAGCTAACATCAAAGTGTTGATCGAATTGTATCTAAATAATAACGTGATGTTGCAAATTTAGTACAAATTTATTTATTGTTATAATGATTATGAACCTACCTTCCTATAACACAATTTCAATTATTTTTATGAGATGTTAATTCCTTTGAATCACTTTTTGGAATGTTATAATTAGGGATAGGATTTTTATTTGGTAAAAAAGTGAAAGTATGTGCATATATTTGTGTTTATGTTTACATATAATACGTAATAAAAACGTAGAAATATTTAATTTTAAAATTGGGAAATGCAACTTCAAAAAGTCTGAAAGTAAACAAAATGTATGACTTCTTAATTTAAAAAAAAAAAAAAATTATATTTAATTGTAATGGATATCTTAATTCGCCATCATCATTTTCATAAAAAATGTTGCTATTTTAGAGATGCATTTTTAAGTTTTCAAAATTAAATCGTCGACGATTGGGTCGCATAATCAATTTGTATCAAATAAACGATCGTTACGCGTACACCAAGCTCAGAAATCTTCACACGGTCTTTTTCTCCAGCATGCATCCTAGCAACAATTTTTATATCTGTCCAAGGGCCAATTTTGACATTCTGATTTTTTTATGGTATGGGCTATAATGTGACGTTACTGGTTATGTAAACAAGCTTTTGCTTTGAATTTTCTTCTTGAAAAAGGGAATTTGCTTTTCAATCGTCGCTGAATCAACCTTAAGGCTCGAAACTACATGTTTAGTTCCATCGAAATACAATCCATTCTTCTCCGCAACATCTGGCAACGTTCCTCATCATGAAATGACTGGTTGTGGCGGTAAAAAAAGTCTAGGATGCATGTCTTTAAATATATTAATTCAACCCGGGGCTTGGAGGAATATTTTTTAGAAATATACTGTCAACAAGGGTAAATAATGGATACAATTTTAATTTAGTGTAAATATAGACTACAATATGTACTTATAAGAAAAAAATGTAATAGACACGAAATATTTAAACATATCTAAAATAAAAATAGTTTAAAATACCACGAAATATATCCAGGAAGCATAAATTGTATATAGAAATCATAAATGAGAATATGTGAAAACTTAAAAACCCCCATCCCTGTTATAATTATAAATCAAAATGAAAAGGAGTGATCAAAAGTAATTGCACCAAAATACAAAATAATCATTTTATGTACAATTATTAAAAATTAATAGAATGCATTAAATTTATGTTTGTTGCAAGATATACCTATTTGAAATAGGTGTTTTAATAATTAGTTTATATTTGATATTGTCATAAGATGGAAGGTTATGTCAACTTATGCAATAATGTACAACCTCCTGTTTCGTACTTAAATTAGAATCAATTTCAATTGATTCCCTCGGAAATTGTTGAATTACACCGGATGCGTAAGAGCGTAAAGTATATCGATTCGCATATCACTACTAATACTGTAAGGAGGCAAAGACATAGTTTTTAGAAAACGAAAAATATGTTAAAAGATGTTTTACTCGTATCAGTCTGTGGATTTAAAACAAAACGTCAAATAAGCAGGTTGGATTACTTTAAATGTTTCCTTTAGTAAAGTTATTGCGCTATACCAAGAGGTTACAGTACTTGAGTTACCTTGGTACCAGTCAGCAGCTAGACCAGATAAATTATGTGGTAGACCAGCCAATGCACTGTTTTCTTTAACATTTTGGTACAGTCCGATCCACATCCAAGAGTCTGTCAAAATGAAATGGACAATCTAGGAGACTTCCTTTCGGGCGACTTTAATAGCTTGATAGGTTGTCGTCGCTGTTGATGAAAGCATCTGTTTGTGGTTGTTTTCGCTAAGACTATAAGATGTCTTTGGCAGTATTTTCTCCGGTTCCGTATTGGAAATCGTTTGTATTTCTTATAAGTTTACGCGTGTGGAGTTGTCTGAGGTCTGAATGCTGTTTGAGTAGAAGATGAAATGATTCAAATTTAAATACGAAACATAACGCTGTACTTTATTACATAAGTGGACATCACCTTCCTTCATATCACAATATCATACAAACTAATTATTAAAACAGCTGTTCCAAATAGGTAGATCTTGCTACAAATTTACAAATTGCTAAACATATGCAACTATGCAATATATAAGTGCAATGTATCTACTAATAATAAGTATTGAAGTTTATAAAAAATTATCTCCAATCGAAATTTCTATTACAGTTGAGAAACAAATCCAACCCAATCTATTTATGTCAAAGGAGAAAGTTGACATATGAGTCTTAAGCACCGGTGGGCTTGGAATTGGTAAACACGAGTTAGATGGCTAGGTTGGAGTGTACACATACGATCAGGAAACTCAATAATGAGCAAACATTGAAGTCATCAAGTCCCTTCTACTATATTCAGACAATAATTTTGTAGCATTGTAAGGGTATTGTTACTAATACTTATTTCATATAAAACCCACGGCATGTCGCTTTAAAAACTCTTTCTTAATATAAAGTGAAATTTATGTATTTTCTAATATTTGTGATACATAATGACTGGAAGGATTAAATGCTTAATTTTTTAAGATTGCATATGTAAGTAATAAAGGATATATTCATAAGTACTATCTAGATGTTTTTAAACAGCTCTAGGGTGTACAGAGTCTTTGAAGTTTTCTCTTTCAATATATACAAGTGATTTGTAAAAAAAAAAAATAATAAATAAATAAAATATATATATATTCTATTGTTGCTCAACTTTCTATTTATATCTATTTCTATTCTGTCTAAAAAAGGAAAGAGCAATATAACATAAAATGGAATGTATACAAAATTATTAAAAACGTGTATTATTTTTCATTTATAATTAAAGAGGGATGAATTAGGTTACCCGGAATGTACTGTATACATAACGTAATGCTGTATAGGTAAGATACAATTTCTAAAATTGATTGACCAAAGAAAGGAAATGCTGAGTAATTCTTGTGAAACTTATTCTGGTGTTTTTTTTGTGTGCATCGTTTGGGGTGTATATATATATATATATATATATATATATATATATATATATATATATATATATATATATATATATATTTAAAAATGTGAGACTGGGAATACTAATTTCGTTCATGTTGTTAGTTTTGATGTTATTATATTTTACTTGTATGAGTGCATGTGTGTATAATGGTTTATATCTTGTACACATGGTGTGAATGCAAGCCAATTAGCACTATTATTATTCCTATATAGTGACAGATTTTAATTTTAATTAATGATTTAGATCTAAGGCTAGCTTATTTACTAAAAGAAATTCAATAATTTAATTAAAATACGCAATAGAAAAAGTATAACACCCCCCCCCCCCTCCCCACAAATATTCAGAAATATAAGTAAAAACAGAATGTTAGAACTCAGGTAACCAGTTGCTAAAACAAGTGGTTGGCAAGGAGTCAATCGATAATGCATATAGAGCCGGTGCCTGTTTCTGACTGGTCGTCGAAACCTAATTTCACAAATTAAGTATATTTGTAGTTAGCATTTTAAGAATTTAAAAATTATAATAAAATTAATTGACCATAATACATCAATTAACAAACAGAAACTTAAATATCGTTAAGAAAACTATATACACTCCTATATATATATATATATATATATATATATATATATATATATATATATATATATATATATATATACATACTACATACTGTATATATGGATATTAGATATAGAATTGAACAGAAATAATACCATGACATGTAATCCATTTAGATGTAAATTATAGAATATAGATCATTTTACCTAATTAGATTAAACGCTGAATTATTTACTACAAGGAAATCGATGCATAATTTTTGAGACTAATTACAGAATTGATGAGAAACTGTATATATATATATATATATATATATATATATATATATATATATATATATATATATATATATATATATATATATGTAAAACTATAAATTTGAAATTAGCAACTTCGAAAACCTTAGGAACGATCACTAAATCGTTGAAATCCACAATCTCCCCTCCAAAAAAACATGCGTATTTATAATAATTATAATAATGAATAATTAAAAATATTATTTTAAAGTTTTTGTTGAGAATCTTAAAACTAGTTGAAATTAGCACTTATCAATTATCTAATAAATACTCGTATTGGAAAAATATGAATAAATTATTAAACAAATCATTACCTATTGGCATTATAATATTTATTTAGAAATACAATATAATATTTATAAATTAATTCTTGCCAGAGTGGGTTACATTTGAAATGGGAAAGCTTACAAAGGAATCGGAAAGGGTTACATTTGATTGGAAAAGGATATATTTAACTTAGAATAGGTTTCAGTGGATTTTTTTTTTATGTTTGATTTAGCTAAATAAAATGCTTTAAAAGCCCTGTATACTTGTTTATGTTGTAGAGATTAACAGTTCAAAGCCCATTGTTTACTTTAAAAGGAAGGATTAAGAGATAGAGCATTATTGCGAAATCTAAATTTGTCCAGTTTTTAGCTAAAGGACTAGCAAGTCCTAAATCATTCTTTATGTTTTGGTATTAACAGATCAAAGTCCAAAAGCTGTTATAGGATTAAGGAGCCCTACTATTTATTTATGTTTTAGGGATTAACAGTTCAAAGTCTAACAGTTGTTATAGGATTTAGAAGCTCTACTCTTTGTTTATACTGTAGTGATTAACAGTTCAAATTCTGTTGTTTACTTTCAGCAAAAGAATTAAGAGATATAGGATTATTCAAGTGTGACATTATTTATCCTGATATCATGAAAGGATTAAAAGACCAAAGTCCATGTTTACATTTCACTTGGACATCATTCAACTTGCTTAAACATGATCCCACCTGTTTACATTTAGGTAGCGTTAAATATTGTAAAGGTTATGTAAAGATTGAGAAGGTTATGTAACCGTTGTAAAGATTACATACTATAAGGTGGGTACCTGACCCTTCGACAAAATCTTAAGTTTCTCAAGTTACAAAAAAACAAAATGACGGCGTATGCACCATTGTCACGTGTCCAAACGGAGTGATGGAGCGATGGAGAGGTGGAACAATGGAGTGATGGAACGATGGAACGTGAAGCGATGAAACGATGGAGTTTGGAGCGATGGAGTGATGGAACGATGGAGCCTGGAGCGATGGGTATTTAATCCTCTATAAGTGGGTACTTGACCCTTCGACAAAACCCTAATTCTCTCAAGTTGCAGAGGTGGAGATGGCGGTGTGATAAAAACAAAATAGAGGTCGAGTACACTCAGCCTGTGGAGACTCTTCTACTCAGATCCACGGAATAAAATCTTTTCTCACTGATACCGATACATGGAATTGACATGCCACGGTCATTTGTAAATGGATCCTTATGGTTATAAATGTCCTTGGACTCGCATCAAAAAATAGGCCTCTATCATAAGTTGAATGCCGAAATCTGCTTTACCCATAATGGTATTTCTCTTTTATTATTACGCTCGATTTAATACGAAAAATATTTACTTATTCGTTAGCTGAATAATCGGCATGTTAATATTGATATACTTTTCCACCTAAATGTATATTAACCACTCCACAAATTGTTAATTCCTCATGACGTTATTAAATTTATCAGATAAATAATTCCGCTCTTTCCATGCTTGCCTGTAGTGCAATATTAAAAAGGAGAGGTGCAAGAAGCTCTCCTTGTATAAGACCATTTTGTATACTGAATGGTTCTCACAAGCCCTCTTGACAACTTACCCGACAATTCGAATGTTTCATTGTGCACACTACAAGACGGATTAGTTTCAGAGGTATCTCCATTTCTTGTATGATATTTAAGAGTTCTTGTCTAATGATTGTATCATACGCTGATTCAAAATCGAACAGCATCTACATTAGTAGAGGAGGAGGAACAGGAGAGCTGGTGCACTATTTTTGAGCAGGCAATCAGAAGCCAGCATTCGATCGCGTGACTCACGGCGGGAAATTTGGATTTGAATTTTCAACTCGACCTAACCTTAACTACCACGTGGTCTCATCTTGACCTAAGCTTAACCATCGGGATACTCCCCTTTTTAGTCACGTTACCATAAGACCCCACCCCTTTTAGTCACGTGATGAAATGGCGTAATCCACGGCGCCTCCTGGCATATACTCCGCCCACATGTTTTAGTCACGTAATCTATTGCGCCTTCTGGTCTATGCTCCATCCACATGTTTTAATCACATGGCCCAGTCACGTGACATTTTGTTTACGATAAGCCGCCATTTTGTTTACAATCATGTGGTCAGCATCCACGCTTAATCACCAGGTTTATCCCCTCCAAACATTGATGGGTTAGGTATAAAAGAGGCTGAGAGTACCCGGCCGTAATTATGTTTTTCTGCCATTTGAGAGACTTAAGGTTTTGAAAAGGATGAGTGCAACAGTCCGCCATTTTGTTTTCTGTGACTTAAGATACTTCAGGTTTAGTCGAGGCTCTGTGTGCCCGGTCGCCATTTTGTTTTTTTACACCACCATCCCCATCTCTACGTCGAATGGTCAAGTACCCAAATTATAGTATGCAACCTTCCCAATGGTTATATAATCTTAACCTATCCGACGAAGGGTGAGGAACCCACTTTATAATTTGTAATCTTTCCAACGGCAAGACCTTCTTTATGTTTACTTAATCTTCACAATGTTTATCTTCTAGTCACGTGATCCACGGCGCCTTCTGGCCTATTCTCCGCCCACAAGGTTACACCCCTTATGGAGGCTGAGTGTGCCCGGCCGCCATTTTGTTTTATACGCCTTTTTAGTTTTTTCTCTCTGCTTTTTGAGAGGCTAAAGGTTTTGTAGAGGCAGTATTTTTCGCACCATGATGGGAAGATTTAGACCACTGTGCGACGAAACAAAGTGGGGTAAAATATTTTTTAAGGGAGAAAGAACGTTGATATTCGTTTTTCGCACCTCGAAAAACACTTAAATACGAATTTTCATAACAATTGAAAAATAGATTTTTTATCTTCTTATTTGGAAATCACACAAATTGCGATAACTTCAACACGATTTCACCGAACCATACGAAACGTCCGAGTGTTTTAGGACCCTATTAATTACACGGAGTGGCACAAACCTGACCTTCGTGTACAAATTAAAGCCGGAGATATAAAATGAAACGTTTGAGGAGATTTTATTTATTTTACATTATTTTTTCTCTCTTATAAAGATATAAAATCTAAATGTTATTGGTATAGGCTAGAGATAAAAAATTCAGCTTACCAGTGGTTTCATTGACATGAACTCTCTAACAGGTGTCTAATATTTTTCGACCAAACATCACCAAAAAAAAAGTTTCATTGAAATCGGTGATCCCACGTCCTCCCCTTGTGAACTACCCCGCTCCCTATATTTTTAATTGTTAATGCATATATAAATCGAAATTAAAATTAAATTGAAAATAAAATCATTTTGGATTGTTATCAATAAATTACAATTTTGCACTTTTGTCTGCAGTAATAAATAAATACCAATGGAAAACATATCCAGGGTGGAAAACTCTTCTTCACTTTCTGTTTTCACCTATGACTCATGAACCCATTTGCGTTTTTCCTTTAGTTGGATTTCTTCTTCTTCGTCTACCATAAAATTAGAGCAATCACAGCTAACGCATGATTTGAAAACTGGGCCATGGTGGTGGATGTTCTATAACTGAAGGAAAAGGAATATTGACAAGGCACTGATATATGGTAATGAGGAAACATGAATAACACTAATATTGAACAGTTAATGCACTGGCACGCCATGGACATAAGCAAATGGATCCTAAAAATGCCAAGAAAAAAGGTGTGGAAGGATGTTTGCACCCTAGTGGAACTTCTCTGTGTAGACCACAAAGAAGATTACCCTACACTTACTTATTTGATTACTATACCTTAACATTATAAATGTATTATACTTTATTTATTTAAATAAACATACAAATTTACGAAACTGATTTTTACGGATTACATAATCATTACGGATTACAGGGTTTATGCAATGAGTCAAAAAATCGAATTTGAGTTTTAACGATAAGAGGTTACATAAAATAAAAAATGAAGCATAACAATTATTTAATGAAACAGTATATATGTTTCTGTGTCAATAATGTCTTATGATAGGATAGAAGAAATATATGTTTACACTTATCTTAAATTTTGTGATAGGAAGAAGTCCAAGAATAAAATGTACAGATGTGAAATGCTGTTTTGTTTTTTTTAATATTAGAATTAAAATATTAAAAAAATTGGTACTAGAAGTCGACCGTGGACTATGTCTTGGAGATTTCTTTTTCAACTTAAAAATGTTTTCAATTTTTTTTTTAATTTCTTAAATAAATAGGACTATTTATTTATTGAGAAATATTACATTCTGTCTCAGAAGGGACAATGGTAATAGTGATAAAATAATCATTAGCACAATATTTACAAAAAATGAAATAATAACAACAAAAAATAAACTTAATTCAAGAAATAATAAATAAACTTATAAAAAATAAAATGAACGTAAAATCTTAAACACAGGCACACTATTTACAATCAGCCTGGGACTCCCCGAGCCAGGCCCATCCCTCCACTTATGGATGGAAAAGCATGACTCCAGGATATCCCAGCTCTCGTCTTAAGTTTATTATTGTTTTAAAAAAGTAGACTGTCGGCACACAATAAAATAGTAATGAATTAGGGTGTATTTTTTTGCAGAACCTCAACCATCATCTCCTAAAATATAAAAGCTTACATACAATCTACAGCAATTAAAAGAGATTAGATATTTTTTTATTTATAATAAAGGCTTAAAAAAATATATTAATACTAAAATTGATTTATATATATATATATATATATATATATATATATATATATATAAAAACCATTGATATTGCCCGTCTAGTGGTGTTTAGTGCTTAAGACGGCGCTGGAATACTGGAACACTAACCGCATAACTTTCAGGTCGAGAACATGCAGTTCTAAGGCGCATTCTGGAAGGCACAGATGTTACAACTTGGGGATGTCTCTAGAGCTCTCTTAATGCACTATGATAGTTTAAATGAAATATTAATTACGTTATAAAATCCTAATTATATTTTTATTAATCTTTTTTTGATTAAACTTATATTTTTTTTTCATGTAGTTATGGATTTAGATTATTTTTTTTCTCATAAAAATGCAAACTAATAAAATAAATGTATTATAAAAAAATGAAATTGAGAGTCAATTACTATTTACATTGGTTCGGAGGAGAAGGAGATCATATTCATTGAAGAGATAGGAGACATACAAAGAGATGGAATTTAAATCTAGAAATAGAGGGCGCATTGGAATAGGGATAGATTGAATTTCCCTAAGGAGGTAGCAAAATCAGTAAATGATTTTTCGGATGCAGCATTTTTATGGGAAAAGATATAGAGACGGGAAGGAAGGGAGCATTTATTATGGGAGTGAATTTGGGATATGAACTGAAGGAGTTAGAAGCTATAAGAAAATCGATGGGATCGGATAATAATGTATTGATATATATATATATATATATATATATATATATATATATATATATATATATATATATATAAGTTAAGGTCCGGAGTGCAGCAGTATTAGCCTTAATATCATATACGGCTGTAAACAACAGCCAGAATGTATAAAAGGAGAATTAAAACCTGAATAAAGTTAGTCTTATTTCTGATATTGTGCGTGTCATTACTTAAACCTTTTCCTTTTTATTGATGTTTGGAGTTGCTGACGCTTAACTTTATATATATATATATATATATATATATATATATATATATATATATATATATATATATATACATAGGAAGCAAGAAATTACTTGCGGTGTGGTAGTCACGGAAAAAGCCAGCACGTTGGAGTATTGAGAAAGGCGAGTATTTTTGTAGATCACGAAAATATATCATATAAAATAATTTATTGTTCTTTTTATGCTTGTTGACCAGAGATTCCGTTGTAAACCTCACCAACCATAGTTGAATTGAGAGAATACAAGCGAAGGTACAATGAACTGGCGAGTACGTATAGGAAGGAGACTACAAGAGGACTTTTTAAATGATAGTTTTCGTGCACAGTCCGGAGCTTCCTCTAGAAAAATAAAGTGGACCTCACTTTCTACACTTTAAAAAAAAAAAAGAGTTTAACTGGCGGTGTGGAGAATTTAATGGACCAGTAAAGAGAACATCTCATCTTTCAATTGATAAGCAATTATTAGTTTACGAGACAATTCTTAAACCTATCTCGACCCATAGGCTCGTACTGTGGGAACAACTACATATCGAACATCAAGCGCATCCAAACCAGTCCGAAGTCCTTTCAACAATAGTCAATGACCATACACTATGACTTAAATATCCCATTTGTTTAGGACCTTATTCCATCCATTATTTCCTAATCAGAATCACCCTACTCATCATCCACATCCTTCAGGGCAATTCATATCTAGCACCACTCATCCCATTCCATCTTGGAATTTGAAACATTAGTGCCACCGAAACTTTTATTTACAAATGTACACTGGAATGCTGACAATTTCCAGATTCTCTTCTCAAGTCGTGAGCGTCTGCGGCCTCTCCACTAGCTTTCAATGCGAGGTGACGCGGTTTAGAGAAAAGCGCTCTCCTAGATTCCTGTTTTTCTCTCCACAAGTGGGGAACAAGGATGGTTCAAAATTTTCTAGGGCGACTACAAATATTGTAATGTGGCGTAAGTGCGCACTAGATTTTACAAAGTTCGACTGTAAAATGCTTATTTTTGAAGCTAGATTTTTCATCTTTTTTCTATTTTTTAAATGTTCCTCAGACGATTTTGCTTAAACATTTCACTCAAACCCACGTTTCAATCACCTCTATTTTGATGAGATTGATAATTCAATTTAGTAGTACGAACGTAAGGGGTAAGTACGTACAAGGTATCTGGAAGACTCATTATTCAAGCTGTAGCTGTAGTGGGGCAAGTGCAAAATAGTTCGTTTTCAGAAAGATTATTATGCTGATGTAATCATCGAAAAAATTCATAACGTGCCCGATATTCACATTTTAAAATTTTCAGCGAATTATGATGTGGGGTGTGAAATAAAATAGAATAAATCTATTGAAAAAAAAAAGAAGTTTTTATTTTAATACGATAGTCCGGAGTTTCCCAGGAAAATCATGATAGTAGGGATAAATTTATATCACATGCACTTAAATCCCACTACAGAGATCTGCACTTACCCCTACTATCGTGTTTTGCCGGGACAACAATTACTACCTTTTAAATACGAAAAAACTTTTAAAGAGAAATGCAAATCACAGGATTTCAATTTAATGAAACGATTACGCACTTACCCCGAAAATGTACATACCCCACATTGCTTTACATAAGTATGCGAGTGTCTAAGAAGTATTTTGCTTTAGTTTTAATTTCCTTATTTTTTTTCTATTTATTTATATGTATATTATTTAATTTATTTATGTTTCCTGTAAATATGGTGTAAATGAACTTCTATATCACTATTACTATCGCGCGTGATTGAAACAGATTTTAATTGGTTAAAAGTTTTTTAAAAAAATGTAGTAATTTACAATATTTTAGATGAGTACGTTTTCATATGATTGATTTTTTGATTTCATATGATTGAGTTTAGGTGTCATTAAGAACTATAAGCAACAATAATTAAAAAAAATACAGATTATCACTATAACTAGGATTTTCATGTAAATACATATGGTTTTTCGACCAAGATATAACCAGGTGTCAACTCCTTTTTTTTTTTTATGTTTTGGCATATTTGAGATCAATTTTAACCAATTTAAATTTACATGTATTTACATATTTCACATGATTTACATATTTCAGGTATTGTAACATATTCCATTCAATATTAGTCATTTGTATTTACATCAGAACATGAATAAGGATGAGTACGAAAAAAATAAAATCCTAAAATATCAGTTGTAACTTAAAGGCGATTAACATAATTCACTAGAACTGATTGTTCTTTTCTTCTTGCTACTATTCAGTTCTAATTTTCCTCCCCCTTTAATTTTTACTCAGAGCGACGTAGTTTATTGTTTAGTGTCATTCTTTGAGTCAGAAGAAATTCATACGGTTTTAAAATATAATTCCCAGTGTCATGATTTTTTCTTTTATTATTTTTTTCTTGACGATTTAAGTCGGGAAAAAGCTAAGGATCGGGTAGCGTAATATCTTCGCGGTCCCCAAATGAAACGTTGAGGAGTGATGGATATTTTATATTGTTCTTGATGGTGACAAGTCTGTTTCTACAACGCAGCGTTTCCATGTTACTCAGTATATTGGTACAGTTCCACACAAAGTAAACGGAGAAAAATAATCAAGAATGCAACAAAGTTTCATTACGCCATCTACAACAAGTGGAGGCAGGAAGTTCGCCTTTTTCATAGACTTGGGCATTTGCAAGAACCGATATCCCATTCGGCTTAAAAGGCTTTTTCCCCTCTCTCAAAGGCATTTTGGAAAATATATGTCGGGAAACCAAATTCCTTATCAAACCATCTTAAGAAAAAACTACCTGCTACATGTATAACAGGAAAGCCTTACAAAAATTCGAGAGAATGTCAAGGAGGGATCTATTTGGGTTTTAGTTGACGAATCAAATAATGCTGAAGGCCGATATATTGCAAATATTATCGTTACCCAGATTCCTCTTCAAAGCTATTTCTCCTAGATTGCCAATAATTGGAAAAATGCAACCACGCGGTTTTTTAACGACTCCCTGAATCTTTTTGTTCTTGTTTTTGTCAGGCTGCGCCCCGTGCATGATTAAAGGAGGAAAGTCCATAAAAGTAATTTTATCCTAAAATGTTTCATGTCACATGTCCATTGCTTTTCTGAAGTTGTTGTTTGTCTGAATTCCCGGAGGTAAATTTGTTTATTTCATCTGTTAAACGTACTTTTTTTAAAGTTCCAGAATGAGCCCAAATTTTCAAGAAAAATTACTCTGAACTGACCCTACCTTCTCAACCAGTAGTAACGAGGTGTGGGACTTCGTTGGAGGCTACTGAGTAGGTACTACACGATGAACATTAACAAAATATAGGACGTTGTTTCAAAGCTGGATGAAGTCGTATTTCAAGTTCAGAAATTGTTGGAAAATCCGATTTAGAAAAATAGTCTGACTTTCATCATCAACTATTGCTCTCACTATCACGCAGTTTGAATTACAGAGTGTGCCACTATTAAAAAAACATAGAGCTTATTAATGAAGCTGTTCGAAAAATAGAAAAAGCCTCAGGGGAAATAGGAGTCCGGACGAAACTGCAATATTTCTTAAAAAACAATCCAGATTCAAAAGACATGCGGCATATTGCCAGTGTCATTTGTGGAAAGGAGGTGGTACAAAACTGTCAATTGATTGGAGCCCTTTTGAAACAGCAACTTTCTAAAACGCTTAAGTAGACGCGAGCGTTCTTTCAACAGATGCATGTCGGTAAAAATGCATTTACTTTTCAACTGTTTTCCTGATAATGAGTAAATCGTTTTTAAAATGAGAAAATTAAATAATTGTGTCATGTTTACATATTTCACATATTGTTTAGATATTTGTTTTAAAATTAATACATATGTATGTACATATTTGGCATTTTTAATTACATGAAAATTCTAAATTATATTTTATAAATGTCTAAAAATTTAAGAATGTTTAAACAATGGAATCGCAATTAACTCGTAATGATTTAAGAATTTAGGACAGTAAGCTTAATCTTTGACTGTAACATGTGCTATATGCCAAGTTGGATTTCAGTCGCTCTCTAGAGACACAGCTCTTTGCGATAAGCTGAGTACAGCGAAACCCCATGTATGACATTTAGTCGATAAGACAGCAGACTGTTATCCACAGGAGGTGAGGACTGGAAAAAAAGGTAGTGGAATGTCACCCTCAGATATATTTTCTACCATTATTTTATCATCCCCTCTGTGAATTTATGTTATCCCCCCCCCCTTTAGTGTATTTCAAAACAATTAGTTATTCTAGATTTAATGAAGGGTAAAATCACACCATTATGTTTGCAATCTATGAACTATTCCACTTTCTTTACCTGCAGAAGGAAGTGTTTATTTTTAAACTATTTTGAATTTTTTAAAATTTATCCTATAATTTGTTCGAAATAGGACGTTACCTAATTCAAATTTGAGATAATCACACGGAATTGTGCTTTGCACGGTTTTAGTAAATTATCACTGAATGTTACATTTTTATTTTATTGTTACATTCGTCGCTAATGTTGTTTATTATTATGTAAAGAAAGTTTTAACTGTTTAAGTTATTAAAAACTAGTGATTAAGACTTCATTGAACCACCAGATGAAGAAGAAGTACTGGAAACTATTGATAAATTAAAAAAAAAAGTGAGTGTGCTTAGGACCACACGCTGGAAGTGTAAACTTCTTTTTTTTTTTATTTGATTTTTTTATCCACAATAAAAATGAAAAGTCTCACAAGTTTTTACTCAAAGACATTTCTTTATATGTAGGCACATGTAGGATTTTATCATCACGTACATTTAGATGTACACTTTGATCAAAAACATAACTTATAAATTGAGATTGTTTAAGCTAAATATTTAATTTTTGTGGTTACGAGTTTTATTAGATAACTCTGGGGGAAGTCATGACCCAAACACGATCTGGTGGTCCTAAGTTTTTGTTTTGGAAAACTTGCGGGTTGCCGTAATATAAAGAAGCACAAAAATAGACCTCGAAAATAAACCTAATTCATGACAAATAAGCTTTTATGAGTTTTAGGCAAATAATGCTAGTAAAATGTCAAAATAAAATCATTTAAAATTAAGCCTAAAAAATAAAAAATAAACTTAAAATAACATAGCCTTAACAATAATCAATGAGCCTAACCGATAATACAAAGCTTAGTTTCATAGTTGAAGATAATTTTCAATGAAAAGGCTTATTTGTTACGAATTAGGTTTATTTTTGACGTAAAACTAATTTGTTATAAACAAAGTTAAAAATAAATCTAAATCCTGCATGGTTGGACCTTTTGTATATGAGTAGCTCTAATCAATAAGAAAATTACCTTGGCAGATAAGAAATAGACCCAATCAAAAAAAAAAACAACCCTAATCATTTGAATTTTTATTTGTCTTATCCTGATTTATAGTACATTAAACGGATTCTGCCCATGTTTCAGCTCGATTGGAAAATTCGAAAATTATCCTAACACATAACAAAAATAGAGTAAATCGAAAAACATAACCCTAATCATTTGAAATTAAGCTTAAACAATGATAAATAATATAATAATATAATAATAATAAATAATCTTAATAATTTATCACAATGATAAGCAATGTGAATTATTTATATAACTTACCTTGTCAGAAAAAATCAAAACCAGAAAGAGAAGTGGGTTCTCCAGGCCTAAGTAAGGCCAATAGAGAAAAAACCAGTTTGTTTCTGGGACAATAGATCGCAGCACTGAAACACATAATCTTCGGTCGATTGTCACTTCTCACTACTACATATTTATAAAATTTGAAAAATGGAGTGAATTCAGCAACAAAAAATCTAGAGAGCTGCTATTTTAAATTATTTTTATTTTGCTTATTTATTGAATATTTTGATCACTTCTATGAAAAAAGAAAACATCAAATAAATACATAAACTGTGCCCGTAGTTGCGCATCGCGTATCCCGAATGAACTTGCTTCTTAGAATATCTCCGGAAATAGTTACCCGATTATGAAGTTTGACGTGTCATTCGATCAAAAATTAACCCCTTTAGTATTTAAAGTGATCGTATTTTAAAAAACACAAGTCGCGCGAGCGATGCCAACGGTTAACTTTTAGAAAATCCGATTTTCCCCTCTCTATTGCCGCTCTTGAATTCAAAGCTTCTCAAAGGATTGAACTAAAATTGTCTATGGCATATCGTTTTAAAGAGGATCAACCAGGCTTCATTTTGGCTTACTCACAATTTACCCTGTCGTTTTAGTTTGCGAAAAAAAATAATCCAAAGTTTCACAGAGGTGATTTCCGAATTCGTATTAAAATATTTGAAAAAGTGAAAGTGCTAGACCTATACTATGCGCGATCGAAATGTAGCAGGGTTCTTCCTGTTTAAAACGGTATACCTTTAACAATCGTTGCTCGTTCCGTCAAAGACTTACAAGGAAAAGAACGAACGAAGACGTCAAAAGTGTTCGTCCGAGAGTGTCCTAAGGGCTGCGCACTGCGCCGCGTGGTCCCCACTCCTGTCATTATTGCATATTATTGCATTGTCATCCACTCCTAAGATATGTTCCAAATTTTAAGTCTCTAGTTCCTTGGGAATGAGAAATTGTAGGCTGGATTTAGGTAGGGTACGGTATGGTGCTGACGCTGACGGTACGTGACGCGAGTTTCCTTTTTTTAACCCATCCCAAAAATGCCCATCGGGCCAAAAGAAGTTCACACTTCAAAAAAGCATAAAGCGCCTGATTTCAATGAAATTTCGGCAGAATTCATTAAGCATGGTTGTAGTGAATTGTTATAGTGGATATATTGATTGAAATATGGAAGGAAGAAAGACTATGTAAGAAAAGCATTATCTGCCCAGTATGCAAAAAAAAGTGATACGCTGGACTACCGAGGCATATCGCTACTTCCATGTGCTTACAAGATCCTGTCTACCATCTTAGAACGAATACTGCTACCTCTGGCCAAAATGGAAGGTCAACCTCCGACCAGTCCCATGGCTCAGAAATATGGACAATGGCAAAAGCTATTGAATTGTCACTCCTGAGGATTGAGAGGAAAATTCTCCGAAGAATATTCGGACCAGTATGTATTAACCAAGCCTGGTGAGGTTTTACTATTTGTGCTACAAACAACGAGCTCAAGAATATCCATAAGGATGTAGATATAGCGCAATTCGTTAAATTAGCCACACTACACTGGGATGGTCATGCCATAAGTATGAATCCAGAAGAAATCCCACGGAAGGTATTTAGTGAGCGGATATATGGAACCAGGAGAGTTTCTTCCAAACCTTAGATGGGAAAATTTAGTTGCCAGTGATTCCAGGATTCTAATTGATACCCGAAATTGGAAGGCGTTAGCACTTGATGGAGACAACCGGCGGTCGGTGTTGGAGCAGTTCAATTTTCAACTTGGGACGTAGCGCCACAAAATTATATAATATTATTAATTTTCTTTTAATTATTTTTTCTTAATTTTTCAAGGAAGTTTTAAACACTCCAAAAATTAAAAATTTTTTTATTTTTGTAACGTTTCGAGTCCAATTGGTTCATCATCAGGTTCCCAATTACTAACATCAAATGCATTTTTAAGATACTTTATTCATGCTAAAGCATTAATATATTACGATTTTACAATTTTTTAAATTATTGCATTATATAAATAGGAAAAAAGTATACATTTAACAAGAGAGTGAAGATATTACCAAATTAATTAGCATTAATTAGCTCATAGAACTCGAGTACCCATAATTTTTGAGAAGGCATAAAACAAGGAATTACCCAATACAAATTGTACATATATATAATACAGTTTATTAAATTGGCTGACCAAAGAGAGGAAATGTGCAGTTTATTTTTGTCAATTATTAGTAAACTGTTGCCATAGAAAAAAAAAAAAAATTGAAAGGGTAATTCGTTGTTTGATGCCTTCCCAAAAATTCCTACTCATTATGATCTAGAAGTCCTATTTTTATTTTTTATATTTCTTATTACAGTTTATATTCATTTGCATGGTTGTTTTATTTGGGTAATTATTGACTTTATTAGTTTAATAAATTTACTTTTATCCAATATTTTTTATCATTCGCAAATTGTTCCTCAGTTTATATAATAAAAAAATTATCATTTCGGTGGTTACAGTATTTTCATGTATATTAAAATTTTTATTTAGTGTTAAATGATGATTTTCATACAATTATTAGAGCTATTCAGGTCTTTCCTATCAAGATACAACAGTATTTTTATGTTTTTGCTATGAATAATTCCCTTCAATCAAAAAAACCCTATTTTATAGCATTACATTTTTACGCATTTAATCATTCAGTTTTCATTACTGATCTAAGTGGAAGCATTTAATTAATAAACCTTTTAGAGCCTTTGAATAAAACTTAGGTAATTTAAATTATATGACGGAAACAAAATATAAAAAGAATTTTATCGATTAAAAAGCATCGGTATGATTGAAAAGGTGATATTTAAAATTAGGAAGGGTATTTAATTTAACTTTTATATTGGCTACTTATTTTTCTCACTATGAGGGACTAAAGAGTCCCTGACTCCAAAAATAGGTCAAAAGAGATTTCTTTCGAATACCTAATACGTATTTTACTGTTGGTTTTACTTCATTTCTTTATTAATTCTTTCATATGATGTAAGCTAAAAATGTTTGGTAACATATGAAAAATTGTAGAAAGTTGCAAAATTAAGGGATCTTATCGCAGCCTAAATTCCCTTATTATATTAGTCTGTATTCCCATACTTCTCATGTAGACGAGAGGGTACTGAGGGTCCCAGACAGTCTCTTCTTTTTATTATGTATCCCCACTCCTTAAAAATAAAAAAAGAGTCTAGGAAACTCTTTGGCCAATTAAGGGTTATTAAAAATAATTTAAAAGAAAAAAAAAGTACATTTCTTTATTTCTGTGGTCTTAGCGCCAAGAAAATCCTCTCAAATCCGCCTGTCTCTCTATGACTGAGTTTCTAAAACCCATTAAAGTTTCATGTTTTTTTTGTTTTTTATGAGTCCCTTTAAACAGATTTTATCATCAACGGAACTATTTTGTAGAAATGTAAACTTTTAACTAATTTCTTCACATCCTTTGTGTCGCTGACATCCTCTTAAACTGGAGTGGAAATCGATAGCTTCATACTGCTCTTTTATGTCGCAATACTTTTAACGGATTTAGTTCCTTGAACTAAGTTCTTTAACAGCTTCTTTATCGATCACTTTGTTATGACTTACGTTTCGAGGCTGAACGTATTTAACTTGTCACGAAATCTGCCCGCTTGAATTTTTTTTTTTTCATTATGTCTTATAAACTTCTGCTTTTGTTCAACTCGTAGTTTCGTTTTACAATGACCCACTTACAAGGATTTAATATAAAAAAAATATAAACTAGAGCCCTATCATTTTTTAATTTTCCTTTCTATTTTATATTAGATTACAGAATCTGGTGCGGTACACTTTCACTTACAACGATAATTAAAATAATTTTTAAAAGATTCTTTTAAGTTTCCACGGAGTCATTTATTTTTCATTTTATAATTTAAAAGTAGAAATTATTAACTACGACAATCACTGAAATTTATGTTTCTCGTCACTCTGCATTACGTTGTACAACTTTAGATCTCAGATATTATATATTTTTTAAATCTTTAGCTTTCTAACGGTATATTACAGTATATTACTAATTTTATCTCTGGAAACTGGTTTTCAACCTGGAAAATATTTTTCCTTTTTTTCTCGTCTAATTATAAAATTCCTTGATAGCTTATATTTATTCATTTTTATTACTACTAATGATGAGATATTTATTATTTCAAATAAACAAAATTAAAGGTACTTTTCAGATAAAGATATTTTGAAAATTCGGCAATTAATCCCTTACGACTATTTCAATGAGGATAAGACCTAGCTGATATGATAGAAATCGTTCGAGCCTTTTTTGAGAAAATTCTAAAAATGTGTATATTTTGTGACGTTTCGGCCATTAATTTTGTTTTGACCATTTTCAAAAATCTATATTCTTTTACATAAATTAAACTGCTAACATCAATTATCAAAATTAATAAAATATTATGTACAACACATTAGAAGTATCCGTTTAACGTTTTGAAATCTGTATTTATGACAATGTTTCCTCCAAATAAAAAAAAACAGATATTATTTGACCGGTATTGTCAAAAGGTCAATTTGGCGGTAACTTTCCTTTTTTTTTCCAAAGATCCTTCACTATTTTCATTATTAAAACTAAACACCACTTAAACCACACTTACATTGATCTTGTCAGTTTTAACAATACATGTGTGGTTTTAGTGAAAGATATTTAGAAAAATAGGAAAGTTGACCACCAAATTGACTTTTTGACTAAACCAGTCAAACAATATCTGGATTATTCTCCGGAGGAAAAATTATTATAAATAAAGCTTTCAAAATGTTAAACGAATCCTTCTAATGTGTTGCACATAATATTTTAGTAATTTTGACAATTACACAGTTTAATTTATGTAAAAGAATATGGAAATTTGAAAATGGCCGAGACGTCACAAAATATATATGATGTAATTTTAAAATAAAATTTGTATAGAATGTTATTAATGAAATTATTATTTTTTGTTGCGATTACAATTGGTATTTTTTAATCTACGATTGATTATTTATTAAAAAATATTATAAAATACCAATTTTTATCCTTTAAAAGATGCTGAATCCAATTAAAGATGTAAATCATATATGTATTTCATATATAGGTAACAGGCCAACAAAAACAAATTTTTTGAAAACTTTTTTAACTTTAATCGTTGTTCTTTATAAATTTTTATGTGCTGAATCTAAATCTGGCCTTAGTTTTTTTCTATCATCCATAGTTTTCCAGCAATATACTTTGTATTATATAGTATAAACCCCTAACGGAGGAATTAATGAAACACTATGTTACATCATGGCATGGTTTGTATTTACAGTAGCTACTTAAAACAGTGATATAATGTGCTAATACAGGTTTCACTTGTCAACTGGAATTGGTCTATACTTTCTTTATCGTTTTTCTTTGAAGATTCTTGTGTAGCTTTTTCTACGATGAGTCGCTTATTGAACTTCGCATGGAAATCTGTTAAAACCACCTTGCTGACCAAGGAGCATGCATGTTATTTTTAAATCACCACATATCATCCAACCATGAGCAGAATAGCCTATTCGATTTAACACTGTTTCTAGGTTTTCATAGTTTTCTTTCACATGTACAGAATGACCAACAGCAATAGATGTGTACCTGCTACCATTGTGTAATAAAACAGCCTTTAAACTAGTTTTCGATGAATCAATAAACAACCTCCAGTCTTCCTTTTTGTATTCAATACCAAACTCATTCATCACACCGGTAATGTCTGAACAGTACACTAAATCACCTTCTTGTTCAAATAACTTCGAAAATTGTTGCTCTCTCTTCCTGTACACATAAATGCTGGTTCCAACCGCCAACAAGTTCTTTTCTTTTAGTGTAGAGCCAAGCAATTCAGCTTTTTCTTTCGTTAAGCTTGATTTTAGTAAACAGTTTAGGCTCTGAATTTTCTGTTAAACATTGGAATTCTTCATCATCTTGTTCATCTAACTCCGATTGTACATCAGAAAATACTTCCGTTGGAATAGAATTTAAATCATCTGGTGGTTCAGGGACCGGTAAATCTACACCGTGCCCTATTGGTCGGTTGGCGGACGGAAGGTTAGGGTAGCTTATTACCTTCTTGTTTTTTGAGTTATGACCAGTAATATCGACACTGCTAAAGTAGCAATCATCGGAATGATTTCTTGGCTCCCTCCATATCATAGGAACAGCAAATTTAACGGTTTGATAATTTTTTGATCATTTTCTTAGATCTTCGACACATACATAACATACCTTATGCGGGACCCAACATTCATCCAGATCACCAATTGTGGGTGATACAGCTTTTTTAATACCACATTTGGATTCAGCACCTTAAAAACTATAGGAATAAGGTATTTTCAGTACAAAAGTTTTTTCATCGTTGGCCTGTGTAATTGAAAGTAAAAAAAAAAATTATGGATTAAGATTTTTTTAGTTTAGAAATAGCTTTTTGAGAATAAATATTATAATATTTGTCCTCTAAAAGCTTAAATTATTTATGGAGTTATTTAAATTATTATTCTATATTTATTAATTATTATTTTATAGTTATAAATTTTTTTAGAGTTGTTTAGAAGTAATATCATTTGGCCAATTTTGTGAGTTGTGTCGGCCTTATTTTACATTTTCCAAACTATTTACTATTGTGCCACCTTTGTCTAGTTATAAAATATTATAACCTACTACTAAAAGCAATATTTTTTTTTTTTAATTTTAACTGTTCTGCTCTTTTAAATATATATATATATATATATATATATATATATATATATATATATATATATATATATATATATTTTTTTTTTTGGAACTTATGTCAACAGTTGTTTTTCATCGGTGACATGGTATTTCTATTGAGGGCGATATTTGGCTAACAATTATACTTCATGTTCATTACAATAATTCAGATTGTATTCATTAATTTTCGTTTAGGTGTTATATTTGGCCAAACAAATAATTAAGGACAAAGATTTTTTAGCCAAGAAATGGCCTTTTAGAGGAAGAAAGCCATAGGAACCAATTTGATTTCAAGAAATGTTGCAAGAAATTCAACAGTTATATATTACTTATAGCTAGTTCATGAAATGATAATTTAATTCGTATGCAGTAAGTTGTATCATCACATGCTGATTTTAATTAATTAGCTATTTATTTATTATTTATTCTTTTAATTTATTTTATTGTAGGTTTTATCATCTTTACAGTGTCCAAATACTATTTTCTCAATTGTCTACTTTTATAAAAAATATAAGAAGTCGGATTTTTCCCAAATTTATTGAATTAAAAAAAAATCCATATTTAAAAAAAAAACTAGCATTGTATCGATTTAGAAAAAGACGTTTAGGTCCTCGTGGCTAACTGGCCCTGAACAACTATAATCTATGGATCTTGACCGATTTGTCCTTGAATCCGTGTGTTTGAATGTACGTTGGTGGATATTCATAATTTACAGTACCAACTGCAAAAAAAAAAAATATTTCTATAACAAACCTTTGAAGAATGTCTGATTTAATTTACACATAGTGTAGACCTCAGAGTTCAAAAACGGTTTGTATTCTGTTTTTCTTAAATTCATTGTATAACTTTCGTCGTAGTTATAGATTAACAAAGTCCATTCGACTATCTGCCGATAACTGAATTAATCTAAACAAATCCTAAGCATTATTTGCTTTTCTGTATTTCATATTATGTACACGCAATGTATAAATTTTAGTCATTTTTAATGGATTCCTAGACGAGCTATTTAAAATTCAAAATTTAGGTTCAGCGCAAAAAAATATATGATTTTATTTTTATTGGCTGTTGACGTATTTTACAATATAAGTCTGAATGAAAATTAAGCTAATGTTATAATTTAATTAGGATGCCAAAAAAAAAAAATTGTTAGCGATAATAGCGGCTGTCCAGTTTTCAAAACGGAAAGTTCCCTTCATATTTCACTAAAGTATTTAATTTATTTATTCAGGGATTTCTCTCCGTTTTCCTCATCAGCACTCTTTCTTTCCTCCTAAAGAAATACTGCTTCCGCCATACCTGTTCTTACGATCATCTTTTTATAACGACAACTATGGACTTATTCTCTCTTTCACTTATTTTTGACAGCCTATTTTTGTTATGATTTCACCTGGATTCCTATTTCTTTAAAAATATATAGTTCATAACCTTGACGACTCCGGATGTTTGATGCCGGATACGCCTGCAATCATTTACTACAAACCTCTCACCACCGTTCCGAGTAACCGTACTTTAAGATCAAACCTAACGCAATCTTCACATCTACGTTTCAGTCGAACGTTTCCTCTTTGTTTCAGCGCAAATAACTTTTTATCGTGATTCGTTTCCTATCCAGAGCAAGAATTTTAAAAGCCCGTTTTCATTGCCGTTATACTAATATATATATATATATATATATATATATATATATATATATATATATATATATATATATATATATATATAAATATATATCAGCAATTAAACATTTGCAGTTTTAAATCTTAAGGCATTGTACATATACTTATATATCAGTTGCGTCCTCAAGTTGACTCCTTCTCCTGCCCAAATATTCAACGTTATATCTTTCTTTTTTTTTATCTAAAGGCGTTGTCTTACCCTTTACCATAACCAGCCATTCTTAGGAAAGTAAAACAAAAAAAAATTAATTCTCATTTTTTACTTCCTTTGCCACCTAGGTAAGGGAGGAATTGTAATTGGTTCAAATTTTCGTTACTAGTATCTTGTTTTCAACAGATCTTTACGCTTCAAAGCCCTCTGAGTCCAAAAAAAAAAACACACAAAAAAACGTGTGTCTGTACCACGATTATCACTTAAACGGGTGGGCTGGTTTTGCTGGTTTTTTGCCCGATGCCTGTGTACCAAGTCGGGCACCCAATTAGCAATACCGGCTTTACAATAACCGAAAAACGTGCTTTTCTACAGACCGTAACGCCAAAACGGCTCCAACGACTTTGATGAAACTTTCCTAACACCTTCTCCTTAAAGCCCTTGAAATTTTGTTGTATAGTACGTCGCCAAGAAAAAGTAGAAAAACAAGTTATGAATAAAAGAAAATTTTATTTGTGCATGGCTCGAAAAGAATTTGTTTTATGGTAAATTATATATACGATGATTTGAAAGATAATTAAATTATCTACAAAGAAATTTTTTTTTAAATCTACACTGGACCATTAGGACCATTTAGGTGTAAATCGACACTGGATTATTAGCAACGATATAGCGTATTGAACATTTCAGCCACGTTTTTAAAGTATTCTGTGCTTATATTATTAAATTATTTTTTTTATAATTATTTATATTAGAATAAATATCATAATTAAGAAAGAAAAGAAAGGAAAACCCAGAAGATGAAAGAGAATTTCGAAACGTTGGTTGTGTATGGGTAAAAAAATATTAATGTAAAAAAATAATAAAGTTAATTTAAGGGAAGTGTATTTGTTTACAAAAAGAACAAAACTATTTTATTCAAAAAGTATTCTGCGCATGTTCCTATGGAAACCCGTTTTTTTTTTAGTTTTTCGAAAAACTCGAAAACTATACATCTCCTGGAACATTCAAGATTCTCATTTGAAAAATAATTATATGGTCTACCGAAGCTGAACTTAAAACTAAAAACCTAAACTTCCCAATATTAGCTAAAGATACAGAAAACAATTTTTGTATTAAACATTGCACCCAATTCGGAAAGGAAAGTCATGTGAGTGGGCACACCAGATATTTGATTTTCAACTTGTAGGTAAGAACTGAGTTTTTTTTGTGCCTGAGAAATAGAGGCCATTTTTAGTGTTCAATCTCGCATTTACTTCCCTTTGAAGTAAAAGCAAGAACCCCTTCCGCCCATATATTTTTCATAACCCGTTCCTACCTCTCTGACTGAATTATCAAAGTAAATCATAACTTTGCTTACTCATCTCTCTTTTCTCATTCTATCGTTCTACCCGTTAAGATCTCAAAAAAAAAAGAAAAAAAGAAAGGACTCTTGTACCGACACTCCAATCGTACTAGCACTTTCCTAACTGCGTACGCTGATGAAATATATATGTGTTATGTGCACTTAATGATTTATCCATTGAATCCTAAACTATTCAGTCAGACACAATTACCATCGTTCCCAAAAGGGAGGATTAAATCATAACCAATCCAACTTGCAGTTTCATTTAATAATGTACGTCTCATACATGGTGGGCCAGACCCCTCGCCTCCCCCATCCAAATCCCTATAAATTGTACATAGCTGTGCTATTTATTGAAACCAAATTTGGGTCATCGGTAAAGGTTTTTAAACTGCGCGATTTGCTTTAACCGTGGTGTTCCTACATGTTTTAGAACCAACGTTATCACATTTTTTTTTTTACACAGACCTTCTAAGGTATTACAACAGTCGTTCCACGAACTCCACCCTCATAACCGAAAAATAAAAAAAATCCGTGATTTTTTCTACGTTAAGGTTTTCTGTCTGCCGATTCAAATTCTTCCATCATTTTTGGAATTAAAGAATCTCTAAGGGTAATTTACTTAATAATTAAAACTCTTTTTAAAATTTATTTGGCCAATAATAATTTTTTTTCCTTATTATATACTCAAAAAACCAAGTTATTACTGGAAACACCATGCCGATATCTTTTTTCAAAATCGAGATATAAAATATAGAAGTACGGGGGTCTTTCTCGACGTAGAACAGGCTTTTGACTGAGACTGGCACCCGGGACTTCTTTACTAACTCCGTCATATTTCCTTTTGAATCCGTTCCTACTTTACTGATACAACCTTCAAAGTGGACTATAATTTTGCCTACTCATCCCTATTTTCTCAGTCCGCCAGTATCCCTGAAGGTAGTATCCTAGGCCCCATTCTCTTAACGGTTTATATAAAATTATCCACAAAGATCTCTATATCCCATTTGTCGCAGATTCGGACCGGAATAGATATACCTCCTTTAATTCCGAACTCCTTGCCCACACGAGCCCACTTGTTGGAAATCTTTCATCACAAACTATTCCCGATAACCCTCCGCAGCATCTGAAAATAAGATGGCCGCGGGACTTCCTCACATAGATTAGTCATCGAAGTGCCACCAGTGGATATATTCTTCACAAGCTACTATCAAGTTATATATTCTTAGATCGTATTTACTTACTGTATTTTATATACAGTTGTAAATTTCAGAAATATAAAAAAAATAAAGAAGTTTCAGGGCGTTTTATTTTTTTTCTCACCTCTTAAGGCCCATTGAACATAACGGATATGTGTCGACATTTTTTCAATGTAGCATCACTCAAAGAATTTTAATCTAAATCGGCGACGGACACGCCGTTCAATCTCCTTGTAAGTTTAAGACAATTTTCAAAGGATGAAGTTTAATTAAAGTGCACCCCCTTTTCTTGACGGCCACTGTAAAAGTAAATTATTCTGTAATTAAAATTATTTTGTATCTATCTATCTTATATTTTCCTCAATCTTCCTTTGACGAAGTTCAAAGCTCACGGTATTAAATTTTCGAAACTAATTTGAGAAAGCTAGAAGAAAAAATGAAACTTCTTAAGACTTCATATCAGTTCTTAAATATATATATTTAGATTGAATCGTATTTTGGACTGGGGTGTCAGATTCGGCAAAAAATATCCCACGTATAGAGAAATATTTTATGGGTCTATTGTCGAAGTTGAATTTCGATTATCCGAGGGACTGGGGCCGGGCAACCAAAAATTCGGATGATAAGTAAAGTCGTGAGAAAACCATTGAGGTGCAATTTACCGCCTTTATAGGAGATGATTGGGAGCCATGCTTACTTGGAAATCTATTTTATTTGGCTGTTAAATAATTTACTTTTAATAAAACACCGGTCATGCTGTTGCATATGAATAACAGCGGATATATTTTAGGGGGCTTTTTTATTTATTTATTTTATTTTATTTTTTTTTTTTAAATTCACCTCTGTACTCTTAAATGTAAAAAAACAACTTTATAACTAAATAATCCAGAAACTAGACCATACGAGAAATGGCATGTGAATTACACGTGGACACGCAATAGACAACACTAATGTGCTACTAACAGCAGCTGCACTTAATAACTCGTTCACTCACTACACGTAATGAATTGTACAGAGGGGAGGAACCCTACCAATTCAGGGGTTGCTAGGGTATCCAGGGTACACCGATCCTTGGGCAACATGTCACAATAATATGTCGTTTTTATCTATTATTATTATATATTATCCTTGATATATGAAAAAAAATTAAATGTGAATTAAGAAAAAAAAATTAACAAGCAATAATATGAGATAAAAAGAATTATTATAAAGCTACACAATATTCTGTAAAAAATTACTTTTATTGTTGATTGCAATAATATTGTACTATTTTTGCAACTGCAATTGTAGTTCTGAAAATGGGGTGTAAATCCCGAAAGGTCATGAAGAAATAAATAAAAAAAATACGAAACATTGGATGTCATAGTATTGTTTACATAACTTATAACAGTTACAATTTTTAACGAAAATAGATAAACGAATGCTTACATTCGTGAACATATGCTCACCCATTACCATCACCATAAATGGCATTAATTAAATATTACTACCCAATATGTTCACGATAACCAGAGTTGACATCCCATGATCAATTACAAACCTGTTACGCATTCAATTATAGGTCACCATTTTCGTATTTTCACACATTATGGGTTTTTTTTTTCCCCAACGATATTTACCCTATACTAGAAGAATTTATTTTATTAATAGATGTGCTATCCGTACTTTATTGCGGTCTTATCTATTTTTAAAAACCAACATTTTTAATTATTAATGCTGAGATTATTTATTCGCTGTCGCTAATTATGAAGTTTCCTAATATTACTATCTTGAGATTCAGTAAGTAATATAATGCTTAAAAAAAAAAAATATTAAATGTAGGAAAATCAAAATAACCATTTTATTTCCACAAATTATGGTCGAAGTTTAATAAGTTCCATATTATTAAATATTACAAAGCAACGGGTGATAGTGAGAAATGTTCGCGTTTCTACAAACATATTATTATACCGCTTTCTAGCTCAGATTATCTATGGAGTTTAAGTTGTGGAACTAATTATAAATAACTTAAAATAATCCAAAACTAATGTTTGATTATCTTAAATAGACTATCTTGCTATACAAACAAAAACATCTATGCACCGCGATTTAGAACTTTTCACAATATAGCAATTTTTTCGCTTCCGAAAATCCATTAATACATGAAATTATAAAACCTTTCTTAAATTAAAAAAAAAAATACATGTACCGTAAATCTAATGCTGTTTATGTTTTTTGTGTGAAGGTTTTTTGTACATTTTTTCCCTAATATTACACCCAGAATAGTGTAAGTAATAGACGGTGTGATGTAATATGGGTGATATCAAGCATCATGAAACCATCATAGATATTTTAATGATAAATAAAATCTGTATGCTTTGTTTTTATAATACATAAAATAAAATAATCTTATACTGTGGATAAGCTAAAGAATTATAAAATCTTACATTTCTAACTCAACATTTATCATTATGATTCATCATGCTGTTGAAAAATCATGTTAAGGTTACTGGTATTAGTACTGGTACTAGTGTGTACTCTGAAATAAAGCTGTACTAATACACAAGTCCTTGTTGTAACAACCTAGTAATTGTGTGATAATTATTTATTATTCCAAAAATTGTTTGATTATAAGTGTGTGATGCCCGAAATAATATTACAAAAAAAAAAAAAATTAGCAGATGCTCCGATTAGATTTAAATAAAGAAAAGTTACATAATGGAATGCATATAGAGCACGTGCTACAAATATGGGTTGATTATTTGATTCGAAGTACCTGCTCACCTTTCTAAGTGAATAAAGCTGAGAGCTTGCTCCACTATGGGAGTATTTATTCAGTAAAATGCTTAGTCTACGAAAGGATTATCGGCATTTTACAGAGTACCTCCTACTCACATAGTAGTATCTCTCAGTTTTATTCACTTATAAAGGCGAGCAGCCCATATTTAGAGCACGTGCTCCATAAAGGAGCAATTATTCCATTCTCTAGCTTCTCTTTATTCACATCTAATCGGTGGAGCATCTGCTCACTTTTTTTAGGAATGAATACAGTTTTATTCACTTCACCTAATATATTTAACAAAATTATGCAGACATAATTAATAAATTGAAATTATAAACATTCAATCATTTCCCTCTGAGCAGATAATAAAAGGCATTAATTAAATCAATAGTTAGCTGATGGAATTTAGAAAAATAATAATATATGAAGAAAGATGTAAGGAGGAGGGGATATACGTAAATAGCTGAAGTTTAATCCATTAGTTGGTGTCAGTGCAACATTGGATCCTTTTTTTTTGTGCCAACAGGCCTGCAGTACCACGCAAATATTACTTATTTTTGACTTCCTTCTCCTCTTTCTCTCTTTTCAATAGGTCTTTCACTCTTTTTATGATGAAGTGCCTTCCTTTCTTCAGTCCGTTTCCGGCCTTCCTGGTGTGGTTTTTCAAATCTCCCGCAAGAATCTTTATTTTTTAAAATTGGATTTTCTAAATCCTTCTCTTTCTTGTTTTTGGAGTTCTTATTTTATTTGTTTAGAATAACCTCCCCGGGTTTTCATTTTAAATATTTTTCCAAAAATTTGTTTTTCGATTCTGGAAAGATTCATCCTTATCATGTATCCGTAAAATTTCAGTCTCTTTTTTTCAATTTCTATTAAATGTTTTTTAAAATTAAGACAAAATAATGTTATATATTATGGATTACTATGTGACAAATAGGAGTAAAATGTTATGATTATGGATAGATCAACCAAGAAAAAATTATATATATGTATATTTAAAGCTGATATTTTAAATAGGATGCATAGTAATAGCGAAATTGCTTTTTAGTTGATAAATGTATTTTGTGTTGTATTTCTGAAAATGATTTTGTTCAATACATAATTTCAGTTAAATTGCTTTCAGTTTCCCAAATGACCCAGGAATAAATGATGGGTGATAACGATATAATAAATTCATAACAGGCCCTACTTATGAATGAATGAAAAATAACTTTTATTCTGGGACTTGTTGTCACCTTACAATAATAGAATAGATTACGTGTGAATTCGCCTGACTGTATTACAAAATATATCTTGTCACTAGCTAATTAATTACGAATAATTGCTACAATTAATAGCTTGAATAAATATTTTTCAAATTGATCCTGTTGATTAAAGATGAAGTTGGTGAAGATATAGTTGGCCTTTAAAGACGGTATAGAGGAGGAATTGCGGACAGAAATGGTTAAGGAGTTCCAAAAATAGGTAGCAGGAATAGTGATTTTCTAATAGAAGCAGTTCTATGGGAAAGTGAATGAGAGTTACAGTATAAAAGAAAGGTGGTACGAGCATATTAAGAATATTGGAGCTTTTTGGCTCTGAAGGATTAGTAAAGGTAGATAGATACCTTAGAAGTATTTCCATAAAAAAAAATGGGTAAAACCATCTTAACCCGGTATACCAACGGAGACGTGGGTGCGCCCCGGAACCCCGAAGATCTAATAAAACAATTTATTAGTCTCTTCAGTCTTAACTCATGGCTACCAGACAGTCCACCATACTCACGGCACTAACTAAATGGGGCATTCGTTATACTCTAAACTCAGCTCTGTTGTTATTTGTTTTGTTACCGCAATGAAACTCGCAGATTGTCTTATTTTTTAATCAAGAAAGAGTGTCTATATATCTTTAAAGTGAAGGAATGACATTTTAGAGCAGTAGCAAGACAGATTCCTCATTTCAGACAACTGGTTTCAAATACGCCTAGATTTATGAGTTAATCAATGAAAGTATAAATGGGCTGAAATCACATCCTGTCATACACCCATAAAGTCTCAGATTCATTGCACTCCGCTCTTGCTTTTCAAACAAAATGATATTTTGTTTTTATGTATAACTTTTTTTTTACAGGAATCCTTAGGCTTGCTTTGACCCTCTTTCTCTTGAGAACCAGAAATAATTCGTGACTTGGGACTGAATCAGTTGCTTTCATCAGATTTACATAACGTACATGTGCGCTTTGTGTCCCTGAAATTAACTTTTCTGACGACAAAAATAAGTTTTGAGTGCTTCTTCCTTCTCTAAAGCCGTTCTGAATTTTGATCTAATTTTCCTTTACTTCCTTATAATGTAATTACTGATATTTCCTAGGCTGTGGGTATTTATTTGTAGATTTAATGGTGATTCATTTCCTGCCTGTTCAATGTAGAGCAATGTAGTCCGCTCTATAATTAAGCTTTATACTATTTCTAATCAGTTTTGGCGATGTTTTCATCTTCTTAATCCTGTTTATTTATCAAATTATTTTAATCATGTTACTCTTCCGTCACTAAAAAGTTCTTGGAAATATCCTTCCAGTCTTTCCACGATCATCTTATTTTCCTCTGATAATTTCCTCATCGATCCAATAGGTGCTGCTTTCTTGTTCCTCAGATCTGTTATTGATTAAAAGAAAAAGAAAATTAAGGAATCCTTTTTTTCCCTGTTTTCCTACACATTTTTTATTTTGGAAATTATCCAACGATATTGTCTTAAAATTCATTATTTAAATTTATCTTGTGAGTTTTTTTTATCATTCATAGATAACTATATCGGCAGCATACTGACCATTTTTCTTTTTATCTCCTTCTTTAATTAACCTACATGACTTGCAGTAGTCTTTTTGGTTCTTGTAATGCTTTTTTGTTATTAGTTAGTAAAAATCGGGATGCAACGCTGCGATTTTAAAAGAAAAGATTATCATGAACAATCTCCATTTTAGGATATTCGCATACATTCTATTTTTTTTATTATTGTTTATTTATCGAAATTTATAACTGTATTTATAAATACTATCAGTAAATGTGATTTCTAATTAATAAAACATGACAATAGCTTGTAAAGGAACTATAGCACTATTTGTAAAGCGATAGTCCGATAGCACTATTGATAGTATCTATAGTTGTGAATATCAATGGTGTTACTGACATCACACTTTTTTCCCCAAAGTCTAATCTTTTAGCCTTGGAAAAAAATAACACAAAACGAAAATTAAATAAATCATTTAATGAAAGAATTAAGGCTGTTAAACTTGAAAACCTATAAAAGGTTTTTTTTTTCTCTGCTCAACCCTTTTACTGAATAATTAACAAAAATAAACTCCTCATTTACTCTTCTTAATTGGTAAGTTAATTTTATAAATTGTATATATATATATATATATATATATATATATATATATATATATATATATATATATATATAATTTTATTTTTTTTTTACTGGCTCAACAGAGCTCGTAGATGTTTATACAATGAAATCTATCTTCAATGGACAGCCACGGGTCCTATGGCACTGTCCGTTGCAGAGGGGTGTCCGCTTAGAAGGGGTATACAAGTGCTTATTGAAAAATAAATATGTAAATGTATTTATCAAAACAATTTTATTAATTTGGATGAATGAACTTTACTAATACAATTTTGAGTTCTATTTATGAACATGATAATTTTATAAGTTGATATGTATAAATAATCACATTAAAAAATAAAAATAAACTCGGTGAACAAAATGTTTAAAATACGTAGGTGTTTTTTATAATTAACTTTAAGAACTGACAAATTTAACTTCTTTTTTTTTTTTTTTTATTTAAGATTAATTTCTGTATGTTTCTTTTTCTTTTAATTCACAATTTTTAAATATCGAAAAAGAACTTGGTGCACCGTTCTGATCCGAAATTTACGAAATGAAGAATGGCAGATTGGTTCAGAGATACTGACACCACCCATTCTAAAATGGAAAAATAGTATTTCTAAGTCAAATGTAACGCTTTTCAGTTTATATTTAGCCGAATATGTTTCAAACGTAACTCTTTCCAGTTCAAATGTGAACTTTACCATTCCAAATCTAACCCAGTCTAACTTAAATTAATTTCGAAATATCAATTTGAGTCGCCAAATTAAATCTTCCATTTTGAAATTCCCAAATCTCATTTAATATTTTTTATCAGGCGCAAAAAAAAAAAAAAAAAAAATATATATATATATATATATATATATATATATATATATATATATATATATATATATGTGTAAACACCTCTCTTAATTCCTAACTCTACATATAATTTATAATGATAAAATGTATAAACCTGTATCACTACAACCCATGAAGGAACTTGGATTTGGAACTTGGGAGAGACGTTTCTACACCAACGGTTATACAAGGAGGTGATTGGTCAGCATCCATGCTCAACCGCCGCTGATACATTCCGTTGATACCAGTTCAGATTTGTGGAAACTATTATATCTTAATATAAAAAATCGTTGGAGCGCCTGTTAGTGACAGTGTAACTACTGAACGACTAGAGCGATTAACGTCATTTTCACACAATATATTTGTGTATTCGAGACGATGATTTATAACTATGCTAGGATCCGATTGGTAGCACTTTTGTCAATTTATAAACAAATTCTATATCAGTAAGTTTACATTGTAGTCAAGTTATGTGCATATATTAGTGAACATTTTATGTTTTACATAAATCGAAAGCAGATGGAAATATAACGTGCATTAACGCGATCGTTGTTCAATTGTCTCGTATTAAAATATAAACCAGTTATTGAACTGGCGAAATTGAATAGTGTCATGCATTTAAATATGGAACAGCTGGAATGTGTTGCGCAGCAGGAAAATTAGTATTGTCTACATTGAATCCAGTATCTGATCCATTGAAAACTTTTTTATCTGGTCCGATGTATTTGCTCTTAACATATTTTACGTGAAATAATAATAGATCTAGTGAAATCATGTCCCTTTCATCCAATATTTCTAAATACTCTTTACTGTAAAAGAATCACCAATAATCATTTAAAAATAAATGGGACCGAGATGGGACGGCTTGTGTGTATATATATAGGGGGAGAGAGAGAGAGAAAGAGATATTACGTGAGAGGAGTTTCCTAGAAACCAAGCTTTCTTATTTGCAGTTACATGTTTTCTGAAGTATTATACAATCCAAGCTAGTATTCATTACCAGACACAACAGACTGACCACTCCTAAAATGAATCCATACTACATTAGCCACTAGAACATGGTCTAGTTAAATGATTGAATGGCTGGAAGCTAATCAAAGCTCTCTGTATTTGCGTTCGTAGCAATGCAGGAAGTCAAAGACCCAATTGGATTGGCTGTTTCTATTGACTTTCGTGCAATCCGTAATGGTTCAGATGTCGAAATAGTCGGGCACATTCATAAACATCCTTTTAATTTCGATTTCGAAAATTAATTAGAAATGAACCGTTCCAGAAATAATTGGAACAGCATAGTATTTGCCCCTCGGCAGAACTTGAGTTTTGTTCCTTTTCAATTATAAATCTGAAATGGAAGGGCGTGTCGAACTTTGTGAAAGGGTTGCTCCTCATAATCCTAGTTTTCTCAGGGCTCAAATGCGAGGAACTGTCAAGCGATTAATTTTACTCCTTCTGTATTGTCGTATCTGGGATGATTAATGCTAAATTGGAAATAAAAGAAGGTGTAATGGTGAATATTTCTTTCAAAGCGTTATAATTATATAAATACTCCCACCCCACTCTCAGCCTCTTACTTATTTTTTTGAACTGCCTAATGATTTTATTCTACTCATAGTATTTATTATTCATAAAAGCATTTATCATTATAATTACTTTTAAAATTTTATTTTGATTGATTTTACTTTGTTCATTTTTTAAGTTATTTATATTTTTGTCTGTAAGAAAGGTATGTAAGAAAAAATAATTAATTTAAATGTATATATATATATTTTTTTGTCATTCTATAAAATTTCCCTGTATCAAATTAGGTTCAACCTGTCTCAAAAGAGAATTGTCTGATTTTTTCCTAGAATAGAAAGTATTTTCAAAACTATATTAGACGTCATATAACATAAACATCGTCGATGAACGGTTGATAGAATTATAACAATCTATATAATACAACCATTAGGTGTATCTGAACGTGTCCGTCCTTTATAACCGTTAAGACCTCACAACCGTTCAGTATTGCGGGTACTATATGACCTGCTCCGTGTCTATGTTTAAGTTATATCAGTAAAGAATTTATGAACATCTGGTAGTGAATATAGATAATACCTGTAGACATCTCTATCGTGGGGGCAATAAATAAATAAAAAATAAATTAAGGCTAAATAAATAAGAAATATATTTTGAATTTTATCCCTGTGATTGGAACCGCCCTAGAGATGCCCCCTCCCTCCCTTCTCCCGGTAGTTAATAAGATGGTGAGGGATTCTTTAAAGAGTTATAAAATTTTCATGTTTTTCGTTAACTAATTAAGAAAATAGAGTTCTTTAAAACTGCGGTTTAGTAAATTTGTATGTATTCTGAAGGATTTCTGAACGTCTTCGTATTTCACTTACCATCGGCCGTCGTGTTTTTAATTTCACGAAAATGGACCAATCGAAAGTTGGTGATTTTCAAAAGTTTTTTTATACGATATCTCCCGAAAATAACCTAAACGAGTTTTAAACGAAAGTGGAATGGTTAGCAAGAGTTTATTAATTTATAAAGATATTTTCAAAGCTATAAATTTCATTTTTTAATTTCACATCAGTTTTCTCAAAGAAAATTGAAGTTCTTTTAAGGTAAACCGAGCGGAGTAGTATTGCTTTCCAATGCTCTGAAGATTGGTTACGTCATAGTGCATTATTTCTAGATACCGTGTTAAATATTTTAGCTGAAGTCTATTCCAGTATGACTGTGTATTAGAATAAATACATAATGTTTATTAATTATTATGTATAAATAAAACAATTACAATTTCAAACATTATTAGGGCTTAGTCTACTTGGCCGTTAGCCCGGAGTTGGCCTTAATCCCACTTCTTAGTTATTAATCTTAGATAACTAATAAAAAGTAATGAAATAATCATATTTTTCTATTATAATGCTCAAAAAAAATATATAAATATAATAAAATGAATGCAATCTTCCTAATAATAATAAGTATACCTTATAACAACACAATAAAAAAAATAAAATAAAAACATAATTATAAATGTAAATACAAACAAATGCACCTTTACATAATTCAATAATTAAATTCCTTAATAAGTTTATATCTTTATTTCCATCCGATTTTGTAGTACTTAATTAAACTTCACTAGTCTCTACCATTAAATGTGTATAATAATACCAAACTGTATTTTGAATCGCTAATTTTTGTGTATTTTTAGAACTGAAGATGAATATATACCATTCGAAACTATTTTTCAATAAAAACAAAATTATAGAAGAGGAAAATAATTTATCAATCCCTAATTAAAAATGATGCTTTTAAATGAATGAGTGCTAAACGGATTTTTTTGCGCTGAGTTGAATGGTGCAAACTTTTTTTTTCCCCATCACGTCAGGTTTTCGAGAAAATCAAGAATCTGTGCTTCATAAAAATCCCTTTTGTATACCGACCATCGTAGGGCATGGAAATCCTGACGTACTATGCTGAGTGCACCTGTTTCAAATCTATGCTTGCCATTATAAATCATCTCTTATGTAGGCTTGGTCAGGATGGGAACCATGGTATAACAGACGCTGTCTTGTGTCCACTTTAACCAAAAAGTTTGAGTACTTGAAAATATTCTGGAGTCGAAGAAATGTAATGTAGCAAATTCCAGAACAAATACTTAAAAAACAATCTGGGGTTCCTAAGATAAGTAAGCAAGCCATTAAAAGCGACACTTTAATAAAAGGATCCATCAGATTGCTTAGAATAATTGAAAAAAATCAGGGTTTTTAAATTTTAGACGTTTTAATGTGGTCCGTTGTACAGTGGAGACATTTTCAAGAGAAGGAGTGGTAAAGGAGAAATCTGTAAACACGTACACATATAAATTTTATTCTTACGTAAAAAGACAAATATAATTTTCTATCCATTTACGGTAAGGGGAGGAAAACACCTCAAAGTAATTTATCTATCCGACAAAGTTCAGCAATAAATTTATTCGAAAATAAAGTATTGCATAGATTTTTTTTTATATACTGAAGAAGAATTATTCAAACTAAGCCTTACTCCTATTATTATTGATTAATAGGAAGATTTGAAAACATGGGAATGAAAATATTGAATGTGTAAACATTCTGTTTTAAAATCATTTCTTAATTTTTAAACCTCTTTTGAGCAGACTAACTCTCCCTTACATTGCAATTATACCAACAAAACCCCTTTTTATAGCATCAGCAGATTTACAATGGGGGGATCTGGGCTCTAGAGTGCTGAGTACACTGTACGGAGGGGCATTTCAACCAGCTCTTATGGGATTGTAGATGCCAATTTAACGAATGTAAAGCATTAAAATACAATAGAGTAAGTGTGTATAATGATTCGAAACAAACATGGGCAAGGGTTTTGTTAAAATCCTTTGGTAGCATTCTAAATTAGCAGCTCTTATTGCTTTTGTTTCCCTTACTTCTGCTTTATTTAATTTCTTCTTTCCTAATCTCCTCTTTAATTATTTTTTATCTGTGAATTTAATACAGGGTCCCTATGAAGACAGTCTTAAATATCTTCGATTGAGCTTTAGTATTGACGGAAAACTAAATATTGGAATTAGGGTTTATTGCAGCTAGCAAACTGAATTCAATGTCTTTAGAATGAAAGAAGTGTCCACGTGTTATTAAGGCAATTTATGGTCCTATATTTCCATATTACTCCGAATTTCGGGCCTTCAAAAATTAACATCGAAGTAAGTTGCAAGTATTTATTTACACATCATGTATAGTCATGGCATAATTATAATGTGTATATATAATACATATATAAATTTATTCTATATAAATAAATTCAATATATAATAAAATAGCAATATAAAAAGTTTAAATACCTAGGGGAGATAATATGTAACAACGAAACAGATATGGCATCCGTAGAAGAAAGAATAGCCAAGCTGGAAAGACTGAACTTTGTCACTAGAAACATGTGCAGCAATAAAAAATTGTCCTCCAATGCAAAAATAAGGCACTACAGTATAGTAGTAAGACCAGCAATACTTTATGGCATGAAAACAGTCAGACTTCCGAATCTGGAGAAAGTCCTGAAGATTGAGAGAAAAATTCTGAGGAGGATTCATGGACCCAAAGTAACACAAGAGAGGTATACGCGAAAATTCAGCGAAGAAATGTACAGAAATTTGGAAGATCTTGAAAAAGACATCAGGACCAGGTGACTGAGGTTCTACGGCCACATGGCCAGAATGAACAATAAGAGGCTGAACAAAAAAAATTTAGACAAAGTCTTAAGCTATAAGAGTATAGGTGGATATGTGAAACAAATAAAAGAGGCTAAAAATCAAGGATAAGGACTGCTTAGAATGAGAGCTTATCGGAAAAAAAACTAAAAGAAGTTCTAAAAGAAGGACTAGGGGCTCTTGCAGGAAGGAAGAAGAGACGAGGGAGAAAATGGACTAAGGAAGAGGGAGAGGAATAGTCCAGGAAGATGAGAGAGTATTGGAGTAGAAGGAAGGCGGAGAGTGTGAAGAAGATTATTAAGTGATATTCGCGTGGTTCTTGCTGGCCGATCCGTGTAAAAAAAAAAATAATAAAATAAAATAGCCATATATATATTCTTGTAGATAAATTTTGTAGCTGTAGATTAAGAAGAATTTCTTGGTACTTTTAGGATTAAGTAATGCAAAATGGAATACTAATAGACTGTGCCAATGATTAAAGATGAAGTTTTCTTTTCTGTGAAATTATTGAATATAGACAATAGTAAAGTTATAAATTGATATTTTCTGGTATCACCAATGTCTATTTGGCTTGTTAGGAATAGGATCAATTGCTATTGCCATTTAGATTATTTTGTATTTCATTTAAAACTAGAGTGAAATTTTTTTTTTTATATATAATTTGTTTATAAATGTATTTATTTAGTGAACTACTGAACATTGTTGTGCATATTTGTTTTGCTTTATTGTTAGAATTTTTGTAAATAATGTTTGTTTTCTTGTTGTACAGAACTTACGTCTAATACACTAATATGATCATGAATATGTATCTTTAATGTATGATATTAAAAGAAAAATTAATGAAC